>CARXXK010000001.1:138390162-138913253 GCA_949089665.1 Macrosiphum euphorbiae | reverse complement strand
CGCGTTTCGTGTTTCATTTTTTTTATAAAGTACTTTGAATACCTAGTAACTTTTTATAATCGCATCTTTAGCCGTGTGTTATCCAGTCGCTGTAATCGACGTGTAAAAGTCCGTTGGCCGTTTCGGCGAGTTGCCATTGCGATACGCTCGACATTTTTGCGTTATTTGGCTGGGTACCTATGTCATTTTTCGTATTTTTCTATTTTTTTTATGTACATCACGTAAGCCGCCGGTGTGTACCTATTAATTCTATAAATAACACACGTCTCATATATCACCGCTGATAACACACTGATACCTACAGTCGTTATATTCGATTGCGACGATTTTTTTATGACGAGTTTTTCATATTTTGTATTCACTTTTTACTTATTATTACTATATTCTGTTCGTGATGCTTTTAGGCTATTCAAAATGGTCAAGCGATGCGCGCTGTGCGGAGTTGTAGAGAACATCATCGACGTTTCCGTACACAAGTAATTCGCCCAACACGTACCAATACCTACTTACCAATATATAATTATAATAAATTATATGTCGCCTAGATTCCAAGTGTCGCACAACGTCGTCTTGAGTGGGTGGCATTCGTGGTGGACCAAGGATTTCCTGTTAAGACCACACGTCTCTGCTGTGTTCAAGGCATTTCGTTCCCGGTGTCGACTACGCTGTGGGAAACGCGTGGCGCCGCCGTCTGCGGCCCGCAGCAGTGCCGTCTTTGGTGAGTGTATAAATTATATATTCAATAAATATGTACACCATGACTCTATACCCGTCTGGCTGGACTACTTTGGTAATAATTACACTTTGTCACTAATACGTGTTGTTTACTCTCGTGAGTTTATAATGTACCTACTGTGTATGTTAGCACCCTCACTTAATTGACTAAACTTAACTCAATGACATTCAACGTTTTTGTTGCAACATAATACATATTTTAGGCTCACAAAAGGTACTGTTTAATACACGATATCAAGTGAATGACATATATAAACAAAAGTCATGATACTGCAGTGGTGTGTATCAACATTTACAATATGGGAATTACTTAAGATAGTGTTTTTTTTTTTTTGGATAGTGTAGCCCACTTTTTAGTTATCATTCGACAAAAATTTCTGCAGTGCTAATTTAATGTCATTTGTTTACGTTCATTCCATAGTATGTAATTATCAAAGAGTAGTGTCTAACCTACGGTTTAAACTCCTTACATGCTTAATTATTCACTGTGCTCTCAGATACATATTATATACAGTGTTTCTATACCTATTTATGACTAGACTAGGTATACTGGCATATTATAATTGTATAGAAATTTAATTGTAGAATAACTTGAACGACATTCAATTGCGGTACTGCTGTTTCAGATTTCAATTGCATATCAAACAAGCCTATTTTAATATCTAGATTAACTTAACTACTACTACTACTACTACTACTACTACTACTACTACTACTACTTTTACTACTTACTTAGTACTTAGGTCTACTCTCCTTTATTTGTAAGTAGCAATGCATATATCATTTGTTGACGTTTATTCCATAGTATGTAATTATTAAAGAGTAGTGTCTAACCTACGGTTAAAATTTGTTACAGGCTTCATTATTCACTGTGCTCTTACATACATTTTATATACATTGCTTCTGTACCTAACTCTTGTGAATTGTGTACTGGATAAGTTATTTTATAAATTTCACCATATGTCTTATTGTTAGTAATTTATACAACTAACTTAAAAATTATTTAAATCACAACATGTATGCTTTGATTAGTGTAACTGTTATAGAGTGCAATACATTTTTAAAATCTAAGTCACACATAAGCACATTAAACCTAACCAACACAAGATAATACTAATGATGTATGAACACACTACCATTGAAATGTCTTCTTTTTATTGTTGGAAGTTAGAATTCTGTATTAAATTACACTTTATTTGTATTAATTTTGTTAAAATGATAAACTGTATAATGTATATCCACTCCTACGAAATAGACAGTGCAAGTCACAGTTAACTCTCTGTTGGGTATTTACAACCAATGAACGAAATACTACTACTACTACTACTTACTACTGACCTAGGTATACTCTCCTTTATTTGTAAGTTGTGTACTAGATAGGCATTTTATCATTTAACATGTGGTACTCTTAGAAATGTTTATATTATTTCAAAAGTCAATGCAATAGATTTGTTTACGTTTATTAAGTGTTAATATTCACTGTGATCTTGGATACACATTATATAAATTGTTTCGGTACATAACATAGGTTACTCTACTATACCTACTTATACTTTACTATACAGTACTGGCTCGGTACAACATTATTGAAAACTAAATGTCTATTTTATCATATGAATTCCGTTCAGCTTATTTAATTATAACTGTATAGAAAGCAAATTGTAGAATAACTCGAACGACATTCAATTGTGTTGCCGCTGTTTCAGATTTCTTTTACTATGAATATATATACCTAAACAAGATACTTTACTAAACTCTCCTTTTTTTGGTGAATTCTGTAGGTACTGGATAAGTGTTTTATCGTAGTGTTCATCGCTTTCTTTACTTTATTTATACAACTAACTTTATTTGTAACATATTATTTACTACTGATGTGTGTTATTTGATATAATAATTTCATATAAATGCACTTATTGCATATGAGTATACACGGTATAACACACGAGCACATTAAACCTAACCAATACAAGATTATATTAAATATGTATGAACACACAACCATTAAAAGTTCAACTCACCGTATTTTAACTTTTATCATGAGTGTTTACAACCAATGAACAAAATACTTATACTATTTACTACTGACTCTGGTCTACTCTTCTTTAATTGTAAGTTAGACACGTTTATGATATTTAAATGCCTATATAATTTCATAGAAATGCACTTAACCATGCTATATTACCAAACAAGCCATAGATTACTTATGTTTACATCACTGATATTGTATACTTAACATTGTGTTTAAAGTAATAATATTATACATTCTACTGTTGGTTTTTATTATGCGTTGTTACTAATACGTTAGTGCAGCAGTTCTCTTTAAGTATGGATTTTGACGTTCAAATTATTATATATTTAATTATTTAGAATTATAAATACCTTAATATTGTACCTACTCTAAACTCGACCTAACTTTTAGGTACTTGGTGATGACGCGGATGGAGAGGAGGACGTGGAAGGAGTGGTGGTCCAGTTGGATGTGGTGGAAGGAGTGGAGGTCCAGATAGAGGATGTGGGACGAGTGGTGGACGTGCATGGAGAGGAGGTCCGGATGGAGGACATGGAAGTAGTCGACGGTCAGGTGGACTGGAATGGGGAAGTGGCAGAAGTCCAGATGGATGGGGTTGAGAACATGGAAGTGGTTGAGGACGTGGAGTACGTGGAAGTGGTAGAGGACATGGAGTACGTGGAAGTGGTAGAGGACGTGGAATTGGTGGAGTACGTGGAAGTGGTCGACGACGGGTTGGAGGAAGTGGTGGAGGACGACTTCCCGGAAGACGAGATTGAGTACGTGTTAGTGGTCGAACTACCCATAGGGCGTGCTCCAATCATTAACCGGCAGGCGGGCGTGACTCACCCGCTTCCAGAGCGGCACTACGTGGGCGCGTTGGACAGAGTCTGCAGACATTGTAATGCCCGCTACTTCATTGGCGAGGAAACAACCCGGGGTCATTTCTCCCTGTGTTGTAACAACGGCCAAATGGTCGCTGCAGGACGACACGCGTTGTTGCCGGTACCCTATTTAATACAGAGTTTGTTTATAGATGATTCGCAGGAGGGTCGTAGATTCAGAGAAAACGTTCGGCGGTTAAACAACCTTCTGGCATTCGCTGCGTTCGCCTGCACCGCACACGACAGGCTTTTGCCAGGGCGGGGACCGCCGGTGTTTATTGTCCACGGTCAGACCTACCGGACGACCAACAATGAGGTGAACGTTGCCCCGGAAAATGCGTACAACTGTCAGTTGTATTTCTTGGAGTCCGCAGAGGCCAACCGCCGGCGCCTTGATATTGCACAACGCACAAATCACCCACTGTGCGAAATCGTGATTGCTCTATTGGACGGTTTGCTGCGGGACATCAACCCGTACGCAATGGCTCTTATGTAAGAAAACTTAAACGATTGTATTTATGAACACTAGGAATGTGAATTGCCCCTTAGAGTAAATACATTTTACACATGTCTTTCTTACAGTAGATAAAAAAAATAGAATTATAATGATTTAAAATAATGTATACATAGCAAATACATAGGGTTCAGATGTTTATGACTTAACATATTTATGTAAATTTGAAGTAACTATCTTGGGGTAAATTTAATAATACATTTTATACACATTGAATGTGATTCTCTACGCTTATTACACCTACACACGGGCACACAAATATTTATAATATATCCGCTACCAATATAGAGTTAAATGGATTGAATGATCGGATGTTTTTATTACACGTATAAAATTATTTCTAACGATATCACTGGACGATATTTACATACCTACCATTAGGTTACACACCTACATTATATTTTAGTTTGCTCCAAATACACCAATTACTATTGATCAATACATTTTAGGTAATATGATTTGTTCTCAGCTCTACAATCAGCTCCCTTATATTTTGTACACATCACGGAGTGTGTTTAACATAAATATATAAATATATTCGTTTCAGGAACATGCGCCAGGTGTGGCTGGCAGAAAGAGCCCTAGCCGACCCCGCAGCTGTTCCCCCTAGACCGGTCAGAATGCATTTCGTTGAAGATGCGGCCCGGGATAGGGGCCGGAACAACCTGCCTACCGCAGATGAAGTTGCGGCCGTGTTCGTGGGTGAAGGTGGTCGTCCTCCCAGACGCATCGATCTGTTCATCTTCGACAACAGTCCAATCGACCTGCCATACAGAACGCAGAGGATACCTGCGGGTTAGTACACCTCACACACACACATAATATCATAACAGATAGGTCAACACCGACTTCGACCCTTTCACTTGCGCAGTAATACTTATTACATTAACGGTTTGATTTTGTTGCGTGATTAAACAAAAGTCATCACATTATTTATTATACATTTAGTACATAACTCTCATCAATTTTTGTAGTGATAGTATTTTATAGTTACATTACTTCAACGCTTAATTCACTGTTCTCTTATTTCATAATTTGTGTACACTCAATAACTAACATCGCTTAGAATTATTAACACTTGGTATAGAAATTAGCCTACCTTCATATTTTAGATTATTTTATAAATTACCTGTCTTCTACAAAACATTATGTACTTGCTATACACACAACACAATCATAACAATAAATAAATAACCGGTTTTAATTGTACTGTAAATATCCGACCACGCATACATTCTGGACATAACATTCTTTTGAAATTTAATTAGTTATTCACTAGGAAATCCATTGTGTTGTTGTGAAACAAGCTATTACATTATTATAAATTTAAAAAAACGTGGATACCTATTGTACTACTATACCTGTAAATTTAATATCTGTTTCAAATTTCAATTGCATATCAAACACTGACTAAAATTATAACTATACTAAAATATCAACTTTTACTATGGGTATATTGACCTAAACAGAATACTTAACGTTTTGTTACATAAATTAACATTTTCTTAATATCACTACTAAACAAAGTGGGTATTTACAAACCTCTCCTTTTTTGGTGAATTATGTGTAGGTACTGGATACGTGTCTTATCACAGTGTTCAACACTTTCTTTACTTTATGTATACCACTAACTTTGTTTGTACTACAGCGTAACATCTAAATAACATTTGATACATAGTGGTGATAGATATAGGTGTACTTGATTTTATCACATTGAAGACTCTTTAAGAAATAATGTATGATTTTATTAGTTTAACATAAACCTTACATACAACTTATCATATAATAATTTCATATAAATGCAGTTATTGCATATGAGTACATACACTTACTGTTGTGTATGAACACACAACCGTTAAAAGTTCAACTCACTGTATTTTAACTTTTACTATGGGTATATACAACCAATGAACAAAATGCTTAAACATTTTCTTACTACTACCACTACCACTATCTACTACTGACTCAGGTCTACTCTCCTTTATTTGTGAGTTGTGTACTAGATAGGTATTTTATCATTTCATACCTAACCAACACAGATTATATTAAATATGTAAAAGTTTTCTTTTTACTACTTCTACTACTACTACTACTACTACTACTACTACTACTACTACTTACTACTGAACTAGGTCATTTGTAAGTTGTGTACTAGATAAGTTTTTTTATCATTTCAAATGTATTTTTAATGTTAGGTTGGACAGAGCTTAGATGTAGGCGTAGTCACACATTCAATTAAACATTATTTTGTACAGCTATTTGGAAAATGATTTGAACTTCAACGTGTAGCATATAATTTCACTATAACAAGTCTTTTGTTATACGGTGCAATACGTTTTTACAATGTTTCAAAGTTATTGTTGTTAGAAAGATTATAAATTTCTTTGTTTTTGGAATGGTTCTTGATTTTAAAGTTAAAATTTATTTATTTAACTATAACAAAAGTCAGTTTATCTGCTTACTACAATGACAATTGTATCAAGGTTAGGTTAAGCATTGAGTATGGATTTTGATATTCACCAATTTTCCTCCTAAATATATTTACCTTTCTTTTGTGGACCGAACATTATGTACCTATTTACTCGCTATTCACACAACACAATCAATGTAATAATAATTAATAAATAGATATAAAAGTAAAAGTAAATATAGTTTCGTATAGATTCATAGTTTTGATTTTACAGTATATAATATAAATAATAACTAATAGCACTTGCAATATTATAGCCGATCTTAGAGTTGATATTATTTTCTATACATTATTTCATACCTTTGTTTGGCGGTTCTACAAATTGTGTACACACAACACAAACGCATCTCCATACATCGACTCTCAGCTACTACAGACCTTTGGTTTAGAAATTAACTTAAAATTCATTGTATTTCTCTAGGTTCCAGTCACTCGGATCCCATGTTGTATCCGCTGTTCTTCCCGTACGGCGAGGCCGGTTGGCATAACGAGATGTTGCAAGAGGGACCTCGACGAAATAATGTCCGCAGTCGAAACTCTATAAGAGAGTTTGCGTGCTACCGCGTGGCCATTCGATACGAGGGAAACAACGACACGAGGCACCAACTGTTCAGTGCGATACATCAGGGCCGGTCCTTGCTTCAACAGTACCTGTGCGACCACTACGTTCAGATGGAAACCAACAATCTGAACTACATACGTGAGCATCAGGGAGAAATCTTTGCCGAAGCGTATCAAGGGCTCGTGGACCATGTGAACGAACGCCTCATCATCGATCCTATGGCGGTCGGCCGTAGGATCATTTTGCCGTCGACGTTCGTGGGCAGCGACAGATACAACAAGATGTGTTATCAAGACGCCATGGCCATGGTCCGTAGCAAAGGGAAGCCCGACCTGTTCATAACGTTCACGTGCAATCCCAAGTGGCCGGAGATCACGGAAAACCTGGCGGCTCACAGCGTTCCAAATGACAGGCCCGAACTGGAGGCCAGGGTGTTCAACTTGAAACTACAGGAGCTACTGGGTGACATAACTGTTGATCGTGTGTTTGGTGATGTCGATGCTTATGTTTATACAATTGAGTTTAAGAAACGCGGTCTGCCCCATGCGCACATACTCATAATCCTGAAGGAGGATTATAAGTTTCGCACGGCGGCGGACGTCGACGACGTGGTTTGCGCCTTCTTGCCGGACCCGGAGACCGACAGGCGCTTACACGACTGCGTGAAGTCCCACATGATACACGGACCGTGTGGAACACACAACCCGAATTGTCCGTGCATGAGGGACAACAAGTGTTCGAAAGATTTCCCGAAAGCGTACGCAGAGGAGACTGTGTACGTTGCAGAAGGCGGTTATCCAAGGTACCGCCGACCGGACGGCGGCCGGCAGGTACTTGTGGGGCCCCGGGGTCATCGTCATGAGGTCGGTAACGACTGTGTAGTGCCATACAACCCTTACCTTCTGGCCAAGTACGACGCCCACATCAACGTCGAGATATGCATAAAGAGCGTCATGTACATCTACAAGTACATATACAAGGGACACGACCGTGTGACATTGGAGGTGGAGGAAGAAGATGAAACCAAAAAGTGAGTCTTAACCTTACACTACACTTAGCGATATAAACATAATTTCTCAAAATCATAAATATATAATATATAAGATAAGATAATGTGCACATGTGTATGGTATAATGATTATAATAATAATACGTTTATTTAGTGTGGTGTTGTGTTTTGTTGCCCGGTGCAAGAAGGGCCAATGTCATAATTTGACAATCTTTAATTTTATTTTGGAACTCTAAACGTTATATTTGTTTTTATTTCATTGTATGACTCATTTTGTTTTCAATTATAAATATGTAGGTTTCAGTTTGATATTGGCCACCAAGAAAAAATAATAAAATTGCTTTGGTTTCGACATTGGCCAAAAACTAAAATTTTAAATAAACATTTTTATTCAAACATTTCTACATTTTAATAATAATAGTAACTTCTACATTTGTAAACTTTATCTGATTTGGTCGTACAGCGTAAGAGACATATTCCCTTTTGACACGAGTGACATAAGCAAATTTTAATGACATTGGTCAATTATTAATCTCAATTTTTCCAAAATGTGACATCCACCCTTCTTGCACCGAGCAACAGAATTATTTTATGTGTCGTTCGTTATTATTATTACATTTCATGGGTTTTCATTCAAGCTGTGTATAACAGACATAATAAACATTCTATTGCATACAGTACTACGCATCGATTAGATAAATATATTCAGTGTGTATAAATTATTTACTACTTTTTAGGGTAGTTGTATATACATTCACCATTACCTTTAAGTTTTATATATATATAATGCGTTGTTTAGGTATTATTATATTATGTACACTTCTACAGACAGTTCTATAGGTGGTCTACATTAGTACACTGTGCTTACCTACATACTATTTAGTATTTTTATTATAGGTATTAAATTGAAAATTATTACTATATTTTATGCATGTGTCATTTTTAGCAGTGTGTCCAGTGTTTTTTTTTAGGTTTTTAGGGTAGTTGTATACTTTTACCAACACATTTTATTATTTTTTACTTTTACTATACTTTACATTTAATGTGTTGTTTAGGTATTATTATTATTGATTTTATTATTTTCATTATTATTTTTTCATTCAAGCGAAAAACACACACATTTATAGATTGTTATTTTCATTGCCATAATTAATATTCCAATACCTTATATTATAATATTATTATACTGTGATTTATACACAGATAATGTATTCTAGCTGATACAAGTTTTTTAGTTTCACTTTACATTTGATGCGTTATTTTCACAGTGCAAAATTTAAATTGAATTAAATACATCAATTATATGCTAATAATTCCAACTCTGTGCATCATTTCAATTGTAACTTATATTAATTAATATTAATATTTAGCTACTCAAGACGTTTGTGTCTTACGCGTGCGCTACTACAACATTTATTTATCAAAACATATCATAATATAATATCGGTCACATTTATTATTGTATGCCAAACTTTACAAAATTTACAATTTAACGGTTGTAGGGATTCTTCATAATGTCCATTATATTTTTCAATGTTAAAGTAAAGAACTGTAAGTGTTCATGCAATATTCAAAACTTAGTTCTTAGTATGGTTAAACGTTTCAAATCGCTTCACTTCAAAATAAATTAAAATTATTAAACATTGTAATATATTATATTGCAATGCAATGCTATGCGTCTACAGAATAAAAAATAAATAAATTATCATAATAATACAACACCAAACGGTATCATCTTATATTCAGCCAGCCAATATATTGTTACTAATCTTTTCAATATTCCTTTTTAGGTACGTCAACTCGAGGTACGTCAGCCCGCCAGAAGCCGTCTGGCGATTGTTTTCGTACAAACTGCACGACAAAAGTCACACGGTCTTCAGGCTTCCCGTTCACCTGGAGGGTCGTCACAACGTGTATTTTCCGCCGGGCCAAGAAGAATTACGGCTACAGAACGAAGCTGTTGGTCGCACGAAACTCACGCAGTTCTTCGCGCTCAACGCGACCAACGTGGTGGCTCGACAATACTTGTACCAAGACATACCGATGCATTACACCTGGCAGCAAAATGTCAAACAATGGCGTCCGCGGGTGAATCGGATGACAAACGTTACATTGGCTCGGATGTACGTGGTGAACCCAATGGACCGGGACCGTTTCCACTTGAGATTGCTACTTCTGAACCGAAGAGGCCCGCAGTCCTTTCAAGACATAAGGACGGTGGACGGGGTCGTTCACGGAACATACACGGCGGCTGCGATTGCACTCGGACTATTGGAAGACGACCTAGCGTGGCGGAATTGTTTGGATGAATCCGCGTTGGTGGACACGCCGCGGCAACTGCGGTATCTGTTCGTCACTATACTGGTGTTCTGCCTGCCTGCAGACCCGCTGGCGTTGTACGAGAGGAACGAAGCGAACCTGATGGAGGACTTCAACCGGCGTCTCCAAGACGTCGACCGCGCGAGGGCCGCGTGTCTGGCAGCCATCGAGGATCTACTTCGTGGTCACGGAAAGTCACCCGCGGTCGACTACGGTTTGCCCCTCGCCGACCCTCTACTACTGGAACCGCTGCAGGACGACAACGCGCTGTTCCGAGAAATAGACGCGGCGGCACGGTGGGCCCAACAAGTGGAAAACTTGAACGCCGAACAGCGAACGGTGTACGACCGCGTGATGGCGGCCGTCGAAGACCCAGTCGAGGTGACGCGAACTTTCTTCGTCGACGGACCCGGAGGTACGGGAAAAACTACGCTGTACGGATGCCTGATATGGTCGCTTCGGCAGCTTCGGCGGGAGGTGTTGAGCGTCGCGTACACTGGGATCGCAGCGTCGCTCATGGACGGCGGCATGACGGTGCACTCGACGTTCGGACTGCCGTTCGGCACGCTCACCGAAGACTCGACGTCCACCATCACCATGCAGTCCGCGCGAGCGCAGAGGATACGCAACGCGGCTCTCATCGTCTGGGACGAAGCCCCCATGTCGCCGGGACTGCAACTGACGCTGGTGGACCGCCTGCTCAAGGACGTCATGGTTTCGAACTTACCGTTCGGCGGTAAAACCATGCTGTTCGCCGGCGACTTCAGGCAGATTTTGCCCGTGATCCGGAGAGGGACGAGAGCCGAGATCGTCATGTCGTCGATCAAGAACAACCATCTGTGGAACGTCATGGAGCGCTTCGATCTGGTCCAGAACATGCGCGCGGGCAACGACGCGGACTTTGCGTCTTGGTTGCTTCAGCTCGGCAACGGCCAACTGCCCGCGGTCGACGGCGTTCCGGACACGGTGGAAATCCCGCAGGAAATGGTATGCGACGTCGCCGATTTAATCGATTTCGTGTATCCGCAGCAAATGTCGTTGGCCAACGTCGAAGAATTTGCTCGGAGAGTCGTCGTGTGTCCCACCAACGAAGAGTGCAGAGGTGTCAACGCGGACGTGCTGGAGCGCTTCGACGGCAATTCGGAGACCTACCAGGCCGTCGACACCGCGGAGGTGGACGCGGCCGACGAAGTTGCCAATTTCCCCACAGAGTTCCTCAACACTTTGGTACCGGACGGCCTGCCGCCGTTCCATCTCGAGTTGAAGGTAGGGTGCATCGTCATGTTGCTCAGAAATCTCGATCCTAGGAGACGACTGTGCAACGGTACGAGGTTGGTGGTCACCGAACTGCGGCGACACAATTTCAAGGCGAGGATTTTGGGCGGTGACCCACGGGACGACGACATCGTCCTGCCCAAGATACCGCTCAGGTCCATCGGTGAGGACGACCTGCCCATCCCACTGAAGCGCATTCAATTCCCGGTGAGGTTGTCGTTCGCCATGACCATCAACAAGTCGCAGGGTCAGACGTTCGACAGGGTAGGTTTGCTTCTGACGACGCCCCCGTTCACTCACGGGCAGCTGTACGTGGCGTTTTCGAGGGTGAGAAACGCACAGTCCGTGAAAGTCGGCATGTACGCCGATGACAGCGGGCGATTCGTCACCAAGAACATCGTGTACAGGGAAGTTCTGTAATGCGGTGGCGAGTGGGAGTTGTATGTAGAAAGTGGTAAGTATTCGACTCAGGTAATGTATGATTGTATCCTCGGTCCGGTCTTGTATCGTGGACCGACCTTGAGTGGATAGGGCCTTCGTGGACCTTGCCTTCGTGGCTAAACGGATCTTCGTGGACCTTGCCTTCGTGGCAAAACGGAGAGAAAGTTTGACAACCTCCACGTGGTTCTCTCTGGATGCGAATTCACTATAGTATGAATTTATAGTGAGTTCGTAACTAATGTCAAACGTTAATAATTTAATTTAATATAAAAATGGTATATGTTAGAGCAACTAATTTAATTTAGATTTATATTCATAGTAAGATCATAATAACAATGCATAATAATAATCTATAACGTGTAACGTACACACTTTTTATTTATATTGTGTATTCATAATTGAGATTTTATTTTATTTGTAATGTTATTCGACAAATTATTATCGATTGCATTCAACAGAGATTGTATTCATGTTTAATAGTTGTATTTTTTTCTCTATAATATTACTGTCATTATTGTTATCTTTTGTAAATTGTAAAATGTATATTATTGATTATCAGTTTAATATATTATATGCCAAAAGCTTTTATATACGGCATGTACGCCGATGACAGCGGGCGATTTGTCACCAAGAACATCGTGTACAGGGAAGTTCTGTAATGCAATAAGTGGTAAGTATATTCTAGGTGACGTCCGACGATCGAGTCTAGATGATGGTGATAGTCTGGTTGACTTTAAACCTGACATGTGTAACATATTTTTCAAACACAATACGTTACACCACTGTTATACTGGTCTGTGTACTACATGCGCCCGATGATCAAAGATGACGATGGTAGTCTGGTTGACTTTAAACCTAACATGTGTAACAGTTTTTTCAAACTTAATACGTTACACCGCTGTTCTACGTGGTCTCCGTGGAGGTATTATGTGATACCTAACATGTGTAACATATTTTTCAAACATAATACGTTACACCGCTGTTATACTGGTCTGTGTACTACATGCGCCCGATGATCAAAGATGACGATGGTAGTCTGGTTGACTTTAAACCTAACATGTGTAACAGTTTTTTCAAACTTAATACGTTACACCGCTGTTCTACGTGGTCTCCGTGGAGGTATCACATAATACCTAACATGTGTAACATATTTTTCAAACATAATACGTTACACCGCTGTTATACTGGTCTGTGTACTACATGCGCCCGATGATAGTCTGGTTGACTTTAAACCTAACATGTGTAACAGTTTTTTCAAACTTAATACGTTACACCGCTGTTCTACGTGGTCTGTGTGGAGGTGCTTCGTGGGCCTTGCCTTCGGGCTAAACGGAGAGAAAGTTTGACAACCTCCTCGTGGTTCTCTCTGGATGCGAATTCACTATAATGTGAATTCGTAACTGATGTCAAACAATGTATGTAATGTCTGTGTTATTTGTCTTGTACCATATACTATTGAATATAGTATGATAATATAGTACAGATACTACAGACAATTTATTGTAAATGTTGTATTTTATTTGTAATGGAACATTTTCTCCTATATTATATGATGTAAATAACATTTACTTTGTTTTATTACTATTGTAAATTACAATAATTGACATTGTATTAATTTTTAGTATTAATTAATTTATATTGTGTTAATGGTTGACATTTTATCTTATTACTATTATATTACTACCGTTTGTATAATATATACTTATATTGTTATAAAATATGTAAATTTGATACAATTTCACATATTATAATTATTATATGTATATAATTTTCCATAGTTGACATTTTATTAATTGTTTCACTCACTAAAAGAGTATTTGGTTTTTTGTTAAACACCATTTAATAGTTGTATTTCTTTCTTCTTTGTTTTATCTAATAATAAATATTATTAACATTAATAATATGTTTTGTACACTAAACAACCATGAACTGCTGTTAATTAATGTAAACTGTATAAATGATTGATTAATTACTTTATTCTATTTGCATTGTATTATGTTATTTATATGTAAATATCACTGTACTCACAATATTAATAATATTGTGTACACCCCTGAACTGTTGTATTGTATTAATGGTCGAGATTTGAGTTAATTGTATTACTATTATTATAAATGTAAATTTTATACAATTTCACGTATAATTATTGTATACATGATTTTCATATTTTTATTAATTGTTTAACACACTAATAGAGAATTAGTTTTAATGATTGACATTTTATTACTATTACTAATATATTACTACTACTGTGACCGTATATACTATTATAAATGTAATTATTGCAATATTTATATAATTTACATTTATATAATTATATGTTTTACTCGGCAAAAGAGTATTTGTTTTGTTTTAAGCACTATTAATTAATAATTGTATTTCTTTCTATGCGATTCTTTCAGTTGATTTATATTGTGATTTGTATTCAATTATTAGATTATTGCTGCTGTGTATATAAATTGCAGTTCAATAAATTAAATATATATTAACATTGACAATATTTGTTTTGTATATCATAATAATAAATAATTTGGAAAACATACATTTTGTAACAATTCATTTAAAATACACACATTTCTTGGGACTGGGAATCGATCCCCTCAAAAAGAGTGAATTAATTAATTAAATACTTTGTTTTATAAGCACAACATTTTTGTCCTATTCGGTTCATAAGTATAACATAACCTAACTATAATATAATGAAAAAATATGAACTAATAACAATGCATACTATATAAATGAGAAGATAATGCGTATGATGTTATTTACATTTATTTCTACTTAGTTTTATTTGATAACGATAATATATATAACATCATGTTTTTATGCTAAACGTTTAACCACCATTCAATAGTTGTACATATTATAGTAACTTAGTAGACTGTTCATTTATTTATTTTAGTAGAGTAATGCCACTGTACAAATTATAATATTATTGGTATTTTTATGTCTGACGTTTGAACAATATTTACACATGAAATTAAATTATTGATATTTTCAAAATGTATTCAATTGAGGTTGTACCTATTTGTTTTACTCATTGTAGTTATGAAATATTTTAATTTCAATAACAATACAATATACTAATTAATGACATCTTACTGATGGTGTATTTGTTACATGCAAATCTTTATATATCCCATGCAATACCTTAGGTCACTGACATTCTTAGAACCTTTATTTCTGATTGTTGTGTTGTAATAGTATGAACTATATGCATTGGTAACTAATAGCAATTTACACATAATATTAATATAAAAAAGTTGAAAAGGAAAAGAAATTAAATAAAGTCATGATGTAAAAAATCTTTATTGATTATCTGAAAAAACAAAACAAATAAAAATAGCAAATTTTTTGTTGAGAAAAGATGTTCCTGTTAAAAACTTACTGCTGTCTGCTATCAGCGCCTGAAAAAAATAGGTTTCATTAGAATCATCAATATCAAAAACTCAAGTATCTATATAATATACTTACATCGTTGCACGGCGGCGGCGTATGAGAGATCTGATATTTTCTGGAAATAATGTAAAAATAATAAAATAGATTTATCAATATCAAACGTTTAAATATATCAATATATCCTTACGACATTAGCTCGCGGTGTCGACACCGCCGTCACGTACATGTCATCTGTTGACTGAAAATTATTCGTTTAATTAGACTTATTAATTTCGAAAACTTGAATATTTTTTTAAATTTTTTACTTATATATCTTTAAATATTATACTAAGATATTATACTTACAACGTTGGAGGGCCCCGACGGTGGCACCGCTCGGGCGGTTCTCTGCCAACGGACCTCCTGAAAATTATTCATTTAATTAGACTTATCAATTTCCAAAACTTGAAAAATTTTTAAAATTTTTTACTAATATAGCTTTAAATATTATACTAATATATACTTACAGCGTTGGACGGTCGCGACGGTGGCGCCGCTCCGGTGGACCGTGGCCGACGGACCTTCTGAAAATTATTCATTTAATTAGACTTATCAATTTCGAAAACTTGAATATTTTTTTAAATATTTTACTAATATATCTTTAAATATTATACTAATATACGAGTATACTTACAGCGTTGGACGGTCGCGACGGTGGCGCTGCTCGGGTGGACCGTGGCCGACGGACCTCCTGAAAATTATTCATTTAATTAGACTTATCAATTTCGAAAACTTGAATATTTTTTTAAATATTTTACTAATATATCTTTAAATATTATACTAATATACGAGTATACTTACAGCGTTGGACGGTCGCGACGGTGGCGCCGCTCCGGTGGACCGTGGCCGACGGACCTCCTGAAAATTATTCATTTAATTAGACTTATCAATTTCGAAAACTTGAATATTTTTTTAAATACCTATTTTACTAATATATCTTTAAATATTATACTAATATATACTTACAGTGTTGGACGGTCGAGCCGCGGCCGCTCGGCTCTGCGACTGTCGCCGACGAACCTCCTGAAAATTATTCGTTTAGTTAGATTTATATAGAAATGTAATTAGATTTATTTTTAAATATAAATATATATCCTTACGTTTGACGATGGTCGTGATGTTGGGGAGCGGGATCTGGAGAGGGGCCTAGCACGGAAAGCCCTGCCACCTCCCCTACCACTGCCACCTCCCCGACGCCTTACGCCATCACGACCACTGACGACGTCGACACCACCTCCTCGCCGCCGGCCACCACTACGACCACTGCCGTCGCCGCCGCCACCACCTAACCGCCGATTACCACCGTCACCATCGCGGCCACCACCTACACCTCTGGACTTGGCTACAATATAATTTACAATTTATATACATAATATTAAGACTGTTATTAAGGAATATGTAAAGTAAACACTCACCGCAATCCCGGGAGAGGTGTCCCCGTTAGCCACAGTTGTAACATTCTGAAACGGGTAGATATAATTGTATTCGTTTCTAATTGTATGTATTGTAAATACTAAATATAGATTAATCAAATTTATGCTTACGTCGGGTGCGGTCTTCGGTCCCAATATACAGCCGGCAATTCCCGCTCACGTTGTATATATTATTGCTCATTCTAAAGTTAATAAATAAAAACAAATAAAGAAAGTTGAAAAAAACAATTGATTGGTCAGCATTATTATGTTGGTGATATTATAAAATATTAAATTCGTTAAACAAAAAGCATGTGGGCACACTCAAACAAAGCCACGGTTTTCTTCGCAAATGTAAATGTTATAACAATATCATTTGATTAATGCAATCGGAGGTGAACGTGTTAAAAACAAAAAAAAAATAGAAAAAATATTTAATTTGTTTCACAGAAACTATGTGTTGCAGACAAAACTAAGGCTCGATTTTCTTCGCAAATTTATATATTATTACAATAAGATATTATTAATTCATAAATACGATCCGCGTTGGACGCGTTAAAAAACAATCCAATGTATCTTATTATACTCATCCTAAAAATATAAAGAAAGTGTATACTCAAACTTTTATATTATTATAAATAATGTACCTCATGTACCTACGCTTGGCAATTGCCGCTAATGTTTTATACGTTGTTACTCATTCTGAAGTTGACAAATTAAAAGCAATAAAGAAAGTGTATAGTAAAACGAAACTTTAAGTGATCTGTCGGTATTATTATGATATGTTGGTGATATTATAAAATATTAAATTCGTTAAACAAAATGCATGTGGTGCACACTAAAACTAAGTCACGGTTTTCTTCGCAAATGTAAATTTTATAACAATATTATTTGATTAATGCGATCGTAGGTGAACGTGTTAAAAAAAAAAAAAAAATAGGAAAAATATTTAATTTGTTTCACAGAAACCATGTGTTACAAACAAAACTAAGGCTCGATTTTCTCCGCAAATTTATATATTATTATAATAAGATATTATTAATTCATAAAAAGGATCCGCGTTGGACGTGTTAAAAAACAATCCAATGTATCTTATTATACTCATTCTAAAGTGGATAGATAAAAAGAAATAAAGAAAGTGTATAGTAAAACACTTATATTTTAATATATATATATGATCCGCGTACGCTGTACGATGTACGCTTGGCAATTGCCGCTAATGTTTTATACGTTGTTACTCATTCTGAAGTTGACAAATAAAAAGCAATAAAGAAAGTGTATAGTAAAACGAAACTATAAGATAAAATATTAAATTCGTTAAACGGAAAGCATGTTTTCAAAAGCAAACGAATTAAATTAACAATAGAATATTTATAACATTGATATTACATTGTATACTCACGTGATTCCGTTGTTTTAATGTAGGTAGTAGGTACAGCTAAAAACAGTAGAGCAGAACTATAACAGGAGCAGATATGTACAGATCTGCTCAACGACAGTAGGACGTTTGAGAACGGTTAGTCGGACGTCGGCACAGTCCATTGTCTTAGAACGGCGACAATAACAAGAGTCAAGGCAGGTAACCAATGGGGGTAATGAAATCGCACGGCTGATAATCTAATTTATTGTATAGACATATTATATCTAAATTTTATATTTTTATTATTCTTTCGAACACGGCATTAAAACTTACACTTTTGGCCATCGTTCTTATTTCATTTTTGCAAAATGTTTTCATATGGTTATAATAATGCCATAGCCCATCACTCGAATTTATTGATACACACGCAAACACGGTTTTCAAACATACCGCCAAAGCCTTATCACCGACCGTTTATCGTCGGTCCGCCCGCTATCGCTATATCATTACCGCAGGCGCGACTTTTATCAAACGTTCACATAATACGGGAGACCTCGGGTCTAACACCATGTTGGTGCGCGGAAGCGTTTCCATGTTTTTCGGAGGTTCCCAGGGAAACAAAACCCCGACCAGCTGATCGAGTTTCTCTTCTATATTGTTGCGCCTTTGGCAATGCAACGCTGAAATTCTTGATGGAAATACAGTATGCTATTATTTCAGAACACCTTCGTTTATTCGTTAGTGATTACGGGCCTTATCAGTGATTTTAAGTGCATATCCATCAGACAATCGGGTTTTAGCATAGGCATATATTTTATAATGATGCGTTATGAATTATGTCTTATGTAGATGCACGTAAGTATGCATGTCGTTTGCATTGTGTACTCAATGGATATAGTATAGTAATAAATAATATATTTTGTTATATAAAGTAAGAATATAGATGATTTAACGGGTGAGTTAGTCGTGAACACCACAGTGAACTTACATTTTTTGGCACGGTAAAAATACTATTTTCATTTACGAGCCGGCTTCGGAGTAGTGGATCTGACGTTAAGTCGGATTGCTTATGCGTGTTATCATCAATCGAGGTGACTGACTTGCTAGACACTCGACAGCTGATCACGGCGGCTATATTACGATTAGCACGGGCACCCGAAATGTTATTATTTTTTTCGAGTTACTTATTACGACGACACTAAAAAACATTGTCTGCTATACGGACGTCACACATTGTGACTACCTCCAACGTCTAGGAAGGTGACTAACCTGTTTGAATTTATTTTCACGTAATTTGATCTTTACTTTTGCTTTTTCAGTAACAGTAATGAACGCTGTCAGTAATGATTGCATACCTGTTGGTCGTGAGTAAGCCGTAACACGTCGTCACGTCGTCTACCCGAGTGACTACGTCCAACATCGAGTCGGATTGCCTACCCGGATAACATAGATGGGTGACCTGCTAGACACCAAATAAAAAGACGGTGGCTATATGATTTGCATGGACGCCCGAAATGTTTTGAATATTTTTTCACGTAATTTATTACTAAATTTTGCGTTTTAAAAAAACGTCGTCCGAATGAACTGCATCGAATCGCATACGTGATGACATGCCCCAGCCGTCGAATATTGTACGCAATCCGACTTCGTCGAGGAAGGTGACTGACCTGCTAGACCCTAATACTTATTTTCACGTAAATTATATCCCCGATGCCTTGAACCCGCCGTCACTACCCGGATAACATAGATGGGTGACCTGCTAGAAACCAAATAAAAAGACGGTGGCAGTATGATTTGGATAGACGACGGAATTATTTTGAATTTATGCCCCAGCCGTCGAATATTGTCGGATTGCCTTCCAGGGTGATTAAGACCAAAGTCGAGGAACGTGACTGACCTGATAGACCCCAAATACTATTACTAAGGCGAAGACATGGCTAGACACCCACAAAAATTCAACGACTGTATTATTTTTTTACGAAATTTCGAATTTCCGGCGGCGTTGTCGAAAAGTCTCTGTCAAAGACTTTGTCCGCTACTCGACGACCCGGCCGTCCGGATGGCCTGCCCGAGCTACAAATTCAAACCGCAGTGGTCCTAGGCACTCCTAGCCTTATCATACATCCTTATCACCATACCTCCTCAGCACCCATACACCGTGTCGGCCGAGACCCATTACCGCACCACGAGACCACCGCTGCTTCCGTAATCGAAAACACTAATGACCAACTCTCGGGGGTCTGGGGGTGTCCCCCAGCGACGCTCGGAGAGCTAGTCTCTTCTATACTATAAAGCAAGAAACCGAGGGCGCCCCCCATGCGTTAAATCCGAACCATCGTAAGAGAGAGCCAATGAGAAAATTCAATTTCCCCGGAGGGCGGTGTCCCGGCGGCGGCGGAGCCGTCGCTGCGTAATCAGCCTTTCTTATCACTGTTTCGAGATTTTTTCGAAATTTTTCGAGTTTTTCGAGTTTTACCCCCTCGGGGGGCCCGGGGTCTCCCCGCTGTGACCTTATTCGCGTTCCCCGCTAGCTTTACAGGCCGCGCGCGGCCGTATTTTCTTCCCGGCGGGCCCGCGGCGGCCCCGTTCGCGTTATATTCGCGCTCCTCGCTATATTTGTAGCCGGCGCGCTATCCTACTTTTTCAAAAATGAGTCCCCTCATCCGACTAGACGGTCGCCGACGCCGCGGCGTCGTCACGATTTCGACGGTTTTTCCGACTTTTTCCAACAGAGTCGCGTTTCGCTTCGTTTGTAGACTTTTCACCTCCCCGCCGAAGACGTATTCGAGTTCCCCGCTAAATTTATAGCCGGCCCGCAGTCCTACTTTTTCAAAAACGAGTCCCGGGGAGGAGCGGCGACGCGCAAACGAGAGTAGGTACCGAGTGGGTACGTCGTGTGTGTGCTATATACAGGCATAAATACATGCGTCTCGACGTCCGATTTTTTTCGCGAATCCCACCGAATCTCGAATTTTACCCCCCTCGGGGGCCTCGGGCGGTCCCGTTCGGACCTTATTCGCGTTTCCCGCTAGATTTGTAGTCGGCGAGCTGTCCTACTTTTTCAAAAACGAGTCCCGGGGAGGAGCGGCGTCGCGGAAACGAGAGTAGGTACCGAGTAGGTACATTTTGGGTATCGCTATATACATGCGTCCCGACGATCGATTTTTTTCGCGAATCTCACCGAATCGAACTTCCGAAGCCGGTCGAGACGGTCGTCCCCTTACCGACGCGTTCGACCCCCCCGCTCGGACGCCATTTGACGGACGTGGACGCCGCTTTCCAGTTTCGGGTGCACGGCGACGCGGCTTAATAGTCATAGATTTGACACGATATTTCATCTGAGTAGGTAGTCGATAGGTTAGGGCGCTAGGACATGTAACTAGGAGTCGTGGGTTCGATACCGTCCCCCGGCGATATCGAAGATTTGCGGCGGCCGTGATAATCTTGAGTTTTTTTTCGCGTTTTTTTTTTCGTCTTTTCTCCTTCAGTTCCGTATTATCATATTTAAATAGTCCCCCCTCATAGACGGGGTACTTTTGACCCCCCCCCAATCAAATTTTTTTTGGCCGAGCATAACTTAGCCGGGGATCGTCGTAGCCGTATTTTGTAAACGGCTATGGGTTGTGGGTGACCACGTGCATACCATATCAAAAATTACCCCCCCTCCTTTTTTTGATTTAAGTATATCTCTGTCACGTTTCGACTTGGGTCCCCCGTTTTACCACCAAAATTTACGTTTCAAGACCCTCTAAATAGTCCCCCCATAGTCGGGGTACTTTTGACCCCCTCTCAAATTTTTCGGTGACAGTTATGAACGCCGTCCACGATTCGACGCGATAATAATAACTAACTTACATGTATGCTTTGTCGTAGGTACCTATTAAATATATCACAGTTTGGTTGAGGTTGAGTTGTTGGTAATATTATGAATAACATATTGATATATATATTTATATATATTATGTGCTATTATTATATACATGTATCTTTATACCTATTGATATATTTATATAATAACATTTTATAAAAATATATATATATTATACTATGTAGTAGGTACTTAATATATTACAGTTTTTAGGTGAGTCAAATTATGTATATTATAAATATAATCTAATGTGTTTAATTAAATTATATGACTATGCTATAACTATTTAATAAATAATAATAATAATAAATATTTAGTTAACACTGCTACAGATTATAAATACTATTTGATATAATATTTATAAACTAATAGATCTAATTGAAATGATTAAATTCTGGTAGTTAAATTGTACAATTATTATAATATACCTAACTACTCTCTTCGATATTATTTATATGGATAGGTTTGATCGTTTGATGTAGTAGATATTTAATATATAACTTAACGTGTTTAAATATTACTATACTTATTAAACTATTTAATAAATAATAATAATAAATATTTAATTTACACTTGATTTTATCCAACGCACATATATGTTTCCTTTATACTTCAATAAACAATAGTGCAAGTACAATATAACTACTAACCTAGGTACATGTATACTTTGTAGTAGGTACCTACTTAATATATCACAGTTTGGTTGAGGTACGATACAAATACTGCTGCAGATAGTATATAATACTCTGATAGTTAAATTGTATTTGACATAATTTGTTATTGCTCAAAATATAGGTAGGTCTATAGTGTATATTAATTTAATTATGAGTTTCAAATTAATAAATTATGAATAACAAATTGATATATATATACATTATGTACTATTTATTATATAGATGTATGTTTATACCTAATGATATATTTATATAATTTAAGCATAATATTATGTATGTACAAAGTGAAATCAGTACATATTTTGGTCCATTGGTCTAAAAGTTTAAATGAAGTACTATTTACTATTAATTATATCATTGGTATTGGTTGGTATATAAAATATGTCTTTTTCTAATAGTTTGCATTGTGTGTTAAACGGTATAGTGTTATAATATATGAACTGGGCATATTGTAATATGTAAAAATTTAATTAGAAGAAGTAATAGTGAAATTGGTAAATAAGGTAGTTGGTCATAGGTTAGTACTCCATGAGTAGGTACATAACATTGATGGACTAATAGAGAGTAACTAAGTATTGGAAACAAAGGATTTCACTTCTAAGTATATAATAACAAATTATAAATATATATATATATAATATACTATGTAGTAGGTACTAAATTTTTAGGTGATATTAAAAATATGAATTATATGAATTTAGTCATATCATATCACTGTAACGGGCTGTGACTACGTACATATTATAATAGTAATAATATATAAAATATTATATTATATTATACTGTATTGAGTATAATGCGCTTATAATATAATATATTATATTCAATAACAAATATAAATGCTGCAGAGGGCACGTAACCCAATAATAGTAATAATATAAACGTCCGGGCGGCCACATCGATAAGAGTATAGAACGCGCGCATTATCCATATTCTAGGAAATACGAAAAAGCCGTAAATAACAAAAATAGATAACTTTGAAAACATATAATCCCAATTAACATTATTTCGTAGAGGACGCCGAAATGACGTCAGGTATACGCAGCTATGTACCATTTTTATACTAAAAATGCCATAGGAGGGATCTAATAGGAAAACCGACGAAATACGTCGATGGACAAGTGTCCATCAGACGAACACCAGCCAAGACGACGAGCACTATAGCAGGACAGCCATAAGTCGATACGAAGTCACAACCCGTTTTACCATAAATTTACAATTCAATTAATTGGACTTAGAATATTTTCGTGTTAAATAACTACAAATAAACTATCATTATACCAACAACGTGTCATTTTAATTCAAAATACCATCAATATTGAGTTGAAGTAGTTGGCACGTTACAAATTGGCGCTGTGGACAGGGTGTCTCAAAGGATACTTAGAAGAACTTGAAAAACAATTAAAAAAAAAAATTTTTTCGAACTTCTAAAATTCAATCAAGGAGGAAAATCCATCACTGGACCAATGTTGGGAGCCTGTACACCTTCCAGCAACTCCGAGAAAGAATCCTGTACAACTACTTAACACCCAACTACAATCAACATTTCAACCGAGCAAATGGAAGCACCCGCTGTACCAGCTGCGTTTTTGTAAGTATGCTTAGGTAATAAATATCGTGGTGTTCGTCTCCTATGGTAAATGCATGACCATAGTATATAATAATAAGTGAAGAAACTAGTCGTGTTAAATAATATAAGAAATTTTAGGAACTTTGAATTTTCGTTTCAACAAACCGAAATTGTGTTGAATTTTACCAGTGTTTTAATAAAATAAATCGATAGTTTTTCAAGGATTAAAATAAATAACATTTGAATAAAATAATAGTTTATTTTAAAATAACGTCATGAATTATTTTAAATAAATTAAAACAATTTTTTAACTTTAAATTAAATTAAATAAAATTTTTATTTTCAGGTATTTTATGTTTCAATCATTTTAATAGAATAAGATAGATATTGTTCAGTACTTTAAGTCATTTCTAAATAAAATAAAATAATAATTTTATTTACAATAGATTTATTCAATCATTTAAATTAAAATAAATTAACAGTTTAAATTAAATAAATTTTAACCATTTTAATAAAATAAATTCATTAACATTAAAATAATTTAAATAATAAAATAATTTAAAATAATAAATTAATTTAAATAAAATAAAATAATAGTTTAAATTAAATAACTTTTATTCATTCTAATAAATTAAATTCATTAACATTTAAATAATTTAAAATAATAAATTAACTTAAAAAAAAATAAAATAAAAAAATAGTTTAAATTAAATACAATTTTTAACCATTTTAATAAAATAAATTCATTAACATTTAAATAATTTAAAATAATAAATTAACTTAAAATAATTTTCAATCATTTAATAAATTTAAAATAATTTAAAAATTTTTCCATCATTTAATTAAATTAAATTAAAATAATATTTAGTTTTAAACTAAATCTTCAATCTTTAAATAAAATAAAACAATAATTTATTTTACAATAAATTATCCAATCAGTTAAATAATTTAAATTAATAATTCAATTTTACCTTAACATAATAAATTAAATTTAAAATAAATTTCAATCATTTAATTAAAATAGAAATAGCACTTTGATTTTAAAATAATTTTCAATCATTTGAATAATTTAATTCAACAATTTAATTTAATCATTTAAGTAAATTAAAATAATAAAATTTAATAAATTTTAATCGTTTAGTTAAACAATTTAATTGTTCGGGATTTTTAATTTTCATATTCAAATATAATTTTTCTGATTGATTAATTATAGACATTTGTACCTACTATTTAAATTTATTTAAGCTGAACAATTTCTATTTTACGCATCAGATTATCGAATTCAATTGTGTTGATTATTATAATAATTTGAGTCAATTAATAATTTATAGAATAATAAAATTATTTTAGGAATAAATATAGTTATTGAAATACAACGGAAATTCAATTCAGTTATTTAGAGAAGAAATAAATTAAAGGCATTGTTTTATTTAATAAATTATTTCAGATAGTAATCAATTTGAGGAAAATTTATTTTATTAATTAATTAACAGTTATAGTTGAAATTATTTAAGAAGTTTTCTCTAGTTAACAAATTCCATTCTAGAAGCAAGTCATTGAAATAGTTCGTGCTGATTATTATAATAATTTAAGAATTAATTAAGAATAATTTTAAGTAAAAGGGGGTTAATTATTTACTGTTGAATATGTGGTGAATATATATATTGAGAATTTATTGAGAATTTTATTTAAAGGCCGTGAAGTAAGTCCTTGTATTTTGTGAATTTATTTAGACAATTGATGTCTGTGTTGAATTTTATTGAGTTTTATTATAGGCCATGTTGTAAGTCCTTTTGTTTTTGAATTTTATTGAGTTTTATTATGGGCCGTGATGTAAGTCCTTTTGTTTTTGAATTTTATTGAGTTTTATTATAGGTCGTGTTGTAAGTCCTTTTGTTTTTGAATTTTATTGAGTATTATTATAGGCCGTGATGTAAGTCCTTTTGTTTTTGAATTTTATTGAGTTTTATTATAGGCCATGTTGTAAGTCCTTTTGTTTTTGAATTTTATTGAATTTATTATAGGCCGTGCAGTAAGTCCTGATATTGTGAATTTTGAATTTACGACAATTGAAGTCGAGTTATTTTATTGAATTTATTATAGGCCGTATGTAAGTCCTTTTGTGTTATTTGTGTTATTACGACAATTGAAGTCGATATTATTGAATTTTATAGGCTATGCAGACGTGCATTTTAAGTCCTGATATTGTGAATTATTTGAAGACAGTGAGTCTATATTTTGAATTTTATTTTACAAGGCCGGAATAAGTCCTTATGTGTTGAAAAGAGTAGGTTGATTTATAAAGAAAAAATTTAATTCAATTAATACAGTAATAAGAGTTACTATTTTAAATAGATGTCGTATTGACTGATTAATTTGAATTAAGCAAAAAAAATTTTAGAGTAACTAGTTAAATTAAATTTTAATTTTAAATCGTATTTATTAATTAAATTAAAATTAAATCTAAGATAGGCAAGTTAAGTTAAATTTTTATTATTAATAAAATTTACTTTAAATAAATTATTAAGTAATCAAATTGGATTTAAGTATTGAAGCAATCGGGTTGATTGTAAATAATTGGTAACGATTGTTATTAATTATTTATTGTTAATTATTGCTGATGTATTTTGATTGTTTGATTATTTGATTAATAATTTACTGTTTATTTTACGCACTATAGTTATAGTTATTTCATTAAACTTCATTAGAGAATTAATTATTGCGTACGATTTAAAATTTTGTACACTAGTGTGTCAGTTGCACTTTAATTCCGTTTTCGTTTACACTGTTACATTAAGTGATTATTGATAAATGAGTCAAGAAGATAATAACACTAGTTTGACTGAAAGTGAATCTGAAAGTATACAATTGATAGATCAGGAACTTAGGGAAGTAGTAGTAATTAAATCAACAAGTTCTGATATAATTAGTAACGAGGATAGTGAATCAAGTACAACAAGTTCTGATATAATTAGTAACGATGATAGTGAGTCAAGTACAACCAGTTCGAAGGAAACTGATAACGAATCGGTTGACAACACAACCATAATTGATGATAAGAAATCTCAAACACCACCCACTTTAGAATCAGCTATTCAGGTTGCTAAGGACGAAGAGACCGAAATTAAGTCTGAGTCAGATGCATACCAATATTATGGAGGCAATAGTTCAGGTAGACAAGTAAACAACTCCACCAGGGAAACCAATAATTCTAATAGGCAGAATAATAATTTTAATAATCGTTATAATTACAATTCATCCAATAATAATAGACCTGACATAAATCAAGGTAATAGGAACAATTTCAACAATAATCAATACCAGCCTCGCAACAATAATAATTTTAACCGCAACAATGATTATAGTCGTAGTAGTAATTATCGGAATAATAACAATGCAATAGGTAACATACGATGTTATCAATGCGGAGGCAATCATTTTGCCCGGGATTGTGTACAGCATCGTAATAGTAACAATTCGCGTCCATCTAACAATAATTTCACGCGACAGCCTACTAATTACAACGCTCCGGTAGACGTTATATGCACGTATTGTAAAAAATCCGGACATGACGTTACCAAGTGTTTTAGGAAACAGAATAACGATAGGTACAATAATAATTCGGGAAACTTGCCGAGATCGGGCGACATGAGTGGCGCTCGCCCGATAAATTTAATAGCCGCGGTCGAGGAAGATTCCGACAATGCCTACACGTCGTATCAGTCTTAAACAACAATCATGTCACTTGCCAGTCTGTTAATATAAGAAAAGAATTTATAGAATTGCTGATAGATACTGGAAGCGATGTTAACTTAATAAAATTTAGTGCTTTGACATGTGACACACTAGTACACGAAAACAAAAAAAATATATTTAAAGGGAATTAATGATAAGATAGTGTCAACAGTAGGACAAATTAAGATAATTTTAAGATTTAATGAAGTTAATATTGAAACGGTTTTTCAAGTAGTACGTGATTCGTTTCCTATACCTAAGGATGGTATTTTAGGACAACAATTTTTAATGGAAAATAAGGCAGTAATTGATGTAGCTAATAATTCGTTAATAATAAATAATAAGATAGTTAATAAAATGATTAAGGATAGTTTATGTTTTAAGTTGAAGCCAAGGAGGAAAGTCTTGATATGATAAATGCTGTAGGCAATATGATAAGTTTAGAAATACATCAAACCAATCTCTACGAAGTACTACAAACAATATTCTTAATCTCTCATGAAGGACTTGATGCTGAATTAAGGATTTTAAAAAGCGTTCCAAATGGCTCATCAACAAAAGCCGTTTACGATTGGCTAGACTTTTTAAAAGAAAATCAAAGACAAAATGTATTTCCAAATTTTAAAAAGGTTTTAATACATTTTGCCACTATACCTGTCACGAGCTGTAGCTGTGAGAGGGTATTTTCTAAATTACCTATTGTAAAATCAAAACTTCGAAGTACTATGTTGCAAGAAAGACTGGAATCTTTTTTATTATTGTTTGTTGAACAAGAAAAATTAATGAACTTTCAGATTGAAGAAGTGATTGATGAATTCAAATCTATGAATAATGAAAGGGAGCGCAGATTAGTATTATAAGTTATAAATTAGGTTGACTAATAAGTATTTAAAAATTAAATTGTAATTGTTAAAAATTATTTTATTGCATTTTCTTTGTAAAAATTGTTTTAAATACGAAAAATAAATAGCTATTAATTTTTGGTGTTGACAAATATACAATGTACCTTTTCGCTAAAAATGTGCTTAAAATGTTCCTTGAAATAAAAGTTATATAGAAATATGTGCTGCACCTGATCGGGAACTCTGCGCACGCCTATGCCTGCTAGACACCCACGAAAATACGACCAACTTCGAGGATGTGACTGACCTGCTAGACCCCAAAACATATATTCACGTAAATTATATAGCTGATCCTGATGACACGAACCTGATAGACTCCAAAAAAACAGACGGTTGCTATAAGATTTTTATGGACGCCAGATATATTTAGAATTTTATTCACGTAATTTATTCTTTACTTTTGCGTTTTCGGTAACAGTAATGAACGTCGTCCGCTATTCGACGCAGTCGGATAGCATACGTGATGACGAGGCCCAGCCGTCGTATATTGTCGGATTGGCTTTAAGGGTGACTACGACCAAAGTCGAGGAACGTGACTGCCTGCTAGACCCCAAAAAAATCGCAGCGGCTATGTGATAATTGAATTTTTTTACGTCATTAACATAAGTAAAAAATGTTGACAGCTATCCGGTTAACTTATCCACTGGTAACCTAATCCACCATCTAACATCCACCAATATAACATCCTTATCACAAATCCACTATCCTTATCACTAATCCACTATCTTTATCACAAATCCACTATCTTTATCACAAATCCAATATCCTTATCACTATTTTTTATCACAAAACCACTCTCCTTATCATAAATCCAATATCATTATCACTATTTTTTATCACTAATCCAATGTCCTTATCACCAGACCTCTACATCACCCACGACCGCACCACGACTCACGAGACCACCGCTGCTTCCGAAATCGAAAACACTCATGACCCACACCCAGGGGTCTGGGGTGTCCCCCAGCGACGCTCGGATCCTACTATATAAAACGAAAACCCGTGTGGCGCAGCTTATGGAGTAAATCCGAACTGCTTAGTGAACCCGCCAATGAGAAAATTACATTTCTAACCGCGGGCGGTCTCCCGGAGCCGTCGCTGCGTTATCACTCCTCTTATCACTTTTTGCCGTTTTTTTCAAAAATCAAAGAAATTTCGGATAAAAATCGAGTTTTACCCCCCCCGGGGGGCCTCGGGCGGCCCCGTTCGGACCTTATTCGCGTTCCTCGGTAAATTTATAGTCGGCGCGCGGCCCTACTTTTTTCCCGGTGGGCCCGCGGCGGCGGATGTCGCGTGCGATACGAGCGCCGCCGTCGCGCGCGTTTTTTGCATTTTTTTTTTAAATTCGAGTTTTAGGCGTTTTAGGGCGCATCGACCTCCCCGTTTGGATCTTATTCGCGTTCCCCACTAAATTTAACGTCGAAACGTGGCCCTACTTTTTCAAAAACGAGTCCCCCGGCGGACGATTCGATCGCCGAGAGCGCCGCGTCGTCGCCGTTTCGACGGTTTTCTCGACTTTTTCGACTAGAGTCGCGTTTAGCAACTCTACGAGACGTCCGACCTCCCCGCCGGCGACGTATTCGAGTTCCACGCTAAATTTATAGCCGGCGCGCGTACCTACTTTTTCAAAAACGAGTCCCGGGGAGGAGCGACGTCGCTTAAACGAGAGTAGGTACCGATGGGGTATCGAGTGGGTAGGTACCGCTATATACGGGCATAAATACGTGCGTCTCGAGGTTCGATTTTTTTCGCGAAGCTCGCGTATTACACGTCCGACGGCGGCGGAGCCGGTCGTCCGCTCGCCGACGTGGTCGGATCGCCCGCTCAAACGCCCTTTGACGGCCGTCCAAACGGCGATCGCCTTTCGCGAGCACGGCGACGCGGCTTAAGAGTCATAGAATTGACTCGGAATTTCATCTGAGTAGGTGGCTAGGTTGGTTAGGCGTTAGGATAGGTGACCCGAGGGTCGTGGGTTCGAACCCGGCCGCCGGAATTTTTGATAATTTGCGGCGCCCCTGTTGGATGGGAATTTTTTTTCACTTTTTTTTTCCGTCGTTTCGCTATCACTTCCGTCTTATCGTATTTAACGAAAATGTTCCGATTTTTTTCAAAATTCGAGTTTTACCGCCTCTGCGGACTTCGGACCTCCCCATCGAAGACTTATTCGAGTTCCCCGTCAAAGCAGCCCTTGATACTATTTATTTCTATACACGGGCGTGAATATATGCGTCGAAGAGTTCGATTTCCTTTTTTTTGCCGCTTTTTTCAAAAATTCGAGTTTTAGCCCGTTTCGGTCGGATCGCCCTCAACGTTTGGATCTTATTCGCGTTCCACGCTAAATTTACAGCCGGCGCGCGGCCCTACTTTTTCACATACGAGTCCCGGAGAGGAGTGGCGTCGCGGAAACGAGAGTAGGTACGCTATTTACAGGCATAAATACATTTGTCGAGTCGTTTATTGCCGTTTTTTCTAAAATTCCAGTCCTAGCCCTTTTCGACACTTCTGCCCTCCCCGTAGACGACTTATTCGCGTTCCCCTCTAATTTTATAGGCCGCGCTTTCTCCCGGACAAGTGTCGCGGCGGACGAGTCGATCGCGGAGAGCGCTGCGTCGTCACGATTTCAACGATTTCAGGTCAAAATTCGAGTTTTACTCTTCGTTAGGATTTCGCCCGCTAGACCCCAAATACTATTACTTATAGATTTTTAATATATTAACGTTTGTTTAGTGTCTCATTATATCCATTAATATATATTTATTACATTTTCAATGATGTATAGGTACTGCGTTATGACTTATGAATTATGATTCATGTCCTGTGTGCACACATGTTATATTATAGGTATAAAGGTATTGTGTTATTGTGTAGGTATGTGTTTAATGTTTATGCATGCGTGTGTAATATTACGATTTAGGAGCAACACTGCGCGCGATACTCTCTACGTACGATCGTTATTATAAATACGTCATGAAGGTTCGACGCGGTATTCCACGCACCAACATGATGTTAGACCCGTGGTTACCAATATTATGATGACGGTTCCAAGACTATGGTGGGATACAGTACGCGGGGTCGGCTTACACTCGAACTTAGGTGGAGTGGAGCCGCGGGGGGACAACTTTGGCGACGCGAAACGCACAACCTGCAGGACGCCTCAACTCGTGACCGGCGCTCTTGCAACGCACATCAACCCGGAAAAGCCCAATACTGCCCAATACGTTGTATTATATTATATTATTATAATATTCGGTGCTTTTCTCGGTGTTTTTGCTTTTTGCATTGGGCGCTTTTCACATACCGGTGAGTACGACTTTTATATCTCCTACAATAATAATAATATAACTACAGGTGTATTCATGGCAGCGTGTATCGCGAACGAACATATTTTCACCACGTTTTTCGTCATTCGTTTTCCGCGCGTTTCGTGTTTTTTCGTACACCGCAAAATGTACTTTGAATACCTATAACGTTTTTTGTATCCACATTCGTATTAGCTGTGAGAGGTGTAGACGCGTAAGTCCGTTGGCCGTTTCGGCGCGTTACCACGTGTTTTATCGCTTGGAATTTTGCGTTAATAAAAAGCTGGGTACCTATGTAATTTTTCGTATTTTTCTATTTTGTATGTACATCACGTAAGCCGCCGGTGTGTACCTATTATTTCTAAAAATGACACACGAGTCGCCAAGTGTCTTACATCACCGCTGATAACGAACTGACACCGTCGTCCGTCATTAGTTTTTCATATTATTTAGTATTTACTTTTTACTTATTATTATACTTATAATATAGACTATTCAAAATGGTCAAACGCTGCGTCATCTGCGGAATTGTGGACAACATTGATGGCATTTCAGTACACGAGTATTTACAATTATTTTACACATCACGTTGATGCATAGCAATGTAATAAAATCAATAATATTATGTCACCTTTAGATTTCCAACAATCGACGTGTATCGAGTCGAGTGGACGGCATTTGTGGTGGACCGCGGTTTTCCTGTGACCAACTCATCGAAGCTGTGTTCGAGGCATATTGTCCGCGGTGTTGACTACGCTGCAGGAAATGCACAACGCCGACGTCTGCGGCACGGAGCAGTGCCGTCTTTGGTGAGTGTAGAAATCATAATATGTTCAATAAATATCATTTCATTGCAGTAAATCGTGACGGTTACACTTTGTCACTAATACTTTTGTGTACTCTCGTGAGTTTAATGTACCTACCGTGTGTGTTAGCAACCTAACTTACTTTAATAACTCAACTCTATGACATTCAACGTTTTTGTTGCAACATAATACATATTATAAGCTCACAAAAGGTACCTACTGTTTAATACACGATATCAAGTGAATGACATAATATAATAACAAAAGTCATGATATTACAATGATATACAACACATTTAACAGTATGGGAATTACTTAATATAGTGTTTTTTTAGATAGTGCAGCCCACTTCTTAATTATCATTCGACAAAAATGTCTGCAGTGCTAATTTAATTTAATTTGTTTGCTTTTATTCCATAGTATGTAATTATCAAAGAGTAGTATAATATACGGTTTAAATTCCTAATTCCTTACATGTTGTATACATTGTTTCTGGACCTACTTATACTTTTCTATACTACTATACTATACTGGCATATTATAATTGTATAGAAATTGAATTGTAGAACGACATTCAACTGTGTTACTGCTGTTTCAGGTTTCAATTGCATATCAAACCCTGGGTCAAGCTTATTTTAATATCTACATTAAATTATAACTATACTAATATATCCACTTTTACTATGAGTATATTGACCTAAACAGAACACTTAACGTTTTCTTACACAGTTCTCAATATTACTACTACTACTACTACTATTACTTAGTACCTAGGTCTACTCTCCTTTATTTGTAAGTACCAATGATATCATTTCACATCCAATGACAATAAGTAGTGTCTAACCTACGGTTGAAATTTGTTACATGCTTAATTATTCACTGTACTCTTAGATACATATTATATGCATTGTTTCTGTACACAACTCTTTGTGAATTGTATACTGGATAAGTATTCTATCATTTCACGTATTGTCTTATTGTTAGCAATTTATACAACTAACTTTATTCATTTTGTTAAAATGATAAACTGTATATCCATGACAAAATAGATAGGTATGTCAGCAACTTTTTGATCGAACGAACATATTTTCACCACGTTTTTCGTCATTCGTTTTCCGCGCGTTTCGTGTTTTTTCGTACACTGCAAAATGTACTTTGAATACCTATAACGTTTTTTGTATCCACATTCGTATTAGCTGTGAGAGGTGTAGACGCGTAAGTCCGTTGGCCGTTTCGGCGCGTTACCACGTGTTTTATCGCTTGGAATTTTGCGTTTATAAAAAGCTGTGTACCTATGTAATTTTTCTATTTTGTATGTACATCACGTAAGCCGGTGTGTACCTATTATTTCTAAAAATGACACACGAGTCGCCAAGTGTCTTACATCACCGCTGATAACGAACTGACACCGTCGTCCGTCATTAGTTTTTCATATTATTTAGTATTTACTTTTTACTTATTATTATACTTATAATATAGACTATTCAAAATGGTCAAACGCTGCGTCATCTGCGGAATTGTGGACAACATTGATGGCGTTTCAGTACACGGGTATTTACAATTATTTTACACATCACGTTGATGCATAGCAATGTAATAAAATCAATAATATATGTCACCTTTAGATTTCCAACAAACGACGTGCGTCGTGTTCAGTGGATGGCCTTTGTGGTGAACCGCGGTTTTGGTGTGACCAACACATCGACGCTGTGTTCGAGGCATTTTGTCCGCAGTGTTGATTACGCTGCAGGAAAACGATATCGAGTGAATTACATATAAATACAAAAGTCATGATATTACAATGATGTACAACACATTTTACAATATGGGAATTACTTAATATAGTGTTTTTTTAGATAGTGCAGCCCACTTTTGAATTATCATTCCACAAAAATGTCTGCATTGCTAATTTAATAATTTCATATAAATGCACTATGAGTACATACATTTACCGTTGTGTATGAACACACAACCATTAAAAGTTCAACTCATTGTATTTTAACTTATGGGTATTCACAACACAACCAATGAACAAAATACTTAAAAATTTTCTTTCATCTTACTACTACTGTTACCATTACTTACAACTGACCTAGGTCATTTGTAAGTTGTGTACTACATATGTAGTACTCTTAGAAATAACACTTACTGTTATACAGTGCAATACGTTTTTACAATGTTATTGTTGTTAGAAAGATTATAACTATGCATGAATGCGCAACCAATTATACATTCTTCTGTGAATTTCTTTGTTTTTTGATTGGCTCTTGATTTTAAAGTTAAAATTCAGTTTATCTGTTTACTACAATGACAATTTTAGATTATACTACAGTTTAAAAGATTGTACCTATTAAGGTTAGGTTAAGCTTTGAGTATTGATTTGACGTTCAATGCACAAAAAAAAATATTAGATATTTAATATTGTACCTATACAAATACAAGATTATAATAAATATATATGTACACACGACCATTAAAAGTTCAACTCACCATATTTTAACTTTTATTATGAGTATTTACCAACCAATGAACAAAATACTTATACTATTTACTACTGACTCAGGTCTACTCTCCTTTAATTGTAAGTTAGACATGTTTATGATATTTAAATGCCCATATAATTTCATAGAAATGCACTTAACCATGCTAAATTACCAAATAAACCATAGATTACCTATTTTTACATAACTGATATAGTGATATTGTATACTTAACATTGTGTTTATACAGTCGAGTGAAAGTAATAATACAAATTCTACTGTTAGTTTTTATCAGACATTGTTACTAATACGTTAGTGCAGCAGTTCTCTTTGAGTATGGATTTTGACGTTCAATGCACAAACATAATATTATATATTTAATTATTTAGAATTATAAAAAACCTTAATATTGTACCTATTCTAAACTGGACCTAACTTTTAGGTACTTGGTGATGACGCGGATGGAGAGGAGGACGTGGAAGGAGTGATGGTCCAGATGGACGTAGTGGAAGGAGTGGAGGTCCAGAGAGAGGACGTTGACGTGGTCGACCGTCAGGTGGAGGGGAATGGGGAAGTGCAATTGGCAGAAGTCCAGATGGATAGGATTGAGGACGTTGAGTACGTTGAAGTGGTGGAGTACGTGGAAGTGGTAGAGGTAGAGGATGTGGAGTACGTGGAAGTGGAAGTGGCAGAGGAGGTTGAAATGGTCGACGACGGGGTGGAGGAAGTGGAAGTGGCAGATGAGGTGGAAATGGTCGAGGAAGTGGAAGTGGCCCACGACGGGGTGGAGGACGACTTCCCGGTAGAAGATATTGAGTACGTGGTAGTGGTCGAACTACCTGTAGGGCGTGCGCCAATGATAAACCGGCAAGCGGGCGTAACACACCCGGTTCCAGAGCGGTACTACGTGGGTGCACTGGACAGAGTCTGCAGACATTGTTACGCCCGCCACTTCAGTGGCGAGGAAACGTCCCGGGGTCACTTCAACACGTGTTGTAACAACGGCCAAGTGACCGCTGCAGGACAGCACGCGTTGTTGCCCGTCCCCTATTTAATACAGAGTTTATTTATAGATGATTCACAGGATGGCCGTAGATTCCGGGCGGACATTCGGCGTTACAACAATGTTCTGGCATTTGCTGCGTTTACCTGCGACGCAAACGACAGGCGTTTGCCAGGGCGGGGACCGCCGGTGTGGATTGTCCACGGTCAGACCTATCGGAGGACCAACAATGAGGTGGCCGTTGCGCCGGGAAGTGCCAACAACTGTCAGTTGTATTTTTTGGAGTCCGGAGAGGCCAACCACCGGCGTCTCGATATTGCACGACAGAGCAATCATGAACTGTCCGAAATCGTCATAGAAATATTGGACGGTTTGCTGCGGGACATCAATCCGTATGCGATGGCTTTTATGTAAGAAAACTTTAACTATTGTATTTATTATCACTAGGTATGTGAATTGAATAAATACTTTTCACACATACCTTTCTTACGAAATATTTAACTTCAAAAACGGGTTAAATACAATAGAAAATGTTATCAATAAATACCAAGTTAAATGCACTGAATGATATTTACATACCATTATATTACCTAAATTAAAATTTTTGTTAGATCATACATTTACAAAAACCTATTTACTATTGGTTAATACTTATTTGTTATTTAAAATACCTAAGGTATAATACATGCAATTCATTTGTTGTTAATACTTGGAGTCAATACTCAATGATATAACATTAAATATGACATAGGGTTCGGATGTTTATGATTTAAGATATTTGTGTAATTTCTAAGTAAAAGAGATACATTGAGATACATTTAACAATACATTAATACATTTTAATTCTCTATACGCTTATTATACCTACAGACAGACACACAAATATTTAAAATATCACTGCTACCAATATGGAGGTAAATGGTTTTAAATTTTACTTTACTATTATTACACATACAATTATTTCTAACAATATAGAGATAAATGCACTGTATATAATATTAATATACTATTAGGTTACATAGGTACCTACATTATATTTTAGTTTACAAATCCTTAACTCCAAATACACCAATTACCATCTCCTTTGTAATTACAATTCACAATTATTTGTACACATCATGGAGTGTGATAAACATAAATATATAAATGTCTATTCGTTTCAGGAACATGCGTCAGGTGTGGCTGGCAGAAAGAGCCCTAGCCGATCCCGCAGCTGTACCACCTAGACCAGTCAGGATGCATTTTGTCGAAGATGTGGCCCGGGATAGGGGCCGGAACAACCTGCCAACCACAAATGAAGTGAAGGTGGTCTTCCTCCCAGACACATCAATCTGGTCATCTACGACACCAATCCAATCGACCAGCAACGGAGGACGCAATTCATACCAGCAGGTTAGTTAATTAATATTTAACACTTACAATATTTACCTTACACTAGGAATGAACTACTTCCTCTTCGACTTTTGTATACCTCACACACACACACACACACACACTTCAACCCTTTTACTTGTGCAGTAATACTTATTACCAGGGCTCGGGACTTAAAGCACTTAAAATCATTAAAATAAGCGCTTAAATAAGCACTTAAAAACATCATTATAAGCACTCAAATAAGCATTTAAAAAACTTAAATTTAAGCAAAAATATTTATTAAAAAAAAACAATAAAATAAAAATAAAAATTTATCTTTATATTATAAAAAAAATTAAACTTCATTTTCAGGACTGAGGATTTTATGGATTTTCCAAGGGATTTTCTGAAAAATAAAATGTAAACAATATTTACAAATAGTTGAAAAAAAATAATTTTTTAATAAATTTTAATAAAATTTTTTATTTAAATTATTTTTAATTTTAATTCTATCAAAAACAACTTTGCAGTAGAAAACCATAAAAAAGTATGAAAACTGGTCAAAAAAGCAATAAATATCATAAAAACTTGAAATAAGCATTTTTTTGAAAAATCACTGAAAAAAGCAAAAAAAAGCACTCTCAAATTTCATAATTGAATGTGTTGTAACATGAAATACACTTCTATAGTACTCTGCTACATTTTATGTCAATCTAAAAAAATAAGCAAATGCTTTAAGTCCCGAGCCCTGCTTATTACATTAGCAATTTCAGTTTGTTGTGTGATAAAACAAAAGCCATTACATTATTATACATTAAGTTGAATAAATTATTTTCATAAAATTGTAGTGATAGTATGACAATAAGTTACATTAATCAAATCTATAGCTCCATTACTTCAATGCTTAATTCACTGTTCCCTTTTTCATTCTATTAATAACTAACATCACTTAGAATTATTAACATAGAACCTCTGAATTCATATTTTAGATTATTTTATAAATTACCTTTCTTAAAACATTATGTACCTGCTATACACATAACACAATCATAATAAATAAAGAACTCACAGTTAAATTACATCCCATCACATAGAATCATGGTACAGTAAATATCCGACCATACATACATTCTGGACATTCTTTTGAAATTTAATTTGTTATTTACTAATTAACTGGGGCAAAACCTACATACATAATAACACTTATTAAATTAACAGTGTACATTTATTGTGTTTGTGTATTATTTTCATAATTTTGTAGTGGTAGTGTTACAACAAGTAACATTAATCAAATCTTAAGTTACATTACTTCAATCCTTTGTGCTCTTATTTCAGAATTTGACTGATATCACTTACAGACATACACTATTAATATATTTTGTGGTTCTACAAAACATTATGTAGGTACTTGCTATACACACAACACAATAATAATAATAATAATAATAATAAAAGAATAGATATAAATAACTACTAAATAGAGTTAAGGAATTATAGTTTCGTATAGATTCATATTTTTCATTTCTCAGTATGTAATATACTTAATAACTAATAGCACTTACAATATTATAGCCGATATAATATTAGAGTTAATATTTTCAATACATTATTTCATACCTTTCTTTGGCGATTCTACAAATTGTGTATTCACAACACAAACGTATCTCAATAAACCAACTCTCAGCTACTACAGACCTTTGGTTTAACTTAAAGTTTATTATATTTCTCAAGGTTCGTGTCACTCGGATCCCATGTTGTATCCGCTGTTTTTCCCGTACGGCGAGGCCGGTTGGCATAACGGGATGTTGCAAGAGGGCCCTCGACGAAACAATGTCCGCAGTCGAAACACTATAAGAGAGTTCGCGTGCTACCGTTTGGGCATTCGATATGAGGGAAACAACGACACGAGGCACCAACTGTTCAGCTCAATACATCAAGGCCGGTCCTTGTTGCACATGTTTGTGTGCGACCACTACGTTCAGATGGAAACCAACAATCTGAACTACATACGTGAGAATCAGAGGGATCTCCTTACCGAAGCGTATCAAGGGCTCGTAACCCATGTAAACCAACACCTCAACATCGAACCTATGGCGGTCGGCCGTAGGATCATTTTGCCGTCGACGGTCGTGGGCAGCGACCGATACAACAAGATGTGTTATCAAGACGCTATGACCATGGTCCGTAGCAAAGGAAAACCCGACCTGTTCATAACGTTTACGTGCAATCCCAGGTGGCCGGAGATAACAGGAAACCTGGAGGCTCACAGCAATGCAAACGACAGGCCCGACCTGGCGGCCAGGGTGTTCAACAGAAAACTGCAGGAGCTACTAGGTGACCTGACTGTTAATCGTGTGTTTGGTAATGTAGCCGCTTATGTATATACTATCGAGTTTCAGAAACGCGGTCTGCCCCATGCGCACATACTTATAATCCTGGAGGAGGATTGTAGGTTCCGCACGGCTGCGGACGTCGACGACGTGGTTTGCGCCTTCTTGCCGGACCCGGCAACCGACAGGCGCTTACACGACTGCGTGAAGTCCCACATGATACACGGACCGTGTGGAACAGTCAACCCGAGGTGTCCGTGCATGGTGAACGGCAAATGTTCGAAAGATTTCCCGAAGGCGTACGCAGAGGAGACTGTGTACGTTGCGGAAGGCGGTTATCCGAGGTACCGCCGACCGGACGACGGCCGGACGGTACTTGTGGGAAGACGTGATGCGGTCGGTAACGGGTGTGTAGTGCCTTACAACCCTTACCTTCTGGCCAAGTACGACGCGCACATCAACGTCGAGATCTGCACGTCCATAAAGAGCGTCATGTATATCTACAAGTATATATACAAAGGACACGACCGTGTGACATTGGAGGTCGAGGAGGAAGATGAAATCGCCAAGTGAGTCTTGACCTTACATTATAATTATGTAATTTATAAAATTAAACGTGCAAATATAATACTATATAATGTATACATGTGGATGGTATAATGATTATAATGGTGGATTGTATACTTTAGTGTGTTCAGTGTCAGTATGTATGAATTATTTACTACTTTTTAGGGCAGTTGTATACATTCACCAATACCTTTAAGATTTTATATTGCATTATATTATATTATGTGGCTTGGTACAAGAAGAGCCAATGTCATATTTTGACAATGTTCAGGAATTCAATCTTAAATTTCATTTTGAAACTCTAAATTTGTTTTTATTTCATTGTAGGACTCTCATTTTGTTGTACGTTTTAGTTTGACATACCTGACTAACCTAACCCAGAGAAATTAATAAAATTACTTTGGCTTTATAAACTTTCTATTGCATACAGTACTACACATCAGTTAAATAAATCATATTATTAATAACATATATAATTTATACATGTGTATGGTATAATGATTGTTATTGTGGATTTTATACGTTTATTTAGTGTGTTCAGTGTGTATGAATTATTTACTACTTTATTACATTGGAAATTATTAGCATGTAACATTATTTTATGCATGTTTTAGCAGTATGTCCAGTGTGATTTTACTCACTGTATTTTAGGTTTTTATACTATAAAAAAAATAGCTATATTATATACTTTACATTTAATGTGTTTATTATTATTATTATTATTATTATTATTTTTTATGTTTTTTCATTCAAGCAAAGACTTTTATGGATTCTTATATCTTTTTCATTCTCGTATAATATTATACAGTGTTTTAATCAATCAGATTCAATCACACAGATAATGTATTCCACCTGATACAAGTTTTTTATTTAACTTTACATTTGATGTGTTATTTTCACAGTACAAAATATAATAATTATTTAAATTGTAAACTATTATATAATAATATTCAAGCGGTTTTTGTTTTACATGCGTAACTACAACATTTATTTATGAATACATATCACAATATATCAGTCATATTAATTACAATTCAATGGTTTTAGGGATTCTTCGTCATGACATAATATTTTTCAATGTCAATAATGACACACCGATGGTGTATCTGTTCACTAACAGTCAAAGTAAAGAACTGTGCGTCTTCGTACAATTTTCAACAATTAGTTCTTAGTATGGTTAAGCGTTTCACTTCAAAATAAATTAAAATTATTAAACACTGTAATATATTATATTGCAATGCAATGTTATGTGTCTACAGAACAAAAAAATAAATTAAAGTCACATTAATAATTATCATAAATAAAAATAATAATTATAATAATGCGACAACAAACGTTATCATTTTATTTTGAGCCAGTCAATTTATTGTTAGTCATGTTATCAATATTTCTTTTTAGGTACGTCAACTCGAGATACGTCAGCCCGCCAGAAGCCATCTGGCGATTGTTTTCGTACAATTTGCACGGCAAAAGTCACGTTGTCTTCAGGCTTCCCGTTCACCTGGAGGGTCGTCAGAACGTGTACTTTGAGCCGGGCCAAGAAGAAGAACGGCTACAGAACCAAGCCGTACGTCACACGAAACTCACGAAGTTCTTCGCGCTCAACGCGACCAACGCGGAGGCCCGACAGTACTTGTACCACGACATACCGACGCATTACACGTGGCAGGTTCCACGGCCAGAAAGAAATCTCGGAAATCTCAGACAGTGGTGTCCGCGGCTCATTCGGATGGCAACCGTTACGTTGGCTCGGATGTACGTAGTCAACCCACTGGACCGGGACCGTTTCCACTTGAGATTGCTACTTCTGAACCGAAGAGGCCCGCAGTCCTTTCAAGACCTAAGGACGGTGGACGGGGTCGTTCACGAAACATTCACGGCGGCTGCGGTTGCACTCGGACTGTTGGAAGACGACCGGGCGTGGCGGGATTGTTTGACGGAATCGGTGACGTTGGACACACCGCGGCAACTGCGGTATCTGTTCGTCACCATACTGGTGTTCTGCGAGCCCTCAAACTCGCTGGCGTTGTACGGCGCGAACGAAGCAAACCTGATGGAGGACTTCAACAGACGACTCCAAGACGTCGACCGCGCGAGGGCCGCGTGTCTGGCAGCCATCGAGGATCTACTTCGTGCGCACGGAAAGTCGCCGGTCGACTACGGTTTGCCCCTGGCCGACCCCCTTCTACTGGAACCACTGCAGCAGGACGATGCGCTGTTCCGAGTAATAGACGCGGCGGCAAGGTGGGCCCCACAAGTGGACGCCTTGAACGCCGAACAGCGAACGGTGTACGACCGCGTGATGGCGGCCGTCGACGACCCGCGCGAGGCGTCGCGAACTTTCTTCGTCGACGGACCCGGAGGTACCGGAAAGACTACGCTGTACGGATGCCTGATATGGTCGCTTCGACACCGACCACAGCCGCGGGAGGTGTTGTGCGTCGCGTACACCGGGATCGCCGCGTCGCTCATGGACGGCGGCATGACGGTGCACTCGACGTTCGGACTGCCGTTCGGCACGCTCACCGAAGACTCGACGTCCACCATCACCATGCAGTCCGAGCGAGCGCAGAAGATACGGAACGCGGCGCTCATCGTCTGGGACGAAGCCCCCATGTCGCCGGGACTGCAACTGACGGTGGCGGACCGCCTGCTCAGGGACGTCATGGTATCGGAATTACCGTTTGGCGGTAAAACCATGCTGTTCGCCGGCGACTTCAGACAGATATTGCCCGTGATCCGGAGAGGGACGAGAGCCAATATCGTCATGTCTTCGATCAAGAAAAACGGTCTTTGGAACGTCATGGAGCGCTTCGATCTGGTACGGAACATGCGCGCGGGCAACGACGCGGACTTTGCGTCTTGGTTGCTTCAGCTCGGCAACGGCCGACTGCCCGCGGTCGACGGCGTTCCGGACACCGTGCAAATCCCGCGGGAAATGGTATGCGACCCCGCCGATTTAATCGATTTCGTGTATCCGCAGCAAATGTCGTTGGCCAACGTCGAAGAATTTGCTCGGAGAGTCGTCGTGTGTCCCACCAACGAAGAGTGTAGGAGTGTCAACGGCGACGTGCTGGAGCGCGTCGTTGGTGAAGAGATGACCTACACCGGCGTCGACACCATGATGGCGGACGAGGCCGACGAAGTGGCCAATTTCACTGCGACGTCACAATTTCAAGGCGAGAATTTTGGGCGGCGACCCACAGGACGACGACATCGTCCTGCCCAAGATACCGCTCAGGTCCATCGGTGAGGACGACCTGCCCATCTCACTGCGACGCCTTCAATTCCCGGTGAGGTTATCGTTCGCCATGACCATCAACAAGTCACAGGGTCAGACGTTCGATAGGGTAGGTTTGCTACTGACGTCGCCCCCGTTCACTCACGGCCGGCTGTACGTGGCGTTTTCGAGGGTGAGAAACGCACAGTCCGTGAGAGTCGGCATGTACGCCGATGACAGCGGGCGATTCGTCACCAAGAACGTCGTGTACAGGGAAGTTCTGTAATGCAATACGTGGTAAGTATATTCTAGGTGACGTCCGACGATCGAGTCTAGATGATGGTGATAGTCTGGTTGACTTTAAACCTGACATGTGTAACAGTTTTTTCAAACTTAATACGTTACACCGCTTTCTACATAAGTAGTACTTGTTATTGTGAGCGTTGTACATGAATTGCGTAATCCCATTACAACGGAGAGAAAGTTTGACAACCTCCTCGTGGTTCTCTCTGGATGCGGATTCACTATAATGTGAAGCCGTAACTAATGTCAAACAATGTATGTAATGTCTGTGTTATTTGTATAGATAGTACAGATAGTGCAGACAATTTATTTAATTTGAATGTTAATTTAAGATTCTAATGTACCTAAATTATATGATGTAAATAACATTAATAAGTCAATTTCACGATGTTTGTTGTAAATTAATGAAAAATGTATTAATTACATTAATTGTTTTATTCACTTAAAGTGTATTAGATTTTGTTAAACACCATTTAAGTACATTTTAGTAAATTTCACTATATTTATAATATTTTGTACACTGTATAATACACTGTAAATTGTATTCCTATTATATTACTACTGTTTGTATATAAATATATAACATATACATATAATATATTGTATTTTTACAATATTTAGATAATTGACATTTTACTAAAAGTTGTATTTCTTTGTTCTTGGTTTTAACATTAATAAGCAATTTTACTATGTTCATAATATTTATACATTTTGTATACTAAATCACTGTGAACCGCTGTTAATTAATGAAGACTGTATTAATGGTTGAAAACTCACTTTATTTTATTTGTATTGTGTTTATTAATATTTCAATTTCGCTGTACCTACTCACGATATTCATAATATTTTGTACACTTTATAGCACTGAACTACTTGATTAATTTATATTGTATTAATGGTTGAGAGATTGGTTTAGATTACTAAATATATAAATCTTCACATATAATTATTATTGTATATTATAATTTTACATAAAATGATTTATATAATCGACATATTTGTATTAATTGTTTTACTCACTATTCACTAATAGAGTATAAGTTTTTTGTTAAACACCATTTAATAGTTGTATTTCAGTTGATTTCTATTGTGCTAATAATTGTGATTTTATTTTATTCAATTATTAGATTATTACTACTGATGTGTATATAAATTGCAATTCATTAAATTTAATTATATTTACATTGACAATATTTGTTTTGTATCTTTGTGCCACTGAAGAGTATTGGTGCTTAATTGAGTGAATATCATAAGAATAAATAATTGGTAAAAACATACAATTGACTTTAACGACATAATCATGGTGCATTTGTTCAATGACGATTTATTAAAATTCACACACATATATTGGGTCAGGGAATGGATCCCCTCAAAAAGAGTAAATTACTTAATTAAATACTTTGTTTTGACAACAAGTGATGTAAGCACAACATTTAACCGTAATAGTATGAATAACTAATAACGATTTAAAAAGCCATTCATACTGTACAATGCATTGATAGGTACTAGGTATATACATGATAAGATACTGCATATTATTATGTTATTTGCATTTTTATGGCAGTGTTCAAACGGCTGTTGTAGGTATTTTCTGTCTTAACACCATTTAATAGCTGTGTTCCTTTCTTCTTCGGTTCATTATAATAATCTTCCTAATATATAAAATGACAAGGAAATCAGCTGTCTACAAGCAACCCGTGGAACGGAAAACGCAGTTATAGTGAAACCGTGGAGTAAAAAATGAAGCACCGCTCCGTTTCCCCAGCCCGCCGGCCATGTCCCGTCGATTCCTTATAGCGCGACCAATCGCGTACCTTCGCAGCGGCGGCAGTCGGTTTTAAAACGTTTTTCGTTATCACCTCTTTTCCTATCATTTCGCCGATTTTTGAAATTTTCGGAAAATTAGCTGTTTTTACACGATTTCGACCCTTTCCGTCCTTTTTTATACTTAATTCGAAGCCGCCGGTGTGTGGTTTATATTCGTGCGCCGTTCGAAGCGGTCGCAATGTCGATCGAAAAATACACTCCCGACCGGACTTTTTTGCCGATTTTTTCCTTTTCTCCCACCGTTTCGTCTATTCACACGCCGTTTGTGCCCGAATCGTGTAGTCGACGTCTTTTTAAAGCCGTTTATATGGGCTTTTCCCCCGAAATCGGTTCGTTCGCCTCGCAATCGCGTTTATAAATTACGCCGGCGACCGACCGACCGTATATATACATGTATAATTTAATTTTTCCCTATGATTTAATAATTATTAACGAAAAACGCTTTTCACACGCCCCGTTAAATATATATATGGGAGATGCGCGTATTACAAGCGAATTATATGCGATTACATCGATGTACATCGAATATATCGGTTTACGTCGCTCCGTAGACGCACGGCTTAAGTGTTGATGTTTTGATCATATTTCACATCTCAAACTGTGTCCAAGTAGGTTAGGCGTTAGGTAGAAACACGTAAGTCCCGGGTTCGAACCCGTCGTACGCTGCCCGAGCGCCGAATCTGGCATTGTCATAAGGTCTACATGGCCGCCCGGGACCGGATTTTTTTTGCATTTTTTTTTCACGTTATTTTTAATATAAATTAAATAATAATATAATAATACAGGAACATATCGTACATTATTATTATTTAAAGTCATTGTCATATTATATCATACAATAAATAGGTACATATTATATTTGTTTTGTTAGGAATTATTATAATTGCATATTTTTTCAAAAAGTCCATGATTGTTATATAAATATAGTTGTATTTTATTTCGGATTGCCTACCTAGGTGGCTAAATTGAAAGTTAATCGATTTTGACTTGAGATGACTGACTTGCTAGACACTCCAACACGGTTGTCGACTTTACACTTTTTACATAAGGAATGGCACCGGACATGCGAAGCCACATACCACTCAATGTGATATACCTACTATATATAGGTGATAGACGGATTGCTCATTTTAGTTTCGTCTTAAACGGTGATGATTGACTTGACAGACACTTTAACAGTTTAACATGCAGGTTTTTGCATTTTTTTTTTTTAAATTAATATATATACATTATAGGTAGTGTTTATATGTACTTATTGTATTGGTTAATATAATAGTAGGTATGTATCTAACTATCTACCTATATATGTTAATTTTTTTTAGGAATTATAATTGCACTTTTCTCAAAGTGTTCATTGTTATATTATATCACACAATAAATACATATCATATTTGTTTGTATGTATATTGTATATAGTTTGAATTTTTCGTAAATTATTTCGTACCTACCTGATTTTTTGTAGCACGTTGTCCGTGATCCGACGAAGTCGGATTGCCTACCTAAGTGGCTAACTTGAAAGTTAATAGATTTTGTCTTGAGATGACTGACTTGCTAGAAACTCGAACACGGTTTTCGACTTTACACTTTTTACATAAGATAAAGCACCGGTCATGCTACGGCACATGCCACTCTATGTGCAGGTATACTCTATATAGTATATAGGTGATCCTGGAGATCGTACCCAGCCTATCCATTTACAACGTTTGTGACGGATTGCTAGACGCTCAAACTTTTAACATTCCCGCCAAAACGTCTAGCCTTATCTCCAATCCATATCACTAATCCTTATCACAAATTCTAAGCTTTCGTCTTACAACATTTGCGACTTTTATAATTCATTGTCTCCAAAATCGGTACCCACTCCCAGTGAGTCCAACGAGCCCCGAGTTACACTTAGAGCTAGTCTAACTATATAAAACGTGAAAATTAGTGGCGCGGCCTATGTATTAAATTTGTACTGACTTAGACGAACCGCCAATGGGAACGCTTCCTCGCGGCGGCGGAGCCGTCGCTGCGTAATCAGCCTTTCTTATCACTGTTTCGAGATTTCTTCGATTTTTTCCAAATTTTTCGAGTTTTTCGAGTTTTACCCCCTCGGGGGGCCCGGGGTCTCCCCGCTGTGACCTTATTCGCGTTCCCCGCTAGATTTACAGGACGCGCGCGGCCGTATTTTCTTCCCGGCGGGGCCGCGGCGGCCGATCTCGCGCGCGATACGAGCGCCGCCGTCGCGCGCGTTTTTCGCCGTGTTTTTCGAAATATCGAGTTTTACCCCCCTCGGGGGCCCCGGGCGGCCCCGTTCGCGTTATATTCGCGCTCCTCGCTATATTTGTAGCCGGCGCGCTATCCTACTTTTTCAAAAATGAGTCCCCTCATCCGACTAGACAGTCGCCGACGCCGCGGCGTCGTCACGATTTCGACGGTTTTTCCGACTTTTTCCAACAGAGTCGCGTTTCGCTTCGTTTGTAGACTTTTCACCTCCCCGCCGAAGACGTATTCGAGTTCCCCGCTAAATTTATAGCCGGCCCGCAGTACTACTTTTTCAAAAACGAGTCCCGGGGAGGAGCGGCGCCGCGCAAACCAGAGTAGGTACCGAGTGGGTACGTCGTGTGTGTGCTATATACAGGCATAAATACATGCGTCTCGACGTCCGATTTTTTTCGCCAATCCCACCGAATCTCGAATTTTACCCCCCTCGGGGCCTCGGGTCTCCCCGTTTGCGTCTTATTCGCGTTCCTCGCTAAATTTGTAGTCGGCGAGCTGTCCTACTTTTTCAAAAACGAGTCCCGGGGAGGAGCGGCGTCGCGGAAACGAGAGTAGGTACCGAGTAGGTACATTTTGGGTATCGCTATATACAGGCATAAATACATGCGTCCCGACGATCGATTTTTTTCGCGAATCTCACCGAATCGAACTTCCGAAGCCGGTCGTCCCCTTACCGACGCGTTCGACCCCCCCGCTCGGACGCCATTTGACGGACGTGGACGCCGCTTTCCAGTTTCGGGTGCACGGCGACGCGGCTTAATAGTCATAGATTTGACACGATATTTCATCTGAGTAGGTAGTCGATAGGTTAGGGCGTTAGGACATGTAACTAGGAGTCGTGGGTTCGATACCGTCCCCGGCGATATCGAAGATTTGCGGCGGCCGTGATAATCTTGAGTTTTTTTTCGCGTTTTTTTTTTCGTCTTTTCTCCATCAGTTCCGTATTATCATATTTAAATAGTCCCCCCTCATAGTCGGGGTACTTTTGACCCCCCCCCCCCAATCAAATTTTTTTTGGCCGAGCATAACTTAGCCGGGGATCGTCGTAGCCGTATTTTGTAAACGGCTATGGGTTGTGGGTGACCACGTGCATACCATATCAAAAATTACCCTCCCCCTTCTTTTTTTGATTTAAGTATATCTCTGTCACGTTTCGACTTGGGTCCCCCGTTTTACCACCAAAATTTACGTTTCAAGACCCTCTAAATAGTCCCCCCCTAGTCGGGGTACTTTTGACCCCCTCTCAAATTTTTCGGTGACAGTTATGAACGCCGTCCGCGATTCGACGCGATAATAATAACTAACTTACATGTATGCTTTGTCGTAGGTACCTATTAAATATATCACAGTTTGGTTGAGGTTGAGTTGTTGGTAATATTATGAATAACATATTGATATATATATATATATATATATAGGTTTATATATATATATAAATATATATATATATTTTTAGGTGAGTCAAATTATGTATATTAAAAATATAATCTAATGTGTTTAATTAAATTATATGACTATGCTATAACTATTTAATAAATAATAATAATAATAAATATTTAGTTAACACTGCTACAGATTATAAATACTATTTGATATAATATTTATAAACTAATAGATCTAATTGAAATGATTAAATTCTGGTAGTTAAATTGTACAATTATTATAATATACCTAACTACTCTCTTTGATATTATTTATATGGATAGGTTTGATCGTTTGATGTAGTAGATATTTAATATATAACTTAACGTGTTTAAATATTACTATACTTATTAAACTATTTAATAAATAATAATAATAAATATTTAATTTACACTTGATTTTATCCAACGCACATATATGTTTCCTTTATACTTCAATAAACAATAGTGCAAGTACAATATAACTACTAACCTAGGTACATGTATACTTTGTAGTAGGTACCTACTTAATATATCACAGTTTGGTTGAGGTACGATACAAATACTGCTGCAGATAGTATATAATACTCTGATAGTTAAATTGTATTTGCCATAATTTGTTATTGCTCAAAATATAGGTAGGTCTATAGTGTATATTAATTTAATTATGAGTTTCAAATTAATAAATTATATGAATAACAAATTGATATATATATACATTATGTACTATTTATTATATAGATGTATGTTTATACCTAATGATATATTTATATAATTTAAGCATAATATTATGTATGTACAAAGTGAAATCAGTACATATTTTGGTCCATTGGTCTAAAAGTTTAAATGAAGTACTATTTACTATTAATTATATCATTGGTATTGGTTGGTATATAAAATATGTCTTTTTCTAATAGTTTGCATTGTGTGTTAAACGGTATAGTGTTATAATATATGAACTGGGCATATTGTAATATGTAAAAATTGAATTAGAAGAAGTAATAGTGAAATTGGTAAATAAGGTAGTTGGTCATAGGTTAGTACTCCATGAGTAGGTACATAACATTGATGGACAAATAGAGAGTAACTAAGTATTGGAAACAGAGGATTTCACTTCTAAGTATATAATAACAAATTATAAATATATATATATATATATAATATACTATGTAGTAGGTACTAAATTTTTAGGTGATATTAAAAATATGAATTATATGAATTTAGTCATATCATATGACTATACTATAAGTATTTAATAAATATTTATTTATAATAAGTATTTAGTTAATACTTGACACATTTACCATGAACAACGCACCTATATTTTTCAAATAGTATATAATACTCTGATGGTTCAATTGTATAATGATATGACATAATTTGATATTACTCAATATAATATAGGTCTATGGTCTATCACGTATATTTATTTATTTAATATCAAATGTAATAATTTATGAATAATAAATTGATATATATATTATGTACCTACATAATATGACTAATGTATTTTATAGATGTACCTATGTATATACATAATAGTATAGTTAGGTATATAATTTAAGCATATTATATGTATGTACATGAATTAATAGTGATATTAGTATACATTTTCGTTCATTGGGCCAACAATATAAATAAAGTACCTACACATAATATTATAAAAATTATTTCAGTTAACATATTATTGGTACCTATATAGTAAGTAGATGAATTGATAGTGAAATAAAATTAGTAAATAAAGTAGTTGGGCACAGGTACTCCAATGGTATATAATATACTATGTAGTAGGTACTTAATGTATTACAGTTTTTAGGTGAGTCAAATTATGTAGGTATATCAATAAACAAAATATAACTTAATGTATTTAATTAAATTCTGGCAGGTAAATTGTATAATGATATGACTAAACTATACGATACTGCCTACATAATATGCCCGTTAATATACGCGACATTATGCGAGTGGGCCGCGGAGTGGGATGGAGTGAATGCGGGGGGGGGAAACTTTGTCGACGCGAAGCGCGCCCGTTTCGACCTGCCTCTTGTGATCGGCGCTCGTACAACGCACATCGACTCTCACGGAAAACCCAAATACGTTTCGTGTTATTTAACATTCAGTGTTTTTCTTTGAGTTTTGTTGTCTTTTGGGCGCTTTTCACATACCCGGTGAGTACAACTTCTATAATAATATCTACTACCATATAATATTCAGATAAACTACTGATTCTATATGTTTGCACCAGCTACAGACATCATGGCGCGTTTCGTGTTTTTTTCGTACACCGCAAATGTACTTTGAATACCTATAACTTTTTTATATCCGCATTCGTATTAGTTGTGTATTATCCAGTCGCTGTAGTCGATGTTTAAGTCCGTTGGCTGTTTCTTCGCGTTACCATTGCGGTACCTACGTGTTTTATCGCTTTACATTTTGCGTTAACACTTAACAGTTAATTGTGCAATTACGAGCTGGGTATGTCATTTTTCGTATTTTCCTATTTTTTATGTACATCACGTAAGCCGGTGTGTACCTATTAATTCTAAAAATAACACGCGAGTCTCATACCTCACCGCTGATAACAATAACTGATACCTACAACAGACAACAGTCGTTGTATTCGATTGCAACGTTTTTTTTTTATGACGAGTTTTTCATATTTAGTATTCACTTTTTACTTATTATTACTATAACCTGTTCGTGATGCTTTTAGGCTATTCAAAATGGTCAAACGATGTGTGCTATGCGGAATTGTGGAGAAAACATTATCGATGTTTCCGTACACAAGTAATTCACCCAACACGTACCAATACCTACTTATCAATATATTATAATAAATTATGTGTCGCCTTAGATTTCCAACTGCCGTATACCGTATACAGTTACTGTTGGCGCGACTTTTAACAAACGTTTACATAATACGGGAGACATTGGTTCTAACACCATGTTGGTGCGTGGAAACAAAACCACAACCAGCTGACCGAGTTCCGTTTCCATATCGTTGCGCCTTCGGCAATGCAACGCTGAAATTCTTGATGGAAATACAGTATGCTATTATTTCAGGACACCTTCATTTATTCGTAAGTGATTACGGGCCTTATCAGTAATTTTTGGGCACGGTAAAAATACTATTTTCATTTTCGACCCGGCTTCGGAGTGGTGGATCTTTTATCTGACGTTTAGTCGGATTGCTTACGCATTTAACGATGTTATCATCAATCAAGGTGGTGACTGACTTGCTAGACACTCAACAGATCACGGCGGCACGATTCCCTCGAACCGGCCGTCACACATCGTCAAGTTGTCTACCCGGGTGACTACGACCAACATCAAGTCGATCGACACCGCGGAGAACGCCACCGTCGTGCGTCGTGTCGCTTTTACTATAACATACAGGCTTCACGTAATTTCTTCTTTATTTTTGCGTTTTCGGTAACAGTAATGAACGTGCCCCCGCTTTCGCACATTGTCCGCTATCCGACGGGGTCGGATTGACTACCGGATAACATAGATGACTGACCTGCTAGACACCCAAAAAAAGGCGGTGGCTATATGATATGCATGGACGCCCGAAATATTTCTTCTTTATTTTTGCGTTTTCGGTAACAGTAATGAACGTGATGACGTTCATCAGCCGTCGCACATTATCCGCTATCCGACGAAGTCGGATTGCCTACCAGGGTGACTACGACCTACGTAGAGGAAGGTGACTGACCTGCTAGACTCCAAAACATATTTTCACGTAAATTATACACCCAATCCTCGAACCGGCCGTCACACGTCGTCACGTTGTCTACCAGGTGACTACGTCTCACATCGATTCGGATTGACTACCGGATAACATAGATGACTGACCTGCTAGACAAAAATATTTTCACGTGAATTATACAACCAATAAAATCGAACCGGCCGTCACACGTCGTCACGTTGTCTACCGTGACTACGTCTCACATCGAGTCGGATAGCCTACCCGGATAACAATTTTTTTTCACGTAATTTATTCTTTAATTTTGCATTTTCGTTAACAGTAATGGACGCTTGTGATACTTGATGACGTTCATCAGCAATCGCATATTTCCCAGGTGACTACGACCAACGTAGAGGAAGGTGACTGACTTCTAGACCCAAAACTTTTTTCCCATAAATTATATAACCGATGCATCGAATCGGTTGTCATGTTGTCTCCCCGGGTGACTACGTCCAACATCGAGGAAGGTGACTGACATGCTAGACCCCCAAGAAAAGACTTTGACAGGTATCCGGTTAACTAATCCACTATCCTTATCACGAATCCTCCATCCTTATCACACATCCACTTTTCTTATCACAAATCCAATATCCTTATCATAAATTGTTATCACAAATCCACCATGCTTATCACTTATCTACAATCCTTTCAAAATCCACTATCCTTATCACAAATCCAGTTTCCTCATCACTAATTTATACCACAAATCCTTATCACTAGACCTTCATACCACCCCATTAACCGTCCAGCTCGAGATGGGACTGGCGACTGGTGACGGCGGCTATATGATTTGCATGGACGTCCGAAATTTTTTAAATACTTTTCAAGACTATTATACTTTTTTTGCTTTTCGGTAACAGTAATGAAACGTCGTCCGCGATTCGACGCAGTCGGACTGATACGTGATGACGTTCCCCAGCCGTCGAGTATTGTCGGATTGCCTTCCAGGGTGACTACGACCAAAGTCGAGGAAGGTGACTGACCCGCTAGACCCCAAATACTATTACTACGGCGAACGTCATTCGAGGTGACTGACCTGCTAGACACCCACAAAAATACAACGACGATTTATAATTTTTTTACGGAATTTTGAATTTCCGGCGGCAGTAAAGAACGTTGTCGTCGAACGTTGTTGCTTACCGGGGGGCTACCACGCCAAACCACGGTGGACCTAACCTTATCAGAGTTCCTTATCACACACCGACCAGCTCGAGACTGACGACCAGACCAACAGACCACTGCATCTTCCGAAATCGAAAACACTCATGACCGACACCCGGGGGTCTGGGGGTATCCCCCAGCGACGCTCGGAGAGCTAGTCTTACTATATAAAACGAAAACCCGTGTGGCGCGACACGCGGTCCTTTTTCGCATCGTACTTAAGGGACGGCCAATGGGGAGCCCTCCCGTCGGCGGCGGAAGCCTGTCGCCGCGTTATCACTCCTCCTTATCGCTTTTACGCGATTTTTCTCGAAATTCACGATTTTTTTTTCAAAACATTCGACTCATACCCCCCTCGGGGCCTCGGTCGGCCCCGTTTGGACCTTATTCGTTTTCCTCGGTAAATTTACAGTCGGCGCGGGCCCTACTTTTCTCCCGGGGGGCCCAACGCGGCCGATATCGCGTGCGATACGAGCGCCGCCGTCCAGCGCGTTTTTTGCCGTTTTTTTCGAACAATCGAGTCTTAGGCGTTTTAGGGCGTATCGACCGCCCCGTTTGGATCTTATTCGCGTTCCCGCTAAATTTTATACCCTACGCGCGGCCCTACTTTTTCAAAAAACGAGTCCCCGGCGGACGAATCGATCGCCGAGCGCGCCGCGTCGTCGCCGTTCGACGGTTTTTCCCGACTTTTCGACTGGAGTCGCGTCGGCGCTTTCGCGAGACGTCCGACCTCCCGTCCGGAGCCGTATTCGCGTTCCCCGCTAAATTTATAGTCGCCGCTTGGCCCTACTTTTTCAAAAACGAGTCCCGGGGAGGAGCGGCGTCGCTTAAACGAGAGTAGGTACCGATGGGGTATCGATATATACAGGCATAAATACATGCGTCCCGAGGTTCGATTTTTTTCGCGAATCTCGCGTTTTGAACGTCCGAGGGCCGCGGACACGGTCGTCCGCTCGCCGACGCGGTCGGATCGCCCGATCAAACGCCCTTTGACAGCCGTCCAAACGGCGTTCGCCTTTCGCGGGGACGGCGACGCGGCTTAATAGTCATAGATTTGACTCCAGTCTACAACTCAGTAGGTGGCTCGGTAGGTTAGGCGTTAGGTTAGGATACTCGTAGGTCGTGCGTTCGATTCCGGTCCCCGGGATTATCGATAATTTGCGGCGGCCGTTGTTAAAAATCGGAATTTTTTCTCGAGTTTTTTTTTTTCGTCGTTTCGCCATCACTTCCGTCTTATCATATTTAACGAAAATGTTCCGATTTTTTTTCAAAATTCGAGTTTTACCGCCTCTACGGACTTCGGACCTCCCCGTCGAAGACTTATTCGAGTTCCCCGTCAAATGATTTAGCAGAGCGGACAGTATCTTTATTACTTTACACGGGCGTGAATATTTGCGTCGAAGAGTTCGATGTCTTTTTTTTTCAAAAATTCGAGTTTTAGCCCCTCTCGGTCGTATTACCCTCCCCGTTTGAATCTTATTTATGTATTGCCGGCGCGATGTTTTACTTTTTTACAGACGAGTCCCGGTGAGGTACGGCAGTCGCGGAAACGAGAGTAGGTACCCGTGTAGGTATCGCTATTATATAGGCTCGTATAACTACATGCGTCGAGTCGTTTTTTTCTAAAGTCCGAGTCTTGGCCCGTGTTAGTGGTATTACCCTCCCCGTTGACGACTTATTCGCCTTCCCCGCTACACATCGAGTCCCGGGGCGGAGCGGGTTCTCTGAAACGAGACGGCCAAAATTGCCGCCATCGAGTAGGCATTACTATAATGTACAGGCATGAATTCATGCGTCGGAAGGTTCGATTATTTTTCGTGAAGATCGCGTTTTTGCTGTCCGACGCGGTAGGATCGCCGGCTACGAGGCCCTTTGATGGACGTCAAAACATGAAATATATAATATATACCTACTATGTAGTAGGTACTGCTGCAAATTCTATACAATAATTAAATTGCATAATGATAGGACTATATATATATGAGTATTTGATATTATTTTAACATGGCCTGGATTATATTGGAATACATACGATTATATTTTATGCGTGTCGGACGGTCAATAATCACGATAATATCAACGATACACGCAATGCTACAGTATGACCATTATTCATTGATACGGGTTGGTCGTCGGAGTGTTGTCGACGTGCGGCCGCGGGGACAACTTTGGACGCAACGGCCCGTGTGTCTAACGTCATCTTGTGACGAACGCCCATGCAACACACAACCCAAGCGCACAGAAAAACATAATATAAAAGCTTATACAGTTATACGTATTAATAATTAGCTTTTCCTTGGCGTATTGTGTTCTGCGTTGGGCGCTTTTCAAAACCGGTAAGTACAATTTTGAAATACATAATAATAATTAATCGTATAACGTTTGTATAGCCCGCGCGTACCTACTGGCTTATTCATGACATTGTACGTATTTCATTCGATGCGTTTCCGTATACGCGATATTGTTTATTACTATATACACGCCATTTCCGCCTTTACGCGTTTCGTATTCGATATTAATACGACATTTGGATTTCCGCTTGCCGTGTTCATAATATCCGGACATAGACTTGAACGCCTACGTGCGCAAAAATCTTTAAGCCACGCTTTTTGCAGTTACGACTTACGAGACCATATTTATAAATAGTAATATAGTATGTTAATTTGTTTAGTCATACTCGAACTCGATACTGTATGTACACGTAATAATATTTTATACCTACCGTGTAAGAATAATACAATTTACTGAATTTCTAAAAATAAACACACAACACCGGATTATTCACTGATAACATAGGTACTGATAAGACAATTCCATTACACGAACACGGAGTTTTACTTATAATATTATTATTATTATAATAATATATAAAATGTTTGGCCGTTACCTTTTCAAAATGTTATTCTATATCTTTTTAGGCAAATATAACGATGGTCAAGCATTGTGCGATTTGTGGCAACGTGGATGGCGTCGATGGCGTTTCAGTGCATGGGTAAGTGCATTTACATAATATATACGATGACTTTTGAGATTAAAATACATAATAATTCATAATACAATAATTATTGTATTAGTTTTCCAGCGAATGTCTTTCAGAAGCGTCAGTGGGTGATGTTCGCCGAGAACAATGGTGTCAATCCTCTACGGATATCGAATAACTCCAAGCTTTGTTCGAGGCATTTCGTTCCTGGTCGTGATTACGCAGGCGCGGTATTTCGCCGTCGACTCATTGCTGGAGCAGTGCCATCAGTAGTGAGTAACAACCAAAATACAACATTTGACAACATTTTCTGTACTGAACAAATAGTGCCGGGCTGCACCTACTGCATACGATTCGCTCACTTGATCATTACATTACTATACGTTATAACTTGACAACTCATAAAGTGTGAATATACCCAGGTGGCAGGTATTTTACAATGGCTACAGTTTGGTACTATACCTACTAGAGTGCAAACCAAATCCAAAAGGTACCTATACTTGCATTTATTTATTGTTGACGGGTTAACATTCTGTATTAATTATACTCTTTTTGTTATTGCTTTTATTATTTAAAAATACAAACAATATGCTGTTTCATTATTATGGGTATTACAACCATAAACAAAATACTTAAACGTTTACTTACACAGTTCTTAATATTACTACTACTACTTTTTTTTTTTTATCTGAATCTATATTCTGAATCTGAATCTGACTGCCTATATGCTTTGCTTTCCCGCCAGTCCGCCATCGTTTAATTAAATTACATAACAATATTAATTAAATAACAGCATCTACATAAATTACAATAAAAGTTTGCATATTACAGATAATAATAATATTTACAGTAGTTACACATGATTATGATACGAAATACTAATACTACTGCTTACTTAGTACCTAGGTCTACTCGCCTTTATTTTATCATTTCACATTCAAAATGACAACTAGTAGTGTCTTACCTACACTTTCTTAATATTACTACTAAACAACAGTGTTCAACACATTTTTTTTTACTTTATTTATACAACTAGCTTGTTTGTACTACAGTGTGACATATATAGGCAGTTTATCATTTAACATGTGGTACTCTTAGAAATGTTTATATTCTTTCAAAAGTTATACAATAGATTTGTTTACGTTATTCGTGTTAATATTCACTGTGATCTTAGATATACATATTATATAAATTGTTTCTGTACATAACTTAGGTTACTCTGCTATACCTACTCATACTTTACAATACTGTACTGGCTCGGTACAACATTCTTGAAAACTAAATGTCTATTTATCATAAGAATTCCATTCAGCTTATATATTATAATTGTATGTGGGAAAGAAAATTGTAGAATACTTTAACGACATTCAATTTGTTGCCACTGTTTTCAGATTTTCAGTTGCATAACAAACGCTGGGTCAAGCTCATACATTGACTAAAATTTGATACCTACCTAGATTAACTTACACTTAAACTTATATATCAACTTTGACCTAAACAGGATACTTCACGTTTTGCTATATAAATTAACATTTTCTTAATATTACTACTACACAAAGTAGGTATTACTAGACTCTTTACTAAACTCTCCTTTTTTGTGAATTGGGTAGGTACTGGATAAGTGTTTTATCGTTTTGTGTTCATTACTTTCTTTACTCTTTATTTGTAACACAGATGTAACATATTATTTACTACTTATGTGTGTTATTGATAATAGAGTGGTGATAGATATAGGTGTACTTGATTTATATCTACATTGTATTTTATTAGGTAACATAAACCTTACATTCAACTTATCATAATATAAATATTTCATATAAATGCACTTATTGCATATGAGTACATACACTTACTGTTGTGTATGAACACACAACCGTTAAAAGTTCAACTCATTGTATTTTAACTTTTATCATGGGTATTCACAACACAGCCAATGAACAAAATACTTAAACATTTTCTTACATCTTACTACCATTACTACTACTACTACTACTACCATTACTTACAACTGACCTAGGTCATTTGTCAGTTGTGTACTAGATATGTAGTACTCTTAGAAGAAAAACTTACTGTTATACATTGCAATACGTTTTTACAATGTTTCACAGTTATGTTGTTAGAAAGATATAACTATGTATGAATGCGCAACCAATATACATTCTTCTGTGAATTTCTTTGTTTTTTTGATTGGCTCTTGATTTTAAAGTTAAAATTCAGTTTATTTGTTTACTACAATGACAATTTTAGATTATACTACAATGTAAAAGATTGTACCTACCTATTAAGGGTAGGTTAAGCTTTGAGTATTGATTTGACGTTCAATGCACAAAAAAATATTTGATATTTAATATTGTACCTACTATAAACTCAAGTTATAACTATCAAGTTATTGTGGTTGGATTTAATAGTTTATTCAACCAAACATATTATGTGTTTTATCATAGTGTTCAATACATCTTTAACTTTATTTATAGTGGTGATAGATATAGGTGTACTTGATCTTATCTCATTGAAGACATAAACCTTACATTCAACTTATCCTATAAGAATTTCATATAAATGCACTTATTGCATATGAGTGTACACGGTATAACACATGAGCACATTACACCTAACCAATACAAGATTATATTAAATATGTATGAACACACAGCCATTAAAAATTCAACTCACCGTATTTTAACTTTTATTATGAGTGTTTACAAGCAATGAACAAAATACTTATACTATTTACTACTGACTTAAACTGTCTACTCTCCTTTAATTGTTATCATTTCATATGTGGTACTCTTAGACACGTTTATGATATTTAAATGCCTATATAATTTCATATAAATGCACTTAACCATGCTACATTACCCACAAACTATAGATTACCTATGTTTACATAACTGATATTGTATACTTAATATTGTGTTTACACAGTACAGTAAACGTTGTTACTGAAAGTAGATGATATTACATTCTACTCTTGGTTTTGTTTCATTATACGTTGTTACTAATACGTTAGTACAGCATAGATACATATTACATACATTGTTTCTGGACCTACTTATACTTTTCTACACAACTCTTTGTAATTGTATACTGGATAAGTTTTTACTTTCACATATTGTCTTATTGTTAGCAATTATACAACTAACTTTGTACTACTATACTACTATATTCTTCTTTTTATTGTTGGAAGTTAAAATTCTGTATTAAATTACACTTTATTTTTATTCATTTTGTTAAAATTATAAACTGTATACCCACTCCTACGAAATAGGTAGTGTAAGTCACAGTTAACTCTCTGTTGGGTTTTTACAACCAATGAACAAAATAATACAACTACTACTACTACTACTACTTACTACTTGACCTAGGTATACTCTCCTTTTATTTGTAAGTTGTGTACTAGATAGGCATTTTATTCATTTAACATGTTGTACTCTTAGAATGTTTATATTATTTCTAAAGTTAATACAATAAATTTGTTACGTTTATTCCGTGTTAATATTCACTGTGATCTTAGATACATATTATATAAATAGTTTCTGTACATAACTTAGGTTACTCTGCTATACCTACTTATACTTTACAATACTGTACTGGCTCGGTACAACATTCTTGAAAACTAAATGTCTATTTTATCATAAGAATTCCATTCAGCTTATTATATTATAATTGTATGTATAGAATAACTTGAACGACATTCAATTGTGTTGCCACTGTTTCAGATTTCAGTTGCATAACAAACGCTGGGTCAAGCTCATACATTGACTAAAATTTGATACCTAGATTAACTTACAACTATACTTATATATCAACTTTGACTTAAACAGGATACTTCACGTTTTGCTATATAAATTAACATTTTCTTAATGTTACTACTACACAAAGTTGGTATTACTAGCACTCTTTACTAAACTCTCCTTTTTTTGTGAATTGCGTAGGTACTGGATAAGTGTTTTATCGTAGTGTTCATCACTTTCTTTACTGTATTTATACAACTAACTTTATTTGTAACACAGTGTAACATATTCACTACTGATGTGTGTTATTTGATACATAGTGGTGATAGATATAGGTATAGACATAGGTATGCTTTTATTAGTGTAACTGTTATAGAGTGAAATACATTTTTAAAATCTAAGTCACACATACCTAACCAACACAAGATTATACTAATGATGAATGAACACACTTCCATTAAAATTTCTTCTTTTTATTGTTGGGAGTTAAAATTCTGTATTAAATTACACTTTATTTTTATTCATTTTGTTAAAATGATAAACTGTATATTCACTCCTACGCAATAGGTAGTGTAAGTCACAGTTAACTCTCTGTTGGGTATTTACAACCAATGAACAAAATAATACTACTACTACTTACTACTCACCTAGGTAAGTAAGTCGTGTACTGTATAGGCAATTTATCATTTAACATGTGGTACTCTTAGAAATGTTTATATTATTTAAAAAGTTAATACAATAGATTGTATTGATGTTAGGTTAGACAGAGCTTAGATTTAGGTATAGCATAAACCCTAAATTATCATATAATTTCACTGTAACACTTAGTGTTATACAGTGCAATACATTTTTACAATGTTTCGTAGTTATTGTTGTTTGAAGGATTATAAATATTATGTACCTATAAAACCAATTAAACATTCTTCCGTGCATTTTTAATACAACATTTATCTTAACCTATAGCATTGTACTGATATGTTATTTAGGTAGACTTTTTTCTCTTGGAAATCTCAGGTGAACTATGAATGAGAGTTATGACTCAGTGGACTAAATGTACTTTTAACATAGGCGTTATAAAAACAACAACATTTCACTGTTCACCTGTTTCACCTTTTATTTGATTGATAGCTATGGCTTATTATACATATTGTTCATTCAACCAAAGTTTTAATTTAAAGTTTAATTTAAAATTTATTTATTCAACTATTATAAAAGTCACTATACATATTTTACTATCTCAATATACCTGCTTACTACAATGACAATTTTAGATTATACTACAGCAGTACAGCAGGTAGGTACTAAAAAGATTGTATTAAGTTTTGTATAGGTGTAGTTAACTTGATCACATTGGACACATTCCTATTTATTTTTACCTACTTATTTACAAAAACACTGATAAACACGATATTAATTACTGGTTAAACAATAATAATTTTATGCAATGGAAATAAAATACTCTAAACTCAATCAAACTTTTAGGTGTTCGGGGACATCCAGATCGATGTGGTGGAGGCCTTGGAAGTGGCAGAAGTCCAGATGGATGTGGTGGAGGCCTTGGAAGTGGCAGAAGTCCAGATGGGATGTGGTGAGGCCTTGGAAGTGGCAGAATTCCAGATGGATGGGGTTGAGGACATGGAAGTGGTTGAGGATGTGGAGTACGTGGAAGTGGTAGTGAACGTGGCAGACGGTAGAGGACGTGGAGTACGTGGAAGTGGCAGAGGACGTGGAATTGGTGGAGTACGTTTAAGTGGTCGACGACGGGTTGGAGGAAGTGGTGGAGGATGACTTCCCGGAAGAGGATATAGAGTACGTGTAGTGGTCGAACTACCCATAGGGCTTGCGCCAATCATAACCGGCAGGCGGGCGTGACACACCCCGCTTCCAGAGCGGCACTACGTGGCGCGTTAGACAGAATCTGCATACATTTGTTAACGCCCGCCACTTTGAAGGCGAGGTTGTGGGGCCGAGGGTGCCAATAGACACTTCAACACGTGTTGTAACACGGCCAAATGGTCCGCTGCAGGACACACGCGTTGTTACCAGTACCATATTTAATACAGAGTTTGTTTATAGATGATTCGCAGGATGGTCGAAGATTCCGAGCTGAAGTTCGGCGGTTCAACAACCTACTGGCATTCGCTGCGTTTGCCTCCGACGCACACGACAGGCGTTTGCCAGGGCGGGGACCGCCTGTGTTTATTGTCCACGGTCAGACATATCGGACGACCAATCATGAGGTGGCCGTTGCCCCGGAAAATGCGTACAACTGTCAGTTGTATTTCTTGGAGTCCGTAGAGGCCAACCACCGCCGCCTCGATATTGCACGACGGGCAAATCGTGAACTGTGCGAAATCGTGATGGGTTTATTGGACGGTTTGCTGCGGGGCATCAATCCGTACGCAATGGCTTTTATGTAAGAAAACTCAAACTATTGTATTTATGAACACTAGGAATGTGAATTTAGCCTTACAGTAAATACATTTTACACATAAATTTCTTACAGTAGATAAAAAAAAAAAAAAGATTTACCAATAATGATTTAAAATTATGTATACATAGCAAATAGTTTAGAACTCCTCCTTATTAGTTATTTGAAATACCTAAGGTACTAAGGATATAACATTAAATATGACATAGGGTTTGGATGTTTATGACTTAACATATTTATGTAACTTGAAGTAAAACTATCTTGGGGTAAATTTATATACAATTTTATACACATTGAATGTGATTCTCTACGCTTATACACCCTACACACAGGCACACAAATATTTCTTCCGTGAGCGGCCAAAATGGGTTAAGTCAAAAGGGCTGACAGATATATGTATTAAAATTATATAATAAACATTGTAATTGATAAATCAAACTGATAAAAATTAAAGTAATATTTTACAATAAAATTAAACGCCAAATTGGATATGATAAATGATAAGTGTTATAACTTAAAGAGGAAAAAATATTGACTTAATCCGATTTTACCAAAAAATAATTCATATTTATTAGAGATAAAACACATAACAATCTCAAAATGTGTATTTTTGTGTTAAGCCCTTTTGACCGCGCATGGAAGATTTATAATATATAATATTTAGTATAGATTATACTCTCACCGCTACTGATTAGAGTTAATGGATTGAATGATCGGATGTTTTTATTACAGATAATATACAATTATTTCTAACAATATCACTGATACTCTAATACACCAATTACTATTGATAAATACATTTTAGGTAATATGATTTATTCTCAGCTCTTTGAAATCAAAATTCACAATTATTTGTACACATCATGCGGAGTGTGTTTAACATAAATATATAAATATATTCTTTTCAGGAACATGCGTCAGGTGTGGCTGGCAGAAAGAGCTCTGGCCGATCCCGCAGCCGCGCCACCTAGACCAGTCAGGATGAATTTCGTTGAAGATGCGGCCCGGGATAGGGGCCGAAACAACCTGCCTACCGCAAATGAAGTTGCGGCCGTGTTCGTAGGTGAAGGTGGTCATCCTCCCAGACACATCGATCTGGTCATCTTCGACACCAATCCAATCGACATGCAATACAGGTCGCAAAGGATACCTGCGGGTTAGTACACCTCACAGACACACACATAATTATATTATTATAACAGATGTCTAACTGCTACCAACAAAGAGTTAAATTACACCCCACCTTTACTACATTTTGGACATTCTTTTGAAATTTAATTACTTAATAACTAAAAAGTTAGGTCAACACCGACTTCAACCCTTTCACTTGTGCAGTAATACTTATTACATTAACAGTTTGAGTTTGTTGTGTTATAAAACAAAAGTCATCACATTATTATTCATTTAGTACATAACTCTCATCAGTTTTATAGTAACATTACTTCAATGCTAAATTCACTGTTCTCTTATTTCATAATTTGTGTATACTTCATAACTAACATCACTTAGAATTATTAACACTTGGTATAGAAATTAGCCCACCTTAGAGTTCATGTTTTAGATTGTTTTATAAATTACCTTTCCTTTGCGGTTTTACAAAACATATATTATGTACTTGCTATACACGCAAGTACACGACCCAATCATAACAATAAATAAATAACTGGTAAATATCTTAACACGCATACATTCTGGACATTCTTTTGAAATTTAATTAGTTATTCACTGATTAATTAGGTCAAAACCGACATACATAATAATACTTATTAAATTAACAGTGTAAATTCATTGTGTTGTTGTGAAACAAGCCATTACATTATTATAAATTTAAAACAACGTGGATCAACATAATACCTATCACATATTATTATTGTCTCATGGATTTTCCTCCTAAATATATTTACCTAACTTTTGTAGTTCTACAAAACGTTATGTAGGTACTTGCTATAACAATAAGTAACAAATAGATATAAATAACTCCTAAATAGAGTTAAAGAATCACAGTTTCGTATAGATTCATAGTTTTGATTTCACAGTATATAATAATATACTTAATAACTAATAGCACTTACAATATTACAGCCGATCTTAGAGTTAATATTTTCTGTACATTATTTCATACATTTCTTTGGCGGTTCTACAAATTGTGTACACACAACACAAACGTATCTCCATAAACCAACTCTCAGCTACTAACAGACCTTTGGCTCAGCAATTAATTTAAAATTCATTATATTTCTCAAGGTTCGTCTCACTCGGATCCCATGTTGTATCCGCTGTTCTTCCCGTACGGCGAGGCCGGTTGGCATAACGAGATGTTGCAAGAGGGCCCTCGACGAAATAACGTCCGCAGTCGAAACTCTATAAGAGAGTTTGCGTGCTACCGCGTGGCCATTCGATACGAGGGAAATAACGACACGAGGCACCAACGGTTCAGTTCGATACATCAGGGCCGGTCCTTGTTTCACCAGTTCCTGTGCGACCACTACATTCAGATGGAAACCAACAATCTGAACTACATACGTGAGCATCAGGCAGAAATCTTTGCCGAAGCGTATCAAGGGTTGGTGGACCATGTGAACGAACGTCTCATCATCGATCCTATGGCGGTCGGCCGTAGGGTCATTTTACCGTCGACGTTCGTGGGCAGCGACCGTTACAACAAGATGTGTTATCAAGACGCCATGGCCATGGTCCGCAGCAAAGGGAAGCCCGACCTGTTCATAACGTTTACGTGCAATCCAAGGTGGCCGGAGATCACGGAAAACCTGGCGGCTCACAGCCTCCCGAATGACAGGCCCGAACTGACGGCCAGGGTGTTCAACAGGAAACTACAGGAGCTACTAGGTGACCTAACTGTTAATCGTGTGTTTGGTAATGTCGCCGCTTACGTATATACTATTGAGTTTCAGAAACGCGGTCTGCCCCATGCGCACATACTGGTAATCCTGGAGGAGGATCATAAGTTCCGCACGGCGGCAGACGTCGACGACGTGGTTTGCGCCTTCTTGCCGGACCCGGAGACAGACAGGCGCTTACACGACTGCGTGCGGTCCCACATGATACACGGACCGTGTGGAACAGTCAACCCGAGGTGTCCGTGCATGGTGAACGGCAAATGTTCGAAAGATTTCCCGAAGGCGTACGCAGAGGAGACTGTGTACGTTGCGGAAGGCGGTTATCCGAGGTACCGCCGACCGGACGACGGCCGGACGGTACTTGTGGGAAGACGTGATGCGGTCGGTAACGGGTGTGTAGTGCCTTACAACCCTTACCTTCTGGCCAAGTACGACGCTCACATCAACGTCGAGATATGCACGTCCATAAAAAGTGTCATGTATATCTACAAGTATATATACAAGGGACACGACCGTGTGACGTTGGAGATTGAGCAGAACGCAGATGAAACTACAAGGTGAGTCTTAACCTTACACTACACTTAGCGATATAAACATAAGATAATATAATAGTATACATGTGTGTGGTATAGTGATAACTGATAATCATAGTGGATTGTATACGTTTATTTTGTGTGTTCAGCGTGTATGAATTATTTACTACTTTTTAGGGCAGTTGTATACATTCACCAATACCTCATATAATATATTATATTATATCATGTGGCTTGGTGCAAGAAGGGCCAATGTCATGTTTTGACAGTGTTCAGGAATTCAATCTTAAATTTTATTTCGGAACTCTAAACATTATATTTGTTTTTATTTCATTGTATGACTCTCATTTTGTTTTCAAATATAAATAATAAAATTACATTGTTTTTGACATTGGCCAAAAACTTAAATTTAAAATAAACACATTTTATGTGTTGGTCATTATTTTTATTACATTTAATGCGTTATTTCGTTCAAGCTGTGTATAATAAACACAATAAACATTCTATTGCATACAGTACTATAAATAAAAATATATAATTTATACATGTGTATGGTATAATGACTGTTATGGTGGATTTTATAAATTTTTTTAGTGTGTTCGGTGTGTATGAATTATTTACTACTTCATAGGGCAGTTGTATACATTCACCATTACCTTTAAGTTCTATACTTCAATATATATTATATTTATGTGTTGTTTAGGTATTATTATATTATGTACTTCTACAGAGAGTTCTATAGGTGGTCTACATTGGTACACAGTGGTACCTACATGCTATTGATAGATTTTTATTATATTTATTAAATTGAAAATTATTACAATATTTTATGCTTGTGTCATTCTTAGCAGTGTGTCCAGTGTTTTTTAGGTTTTTAGGGTAGTGGTAAGCCTTTTATTTTTTTTTTACTTTTGTATACTAGCTATATTATATACTTTACGTTTAATGTGTTGTTTAGGTATTATTATTATTATTATTATTATTTTTTTTATTATATTCATTATTATTTTTTCATCTAATTCATTCCAGCGGAATAACACACGTTTGTTTATGGATTGTTATTTTCATTGACATAAATTAATATTTCCTATACCTTTGCCATTCTTATATAATATTATTCGGTGATTTATACGCAGTCACACAGATAATGTATTCTAGCTGATACAAGTTTTTTAGTTTCACTTTACATTTGATGCGTTATTTTCACAGTGCAAAATTTAAATTGAATTAAATACATCAATTATATGCTAATAATTCCAACTCTGTGCATCATTTCAATTGTAACTTATATTAATTAATATTTAGCTACTCAAGACGTTTGTGTCTTACGCGTGCGCTACTACAACATTTATTTATCAAAACATATCATAATATAATATCGGTCACATTTATTGTATGCCAAACTTTACAAAATTTACAATTAAACGGTTGTAGGGATTCTTCATAATGTCCATTATATTTTTCAATGTTAAAGTAAAGAACTGTAAGTGTTCATGCAATATTCAAAACTTAGTTCTTAGTATGGTTAAACGTTTCAAATCGCTTCACTTCAAAATAAATTAAAATAAATTAAACATTGTAATATATTATATTGCAATGCAATGCTATGCGTCTACAGAATAAAAAATAAATAAATTATCATAATAATACAACACCAAACGGTATCATCTTATATTGAGCCAGCCAATATATTGTTACTAATCTTTTCAATATTCCTTTTTAGGTACGTCAACTCGAGGTACGTCAGCCCGCCAGAAGCCGTCTGGCGATTGTTTTCGTACAAACTGCACGACAAAAGTCACACGGTCTTCAGGCTTCCCGTTCACCTGGAGGGTCGTCACAACGTGTATTTTCCGCCGGGCCAAGAAGAATTACGGCTACAGAACGAAGCTGTTGGTCGCACGAAACTCACGCAGTTCTTCGCGCTCAACGCGACCAACGTGGTGGCTCGACAATACTTGTACCAAGACATACCGATGCATTACACCTGGCAGCAAAATGTCAAACAATGGCGTCCGCGGGTGAATCGGATGACAAACGTTACATTGGCTCGGATGTACGTGGTGAACCCATTGGACCGGGACCGTTTCCACTTGAGATTGCTACTTCTGAACCGAAGAGGCCCGCAGTCCTTTCAAGACATAAGGACGGTGGACGGGGTCGTTCACGGAACATACACGGCGGCTGCGATTGCACTCGGACTATTGGAAGACGACCTAGCGTGGCGGAATTGTTTGGATGAATCCGCGTTGGTGGACACGCCGCGGCAACTGCGGTATCTGTTCGTCACTATACTGGTGTTCTGCCTGCCTTCAGACCCGCTGGCGTTGTACGAGAGGAACGAAGCGAACCTGATGGAGGACTTCAACCGGCGTCTCCAAGACGTCGACCGCGCGGGGGCCGCGTGTCTGGCAGCCATCGAGGATCTACTTCGTGGTCACGGAAAGTCACCCGCGGTCGACTACGGTTTGCCCCTCGCCGACCCTCTACTACTGGAACCGCTGCAGGACGACAACGCGCTGTTCCGAGAAATAGACGCGGCGGCACGGTGGGCCCAACAAGTGGAAAACTTGAACGCCGAACAGCGAACGGTGTACGACCGCGTGATGGCGGCCGTCGAAGACCCAGTCGAGGTGACGCGAACTTTCTTCGTCGACGGACCCGGAGGTACCGGAAAAACTACGCTGTACGGATGCCTGATATGGTCGCTTCGGCAGCTTCGGCGGGAGGTGTTGAGCGTCGCGTACACCGGGATCGCAGCGTCGCTCATGGACGGCGGCATGACGGTGCACTCGACGTTCGGACTGCCGTTCGGCACGCTCACCGAAAGACTCGACGTCCACCATCACCATGCAGTCCGCGCGAGCGCAGAGGATACGCAACGCGGCTCTCATCGTCTGGGCCGAAGCCCCCATGTCGCCGGGACTGCAACTGACGCTGGTGGACCGCCTGCTCAAGGACGTCATGGTTTCGAACTTACCGTTCGGCGGTAAAACCATGCTGTTCGCCGGCGACTTCAGGCAGATTTTGCCCGTGATCCGGAGAGGGACGAGAGCCGAGATCGTCATGTCGTCGATCAAGAACAACCATCTGTGGAACGTCATGGAGCGCTTCGATCTGGTCCAGAACATGCGCGCGGGCAACGACGCGGACTTTGCGTCTTGGTTGCTTCAGCTCGGCAACGGCCAACTGCCCGCGGTCGACGGCGTTCCGGACACGGTGGAAATCCCGCAGGAAATGGTATGCGACGTCGCCGATTTAATCGATTTCGTGTATCCGCAGCAAATGTCGTTGGCCAACGTCGAAGAATTTGCTCGGAGAGTCGTCGTGTGTCCCACCAACGAAGAGTGCAGAGGTGTCAACGCGGACGTGCTGGAGCGCTTCGACGGCAATTCGGAGACCTACCAGGCCGTCGACACCGCGGAGGTGGACGCGGCCGACGAAGTTGCCAATTTCCCCACAGAGTTTCTCAACACTTTGGTACCGGACGGCCTGCCGCCGTTCCGGCTCGAGTTGAAGGTGGGGTGCATCGTCATGTTGCTCAGAAATCTCGATCCGAGGAGACGACTGTGCAACGGTACGAGGTTGGTGGTCACCGAACTGCGGCGACACAATTTCAAGGCGAGGATTTTGGGCGGTGACCCACGGGACGACGACATCGTCCTGCCCAAGATACCGCTCAGGTCCAGCGGTGAGGACGACCTGCCCATCCCACTGAAGCGCATTCAATTCCCGGTGAGGTTGTCGTTCGCCATGACCATCAACAAGTCGCAAGGTCAGACGTTCGACAGGGTAGGTTTGCTTCTGACGACGCCCCCGTTCACTCACGGGCAGCTGTACGTGGCGTTTTCGAGGGTGAGAAACGCACAGTCCGTGAAAGTCGGAATGTACGCCGATGACAGCGGGCGATTTGTCACCAAGAACATCGTGTACAGGGAAGTTCTGTAATGCAATAAGTGGTAAGTATATTCTAGGTGACGTCCGACGATCGAGTCTAGATGATGGTGATAGTCTGGTTGACTTTAAACCTGACATGTGTAACATATTTTTCAAACACAATACGTTACACCACTGTTATACTGGTCTGTGTACTACATGCGCCCGATGATCAAAGATGACGATGGTAGTCTGGTTGACTTTAAACCTAACATGTGTAACAGTTTTTTCAAACATAATACGTTACACCGCTGTTATACTGGTCTGTGTACTACATGCGCCCGATGATAGTCTGGTTGACTTTAAACCTAACATGTGTAACAGTTTTTTCAAACTTAATACGTTACACCGCTGTTATACTGGTCTGTGTACTACATGCGCCCGATGATCAAAGATGACGATGGTAGTCTGGTTGACTTTAAACCTAACATGTGTAACAGTTTTTTCAAACATAATACGTTACACCGCTGTTATACTGGTCTGTGTACTACATGCGCCCGATGATAGTCTGGTTGACTTTAAACCTAACATGTGTAACAGTTTTTTCAAACTTAATACGTTACACCGCTGTTCTACGTGGTCTGTGTGGAGGTGCTTCGTGGGCCTTGCCTTCGGGCTAAACGGAGAGAAAGTTTGACAACCTCCTCGTGGTTCTCTCTGGATGCGAATTCACTATAATGTGAATTCGTAACTGATGTCAAACAATGTATGTAATGTCTGTGTTATTTGTCTTGTACCATATACTATTGAATATAGTATGATAATATAGTACAGATACTACAGACAATTTATTGTAAATGTTGTATTTTATTTGTAATGGAACATTTTCTCCTATATTATATGATGTAAATAACATTTACTTTGTTTTATTACTATTGTAAATTACAATAATTGACATTGTATTAATTTTTAGTATTAATTAATTTATATTGTGTTAATGGTTGACATTTTATCTTATTACTATTATATTACTACCGTTTGTATAATATATACTTATATTGTTATAAAATATGTAAATTTGATACAATTTCACATATTATAATTATTATATGTATATAATTTTCCATAGTTGACATTTTATTAATTGTTTCACTCACTAAAAGAGTATTTGGTTTTTTGTTAAACACCATTTAATAGTTGTATTTCTTTCTTCTTTGTTTTATCTAATAATAAATATTATTAACATTAATAATATGTTTTGTACACTAAACAACCATGAACTGCTGTTAATTAATGTAAACTGTATAAATGATTGATTAATTACTTTATTCTATTTGCATTGTATTATGTTATTTATATGTAAATATCACTGTACTCACAATATTAATAATATTGTGTACACCCCTGAACTGTTGTATTGTATTAATGGTCGAGATTTGAGTTAATTGTATTAGGTACTATTATTATAAATGTAAATTTTATACAATTTCACGTATAATTATTGTATACATGATTTTCATATTTTTATTAATTGTTTAACACACTAATAGAGAATTAGTTTTAATGATTGACATTTTATTACTATTACTAATATATTACTACTACTGTGACCGTATATACTATTATAAATGTAATTATTGCAATATTTATATAATTTACATTTATATAATTATATGTTTTACTCGGCAAAAGAGTATTTGTTTTGTTTTAAGCACTATTAATTAATAATTGTATTTCTTTCTATGCGATTCTTTCAGTTGATTTATATTGTGATTTGTATTCAATTATTAGATTATTGCTGCTGTGTATATAAATTAAATATATATTAACATTGACAATATTTGTTTTGTATATCATAATAATAAATAATTTGGAAAACATACATTTTGTAACAATTCATTTAAAATACACACATTTCTTGGGACTGGGAATCGATCCCCTCAAAAAGAGTGAATTAATTAATTAAATACTTTGTTTTATAAGCACAACATTTTTGTCCTATTCGGTTCATAAGTATAACATAACCTAACTATAATAGAATGAAAAAATATGAACTAATAACAATGCATACTATATAAATGAGAAGATAATGCGTATGATGTTATTTACATTTATTTCTACTTAGTTTTATTTGATAACGATAATATATATAACATCATGTGATGTGCAACTGTGTGCTACTACCTACTACATTGCTGATAGTAGTGATACAAAATATAATAATATTATTATTCACTTTTTTATGCTAAACGTTTAACCACCATTCAATAGTTGTACATATTATAGTAACTTAGTAGACTGTTCATTTATTTATTTTAGTAGAGTAATGCCACTGTACAAATTATAATATTATTGGTATTTTTATGTCTGACGTTTGAACAATATTTACACATGAAATTAAATTATTGATATTTTCAAAATGTATTCAATTGAGGTTGTACCTATTTGTTTTACTCATTGTAGTTATGAAATATTTTAATTTCAATAACAATACAATATACTAATTAATGACATCTTACTGATGGTGTATTTGTTACATGCAAATCTTTATATATCCCATGCAATACCTTAGGTCACTGACATTCTTAGAACCTTTATTTCTGATTGTTGTGTTGTAATAGTATGAACTATATGCATTGGTAACTAATAGCAATTTACACATAATATTAATATAAAAAAGTTGAAAAGGAAAAGAAATTAAATAAAGTCATGATGTAAAAAATCTTTATTGATTATCTGAAAAAACAAAACAAATAAAAATAGCAAATTTTTTGTTGAGAAAAGATGTTCCTGTTAAAAACTTACTGCTGTCTGCTATCAGCGCCTGAAAAAAATAGGTTTCATTAGAATCATCAATATCAAAAACTCAAGTATCTATATAATATACTTACATCGTTGCACGGCGGCGGCGTATGAGAGATCTGATATTTTCTGGAAATAATGTAAAAATAATAAAATAGATTTATCAATATCAAACGTTTAAATATATCAATATATCCTTACGACATTAGCTCGCGGTGTCGACACCGCCGTCACATACATGTCATCTGTTGACTGAAAATTATTCGTTTAATTAGACTTATTAATTTCGAAAACTTGAATATTTTTTTAAATTTTTTACTTATATATCTTTAAATATTATACTAAGATATTATACTTACAACGTTGGAGGGCCCCGACGGTGGCACCGCTCGGGCGGTTCTCTGCCAACGGACCTCCTGAAAATTATTCATTTAATTAGACTTATCAATTTCCAAAACTTGAAAAATTTTTAAAATTTTTTACTAATATATCTTTAAATATTATACTAATATAATATACTTACAGCGTTGGACGGTCGCGACGGTGGCGCCGCTCCGGTGGACCGTGGCCGACGGACCTCCTGAAAATTATTCATTTAATTAGACTTATCAATTTCGAAAACTTGAATATTTTTTTAAATATTTTACTAATATATCTTTAAATATTATACTAATATATACTTACAGCGTTGGACGGTCGCGACGGTGGCGCTGCTCGGGTGGACCGTGGCCGACGGACCTCCTGAAAATTATTCATTTAATTAGACTTATCAATTTCGAAAACTTGAATATTTTTTTAAATATTTTACTAATATATCTTTAAATATTATACTAATATACGAGTATACTTACAGCGTTGGACGGTCGCGACGGTGGCGCCGCTCCGGTGGACCGTGGCCGACGGACCTCCTGAAAATTATTCATTTAATTAGACTTATCAATTTCGAAAACTTGAATATTTTTTTAAATACCTATTTTACTAATATATCTTTAAATATTATACTAATATATACTTACAGCGTTGGACGGTCGAGCCGCGGCCGCTCGGCTCTGCGACTGTCGCCGACGAACCTCCTGAAAATTATTCGTTTAGTTAGATTTATATAGAAATGTAATTAGATTTATTTTTAAATATAAATATATATCCTTACGTTTGACGATGGTCGTGATGTTGGGGAGCGGGATCTGGAGAGGGGCCTAGCACGGAAAGCCCTGCCACCTCCCCTACCACTGCCACCTCCCCGACGCCTTACGCCATCACGACCACTGACGACGTCGACACCACCTCCTCGCCGCCGGCCACCACTACGACCACTGCCGTCGCCGCCGCCACCACCTAACCGCCGATTACCACCGTCACCATCGCGGCCACCACCTACACCTCTGGACTTGGCTACAATATAATTTACAATTTATATACATAATATTAAGACTGTTATTAAGGAATATGTAAAGTAAACACTCACCGCAATCCCGGGAGAGGTGTCCCCGTTTGCCACAGTTGTAACATTCTGAAACGGGTAGATATAATTGTATTCGTTTCTAATTGTATGTATTGTAAATACTAAATATAGATTAATCAAATTTATGCTTACGTCGGGTGCGGTCTTCGGTCCCAATATACAGCCGGCAATTCCCGCTCACGTTGTATATATTATTGCTCATTCTAAAGTTAATAAATAAAAACAAATAAAGAAAGTTGAAAAAAACAATTGATTGGTCAGCATTATTATGTTGGTGATATTATAAAATATTAAATTCGTTAAACAAAAAGCATGTGGTGCACACTCAAACAAAGCCACGGTTTTCTTCGCAAATGTAAATGTTATAACAATATCATTTGATTAATGCAATCGGAGGTGAACGTGTTAAAAACAAAAAAAAATAGAAAAAATATTTAATTTGTTTCACAGAAACTATGTGTTGCAGACAAAACTAAGGCTCGATTTTCTTCGCAAATTTATATATTATTACAATAAGATATTATTAATTCATAAATACGATCCGCGTTGGACGCGTTAAAAAACAATCCAATGTATCTTATTATACTCATTCTAAAAATATAAAGAAAGTGTATACTAAAACTTTTATATTATTATAAATAATGTACCTCATGTACCTACGCTTGGCAATTGCCGCTAATGTTTTATACGTTGTTACTCATTCTGAAGTTGACAAATTAAAAGCAATAAAGAAAGTGTATAGTAAAACGAAACTTTAAGTGATCTGTCGGTATTATTATGATATGTTGGTGATATTATAAAATATTAAATTCGTTAAACAAAATGCATGTGGTGCACACTAAAACTAAGTCACGGTTTTCTTCGCAAATGTAAATTTTATAACAATATTATTTGATTAATGCGATCGTAGGTGAACGTGTTAAAAAAAAAAAAAAATAGGAAAAATATTTAATTTGTTTCACAGAAACCATGTGTTACAAACAAAACTAAGGCTCGATTTTCTCCGCAAATTTATATAAATTATTAATTCATAAAAAGGATCCGCGTTGGACGTGTTAAAAAACAATCCAATGTATCTTATTATACTCATTCTAAAGTGGATAGATAAAAAGAAATAAAGAAAGTGTATAGTAAAACACTTATATTTTAATTGATATATACGATCCGCGTACGCTGTACGATGTACGCTTGGCAATTGCCGCTAATGTTTTATACGTTGTTACTCATTCTGAAGTTGACAAATAAAAAGCAATAAAGAAAGTGTATAGTAAAACGAAACTATAAGATAAAATATTAAATTCGTTAAACGGAAAGCATGTTTTCAAAAGCAAACGAATTAAATTAACAATAGAATATTTATAACATTGATATTACATTGTATACTCACGTGATTCCGTTGTTTTAATGTAGGTAGTAGGTACAGCTAAAAACAGTAGAGCACTAGAGCAGAACTATAACAGGAGCAGATATGTACAGATCTGCTCAACGACAGTAGGACGTTTGAGAACGGTTAGTCGGACGTCGGCACAGTCCATTGTCTTAGAACGGCGACAATAACAAGAGTCAAGGCAGGTAACCAATGGGGGTAATGAAATCGCACGGCTGATAAACTAATTATATTATATTATATTGTATATTATATCTAAATTTTATATTTTTATTATTCTTTCGAACACGGCATTAAAACTTACACTTTTGGCCATCGTTCTTATTTCATTTTTGCAAAATGTTTTCATATGGTTATAATAATGCCATAGCCCATCACTCGAATTTATTGATACACACGCAAACACGGTTTTCAAACATACCGCCAAAGCCTTATCACCGACCGTTTATCGTCGGTCCGCCCGCTATCGCTATATCATTACCGCAGGCGCGACTTTTATCAAACGTTCACATAATACGGGAGACCTCGGGTCTAACACCATGTTGGTGCGCGGAAGCGTTTCCATGTTTTTCGGAGGTTCACAGGGAAACAAAACCCCGACCAGCTGATCGAGTTTCTCTTCTATATTGTTGCGCCTTTGGCAATGCAACGCTGAAATTCTTGATGGAAATACAGTATGCTATTATTTCAGAACACCTTCGTTTATTCGTTAGTGATTACGGGCCTTATCAGTGATTTTAAGTGCATATCCATCAGACAATCGGGTTTTAGCATAGGCATATATTTTATAATGATGCGTTATGAATTATGTCTTATGTAGATGCACGTAAGTATGCATGTCGTTTGCATTGTGTACTCAATGGATATAGTATAGTAATAAATAATATATTTTGTTATATAAAGTAAGAATATAGATGATTTAACGGGTGAGTTAGTCGTGAACACCACAGTGAACTTACATTTTTTGGCACGGTAAAAATACTATTTTCATTTACGAGCCGGCTTCGGAGTAGTGGATCTGACGTTAAGTCGGATTGCTTATGCGTGTTATCATCAATCGAGGTGACTGACTTGCTAGACACTCGACAGCTGATCACGGCGGCTATATTACGATTAGCACGGGCACCCGAAATGTTATTATTTTTTTCGAGTTACTTATTACGACGACACTAAAAAACATTGTCTGCTATACGGACGTCACACATTGTGACTACCTCCAACGTCTAGGAAGGTGACTAACCTGTTTGAATTTATTTTCACGTAATTTGATCTTTACTTTTGCTTTTTCAGTAACAGTAATGAACGCTGTCAGTAATGATTGCATACCTGTTGGTCGTGAGTAAGCCGTAACACGTCGTCACGTCGTCTACCCGAGTGACTACGTCCAACATCGAGTCGGATTGCCTAACGGATAACATAGATGGGTGACCTGCTAGACACCAAATAAAAAGACGGTGGCTATATGATTTGCATGGACGCCCGAAATGTTTTGAATATTTTTTCACGTAATTTATTACTAAATTTTGCGTTTTAAAAAAACGTCGTCCGAATGAACTGCATCGAATCGCATACGTGATGACATGCCCCAGCCGTCGAATATTGTACGCAATCCGACTTCGTCGAGGAAGGTGACTGACCTGCTAGACCCTAATACTTATTTTCACGTAAATTATATCCCCGATGCCTTGAACCCGCCGTCACTACCCGGATAACATAGATGGGTGACCTGCTAGAAACCAAATAAAAAGACGGTGGCAGTATGATTTGGATAGACGACGGAATTATTTTGAATTTATGCCCCAGCCGTCGAATATTGTCGGATTGCCTTCCAGGGTGATTAAGACCAAAGTCGAGGAACGTGACTGACCTGATAGACCCCAAATACTATTACTAAGGCGAAGACATGGCTAGACACCCACAAAAATTCAACGACTGTATTATTTTTTTACGAAATTTCGAATTTCCGGCGGCGTTGTCGAAAAGACTCTGTCAAAGACTTTGTCCGCTACTCGACGACCCGGCCGTCCGGATGGCCTGCCCGAGCTACCAATTCAAACCGCAGTGGTCCTAGGCACTCCTAGCCTTATCATACATCCTTATCACCATACCTCCTCAGCACCCATACACCGTGTCGGCCGAGACCCATTACCGCACCACGAGACCACCGCTGCTTCCGTAATCGAAAACACTAATGACCAACTCTCGGGGGTCTGGGGGTGTCCCCCAGCGACGCTCGGAGAGCTAGTCTATACTATATAAAACGTGAAAATTAGTGGCGCGGCCTATGTATTAAATTTGTACTGACTTAGACGAACCGCCAATGGGAACGCTTCCTCGCGGCGGCGGAGCCGTCGCTGCGTAATCAGCCTTTCTTATCACTGTTTCGAGATTTTTTCGATTTTTTCCAAATTTTTCGAAATTTTTCGAGTTTTTCGAGTTTTACCCCCTCGGGGGGCCCGGGGTCTCCCCGCTGTGACCTTATTCGCGTTCCCCGCTAGATTTACAGGCCGCGCGCGGCCGTATTTTCTACCCGGCGGGCCCGCGGCGGCCGATCTCGCGCGCGATACGAGCGCCGCCGTCGCGCGCGTTTTTCGCCGTGTTTTTCGAAATATCGAGTTTTACCCCCCTCGGGGGCCCCGGGCGGCCCCGTTCGCGTTATATTCGCGCTCCTCGCTATATTTGTAGCCGGCGCGCTATCCTACTTTTTCAAAAATGAGTCCCCTCATCCGACTAGACGGTCGCCGACGCCGCGGCGTCGTCACGATTTCGACGGTTTTTTCCGACTTTTTCCAACAGAGTCGCGTTTCGCTTCGTTTGTAGACTTTTCACCTCCCCGCCGAAGACGTATTCGAGTTCCCCGCTAAATTTATAGCCGGCCCGCAGTCCTACTTTTTCAAAAACGAGTCCCGGGGAGGAGCGGCGACGCGCAAACGAGAGTAGGTACCGAGTGGGTACGTCGTGTGTGTGCTATATACAGGCATAAATACATGCGTCTCGACGTCCGATTTTTTTCGCCAATCCCACCGAATCTCGAATTTTACCCCCCTCGGGGGCCTCGGGTCTCCCCGTTTGCGTCTTATTCGCGTTCCTCGCTAAATTTGTAGTCGGCGAGCTGTCCTACTTTTTCAAAAACGAGTCCCGGGGAGGAGCGGCGTCGCGGAAACGAGAGTAGGTACATTTTGGGTATCGCTATATACAGGCGTAAATACATGCGTCCCGACGATCGATTTTTTTCGCGAATCTCACCGAATCGAACTTCCGAAGCCGGTCGTCCCCTTACCGACCCGTTCGACCCCCCCGCTCGGACGCCATTTGACGGACGTGGACGCCGCTTTCCAGTTTCGGGTGCACGGCGACGCTGCTTAATAGTCATAGATTTGACACGATATTTCATCTGAGTAGGTAGTCGATAGGTTAGGGCGTTAGGACATGTAACTAGGAGTCGTGGGTTCGATACCGTCCCCCGGCGATATCGAAGATTTGCGGCGGCCGTGATAATCTTGAGTTTTTTTTCGCGTTTTTTTTTTTCGTCTTTTCTCCATCAGTTCCGTATTATCATATTTAAATAGTCCCCCCTCATAGTCGGGGTACTTTTGACCCCCCCCCAATCAAATTTTTTTTGGCCGAGCATAACTTAGCCGGGGATCGTCGTAGCCGTATTTTGTAAACGGCTATGGGTTGTGGGTGACCACGTGCATACCATATCAAAAATTACCCTCCCCCTCCTTTTTTTGATTTAAGTATATCTCTGTCACGTTTCGACTTGGGTCCCCCGTTTTACCACCAAAATTTACGTTTCAAGACCCTCTAAATAGTCGGGGTACTTTTGACCCCCTCTCAAATTTTTCGGTGACAGTTATGAACGCCGTCCGCGATTCGACGCGATAATAATAACTAACTTACATGTATGCTTTGTCGTAGGTACCTATTAAATATATCACAGTTTGGTTGAGGATGAGTTGTTGGTAATATTATGAATAACATATTGATATATATATTATGTGCTATTTATTATATACATGTATCTTTATACCTATTGATATATTTATATAATAACATTTTATAAAAATATATATAATATATTATACTATGTAGTAGGTACTTAATATATTACAGTTTTTAGGTGAGTCAAATTATGTATATTAAAAATATAATCTAATGTGTTTAATTAAATTATATGACTATGCTATGACTATTTAATAAATAATAATAATAATAAATATTTAGTTAACACTGCTACAGATTATAAATACTATTTGATATAATAATATTTATAAACTAATAGATCTAATTGAAATGATTAAATTCTGGTAGTTAAATTGTGCAATTATTATAATATACCTAACTACTCTCTTTGATATTCTTTATATGGATAGGTTTGATCGTTTGATGTAGTAGATATTTAATATATAACTTAACGTATTTAAATATTACTATACTTTTTAAACTATTTAATAAATAATAATAATAAATATTTAATTTACACTTGATTTTATCCAACGCACATATATGTTTCCTTTATAATTCAATAAACAATAGTGCAAGTATAATATAACTACTAACCTAGGTACATGTATACTTTGTAGTAGGTACCTACTTAATATATCACAGTTTGGTTGAGGTGCGATACAAATACTGCTGCAGATAGTATATAATACTCTGATAGTTAAATTGTATTTGACATAATTTGTTATTGCTCAAAATATAGGTAGGTCTATAGTGTATATTAATTTAATTATGAGTTTCAAATTAATAAATTATGAATAACAAATTGATATATATATATATACATTATGTACTATTTATTATATAGATGTATACCTAATGATATATTTATATAATTTAAGCATATTATACGTATGTACATGAATTAATAGTGATATTAGTATACATTTTCGTTCATTGGGCCAAAAATATAAATAAAGTACCTACACATAATATTATAAAAATTATTTCAGTTAACATATTATTGGTATATAGTAAGTAGATGAACTGATAGTGAAATAAAATTAGTAAATAAAGTAGTTGGGCACAGGTACTCCAATGGTATATAATATACTATGTAGTAGGTACTTAATGTCTTAATGTATTACAGTTTTTAGGTGAGTCAAATTATGTAGGTATATCAATAAACAAAATATAACTTAATGTATTTAATTAAATTCTGGCAGGTAAATTGTATAATGATATGACTAAACTATACGATACTGTCTACATAATAATATGCCCGTTAATATACGCGACATTATGCGAGTGGGCCGCGGAGTGGGATGGAGTGAGTGCGGGGGGGGAAACTTTGTCGACGCGAAGCGCGCCCGTTTCGACCTGCCTCTTGTGATCGGCGCTCGTACAACGCACATCGACTCTCACGGAAAAGCCAAATACGTTTCGTGGTATTTAACATTCAGTGTTTTTCTTTGAGTTTTGTTGTCTTTTGGGCGCTTTTCACATACCCGGTGAGTACAACTTCTATAATAATATCTACTACCATATAATATTCAGATAAACTACTGATTCTATATGTTTGCACCAGCTACAGACATCATGGCGCGTTTCGTGTTTTTTTCGTACACCGCAAATGTACTTTGAATACCTATAACTTTTTTATATCCGCATTCGTATTAGTTGTGTATTATCCAGTCGCTGTAGTCGATGTTTAAGTCCGTTGGCTGTTTCTTCGCGTTACCATTGCGGTACCTACGTGTTTTATCGCTTTACATTTTGCGTTAACACTTAACAGTTAATTGTGCAATTACGAGCTGGGTATGTCATTTTTCGTATTTTTCTATTTTTTATGTACATCACGTAAGCCGGTGTGTACCTATTAATTCTAAAAATAACACGCGAGTCTCATACCTCACCGCTGATAACAATAACTGATACCTACAACAGACAACAGTCGTTTTATTCGATTGCAACGTTTTTTTTTTATGACGAGTTTTTCATATTTAGTATTCACTTTTTACTTATTATTACTATAACCTGTTCGTGATGCTTTTAGGCTATTCAAAATGGTCAAACGATGTGTGCTATGCGGAATTGTGGAGAACATTATCGATGTTTCCGTACACAAGTAATTCACCCAACACGTACCAATACCTACTTATCAATATATTATAATAAATTATGTGTCGCCTTAGATTTCCAACTGCCGTACACCGTAATCGTGAGTGGGTGGCATTTGTGGTTGACCAAGGTCTTCCCGTGAACCACACATCTCTGCTGTGTTCGAGGCATTTCGTCCCCGGTGTCGACTACGCTGTGGGAAACGCGCGGCGCCGCCGTTTGTGGCCAACAGCAGTGCCGTCTTTGGTGAGTGTATAAATTATATATTCAATAAATATCATTCCATTGCAGTACACCATGACTCTATACCCGTCTGGCTGGACTACTTCAGTAATAATTACACTAAAACTGTTGTGTACTCTCATGAGTTTATAATGTAATAACTTAACTCGATGACATTCCACGTTTTTGTTGCAACATAATAATACATATAAGCTCACAAAAGGTACTGTTTAATACACGATATCAAGTGAATGACATATTATAACAAAAGTCATGATAATATGGGAATTACTTAATATAGTGTTTTTTTAGATAGTGTAGCCCACTTTTTAATTATCATTCGACAAAAATTTCTGCAGTGCTAATTTCATTTCATTTGTTTACGTTTATACTTTATTCCTTATAGTATGTAATTATTCACTGTGCTCTTAGATACATATTATTGTACCTACTATTATTAATGTTTCTGTACCTACTCATAGTTATAATATTATAATTGTATATGGAAATTTAATTGTAGAATAACTTGGACGACATTCAATTGTGTTACTGCTGTTTCAGATTTCAATTGCTGGGTCAAGCTTATTTTCATTTCTAGATTAATTATACTAATATATCAACTTTTACTATGGGTATATTGACCTAAACAGAACGCTTAACGTTTTCTTATATAAATTTACTACTCTTTACTAACCTCTCCTTTTTTGGGGAATTGTGTAGGTACTGGATAAGTGTTTTATCATAGTGTTCAACACTTTCTTAACTTTACTTTGATCACTGTATCAAACAAATAGTGTCAGGCTGCACTTACCACGTCAGATTCACTCGCTTGATCGTTACATTACTATGCTCACTAATACTGTGTGCATTAAAATATCACACATTAAGTGTGTATTATTTCAATATACCCAGGTGGCAGGTATTTTACAGTGGCTACGGTTTGATACTATACTATAGGTACTTGCATTAAGTTATTGTTGTTGATTGACATTCTGTATTAAATTATACTCTTTTTTTTAATTGCTTTTACTATGGGTATTTACAACCAATAAACAAAATACTACTACTACTAATACTATTAATACTACTAAATAGTGTTAAAAATCACTGTGTTCTTAGATACATATTATATACATTGTTTCTGTACATAACAGACTACTATACCTTACCTACTTATACTTTACTATACCTACCATACTATACTGGCTTGGTACAACATACTTCAAAACTAAATGTCTATTTTAATAAAGTAAATTTATACTTATATATCAACTTTTACTATTGGTATATTGACCTAAGCAGAACACTTAACGTTTTCTTACACAGTTTTTAATATTACTACTACTACTACTACTACTGCTGCTGCTGCTACTACTTACTCCTTCATAGGTATTTTATCATTTTATCATGACTCATGGCAATAAGTAGATAGTGTCTAACCTACGGTTAAAATTCGTTACATGCTTAATTATTCACTGGGCTCTTAGATACATATTTCTTATTACTTTACTATACTACTTATACTATACTGGCTCGGTACAACTTATTACATTGTCGAATAACTTGGACGACATTTAATTGTGCTACTGCTGTTTCACATTGACTAATAACTTATAACTTATAACTATACTAATATATCAACTTTAACTATGGGTATATTGGTCTAAACGGAATACTTAACGTTTTGTTAATATTACTACTAAACAAAGTAGGTATACAAACCTCTCCTTTTTTTGTGAATTGTGTAGGTACTGGATAAGTGATTTATCATAGTGTTCGACACTTTCTTTACTTTATGTATACAACTAATTTTGTTTGTACTAAAGTGTAACATATTATTTACTACTGATGGGTGTTATTTGACTCATAGTGGTGATATATATTATAATAGGTGTACTTGATTTTATCACATTGAAGACTCTGAGAAATAATTTTAATCACACCATGTATGATTTTATTAGTGTAACATAAACCTTACATTCAACTTATCATATAGTAATTTTATATGAATGAACTATTGCATATGAGTACATACACTTACTGTTATGTAAGAACACACTACCGTTAAAAGTTCAACTCGCTGTATTTTAACTTTTATTATTGGTATTTACAACCAATGAACAAAATACTTAAACATCTTACTACTACTACTACCATTACTTACTACTGACCTTTTATCACTGTATTAAACAAATAGTGTCAGGCTGTACCTACCGCACACGATTCACTCACTTGAACATTACATTACTATGCGTTTCACTTAACAGTGTGCTTTAGAATATCACATATTATTATGTGTTTATTATTTCAATATACCCAGGTGACACTTATTTTACAGTGGCTACGGTTTGATACTATACTGTAGGTAATTGCATTAAATATTCTCTGTGCTCTTAGATACATATTATAATATACATTGTTTCTATACATAGCAGATTACTATAATACCTACTTATACTTTACTATACCTACCATACTATACTGGCTCGGTACAACATTCTTCAAAACTAAATGTCTATTTTAATAAAGTAAATTGTAGAATAACTTGAACGACATTCTATTGTGTTACAGCTGTTTCAAATTTCAATTGCATATCAAACACTGACTAAAATTATAACTTTACTACTAATATATTAACTTTTACCTACTATGGGTATATTGACATAAACAGAACACTTAACGTTTTCTTACACAGTTTTTAATATTACTACTACTACTACTACTGCTGCTGCTGCTGCTACTACTTACTCCTTCATAGGTATTTTATCATTTTATCATTACTCATGGCAATAAGTAGATAGTGTCTAAGCTACGGTTAAAATTTGTTACATGCTTAATCATTCACTGGGCTCTTAGATACATATTTCTTATTACTTTACTATACTACTTATAATATACTGGCTCGGTACAACTTATTATATTATAATTGTATAGACATTACATAACTTGGACGACATTCAATTGTGTTACTGCTGTTTCACATTGACTAATAACTTATAACTTATAACTATACTAATATATCAACTTTAACCATGGGTATATTGGTCTAAACAGAATACTTAACGTTTTGTTACATAAATTAACATTTTCTTAATATTACTACTAAACAATGTAGGTATGCAAACCTCTCCTTTTTTTTTGTGAATTGTGTAGGTACTGGATAAGTGATTTATCATAGTGTTCGACACTTTCTTTACTCTATGTATACAACTAATTTTGTTTGTACTAAAGTGTAACATATTATTTACTACTGATGGGTGTTATTTGACACATAGTGGTGATATATATATATAATAGGTGTACTTGATTTTATCACATTAAAGACTCTTTAAGAAATAATTTTAATCACACCACATATGATTTTATTAGTGTAACATATACCCCGAAAAACTTATCAGCCAAGGAGTGAAGCTTCCCATGGGCTACTATCAAAACTGTAGAGGTCTAAGAACCAAACTTTGTCTTTTTAAATGTAATGTTGCTGTGTTTAATTATATTTTCATTTGTTTAACTGAAACGTGGCTTACTAATAGCTTCCAAGACACGGAATTAGGTTTACACAACTATGTTGTATTTAGGTGTGATAGAAGTAGTCAATCCAGTAGTTTTAGTAGAGGAGGAGGGGTTCTCGTTGCCATTCGTAACGATGTGGTCCATAACTTGTTACCTGCTCTCATTAGCAATGTTGAATATTTATTCGTTAAATTTTATGTAAATAATACTGCTTATATTGTTTGCTCCGTATACATTCCTCCTAGTAGCCCTATCCCGGTATATGAGTCCTTTATGTCTGCTGCTCAATATATTATCGACTCTAATCCTGGTTCCGTATTTATTTTCTCTGGTGATTTTAACCTTCCTGACCTATCCTGGTCTAATGACGATATTGGCTTAATTTATTCTTCCTCTGGCCCTGCTATCCACTGTGTTCCTGACGTTTTCGCATATAATAATTTTTTCCAACTAAATCACATACCCAACTCCCATGGAAATTTCCTTGATCTAGTTTTTTCCAATGATTCTCGGATCAATATAGAGAAATCCGTTACTGGGGTGGTTCCTTGTGATCCTTACCACCCAGCCTTAGTTTTAATGCTTACTTTTGTAGATGACTTACCTTCTATTGATAGATGTCATAAATATTATAATTTTCGTAAAGCCTGTTATCCTCGTATTAGTGCCTTCTTATCATCGTTTAACTGGTTAGAAACCTTAGCAACAACTGATATTGATTCTGCTACGTGTGCATTGTACGATGCATTGCATTACTGTGTTACAAGTTTTGTACCTTTAGTTGTTTTCAAACCTTCTAAATTTCCATCCTGGTTCTCTAAAAATCTAAAAAACATTGTTTTTGCCAAGAAAGAGATGCACGCTAAATACAAAGCATCACGTAACCCTGTTGACTATAACAAGTTCTCTAACCTGCGCGCTCAGTATAAGTATTATTATAAAAAGTGCTATAAAACATTTCTGGATAACACTGAAAACATGCTTAAAGTTAATCCTCGTCTATTCTGGGACTTTGTACGTAAACGTAGATCTAGCAGTGGTATTCCCAACTCTGTTCACCTCAATGATCTAAGTGCCACTGGTCCTGAATCCATCTCCAGTCTTTTCTCATCTTACTTTAACTCAGTCCATGTGCCTTCCTCAGCAAATAGCCTACCTGTTATTCCATTTGCGCAGCATATTTTACCTTCTGACTGCATCTTTGGTATCGATGATGTCGAGAACGGGTTAGCTGCACTAAAAAATGTGCACTCCGTTGGCCCTGATGGTCTATCTGGGACCTTTTTGTATAACATCAGATCTGTCCTCTGTTTTCCTTTATGGTTACTCTTCAGGCGTTCAATGGATGATGGAATTTTTCCATCTATGCTTAAAATCAGCTCAGTCACCCCTGTGTTCAAATCTGGTGACAAATCTAACGTCACGAATTATCGACCCATCTCGATTCTAAGTCATATTGCCAAGCTTTTCGAACTCTTAGTACTGCAATCCATTCAGCCCTCGGTTGACTCTGTACTAGTCGACGAACAATACGGTTTCCGACCCGGACGTTCTTCCACTTCAAACCTAATTGTGTTTAATAATTTTGTCCTTGAGGCATTTGAAAATCGCTCCCAGGTAGATGTGATTTACACTGATTTTGTGAAAGCATTTGACCGTGTCGACCACGCTATCCTCATTGACATCCTCTATAAGTCCGGTTTTGGCGAACCTATTTTGTCCTGGTTTAAATCATACCTGTCCGATCGTGTCCAGTGGGTTAAAGTGCTTGGATCAAAATCTGCTGTCGTCCCTGTTCCATCTGGTGTTCCCCAAGGTGGTCACTTGTCTCCCCTGCTTTTTTCATTATTTATAAATGGAATTAAGAAGGCTGTTCCTAAGTGTAGATTCCTTATGTTCGCTGACGACCTGAAACTTTTCCGAAAAATCGAATCTGAAGCCGACTGTCACGCCCTTCAGAACGAGTTAGATTCCATTAGCTTATGGTTTAGCACTCTTGGCCTCCAATTTAATACTAATAAATGCAAAGCTATGTCCTTCACCAGGTGCCGGTTGGTATTCGATTACTCTTACACAATCAATGGTTCAGTGATTGATAGAGTTGCAAGCAATAGCGACTTGGGCGTCCTTTTCACTGCCGATCTGAACTTCCGCCCTCACATTGACTCCATCTGCTGCCGAGCCCTCAAATCGCTTGGCTTCGTAATGCGCACCATGAATGAGTTCAAGCTGTCTGGTTCTCTCAAGACTGTCTACTGCTCTTTAGTCCGAAGCATGCTAGAGTATGCGTCTGTGCTCTGGGACCCATTTGTGGTAGTTGATTCTTGCCACTTAGAGCGAGTACAAAGGCGCTTTCTGTCGTCTGCAGCTTACATGCTAAAAATTGTCCATCCTCCTCACGACTATGCTCCAGTATTGCGCGCACTTAGCCTTACATCTTTAGCAGATAGGCGCGTTAAAGCTAATCTGGCCTTTTTAAAAAAGCTAATCGATGGTTCCTTAAATGCCCCTTCACTGCTTATCCAAGTAAACTTTAAAGTTCCACATCGGGCCACAAGGTCTCGAGTTCCTTTTACCGTACCTCTCCACTGTACCAATTACGGTAAAAACAAACCTATTGACCGTATGATGCGGTTGGCTAACGAGGACCCCTCCTTTCTCAGTTTACCTTAATATTGTGTTATTTTTGTCCTTTTTGTGTATTTAATTTTACTTGTGTCCTAATTATTTTAGTTTATATTTACCGTGCCTGTAATTCTGCTGTATTTTTAGGCCATCGCCCTTTGTATATGTTAACTATCTTATTTTACTGAATTTTTGTAGTGTACTGTACTAAATAAGGAATTTTTTATTCCGTGAATTAATTAATAAATAAATAATAAATAAATAAATAAATAAACCTTACATTCAACTTATCATATAATATTTTGCATAAATGCACTTACTGTTATGTATGGACACACAACGTTAAAAGTTCAACTCACTGTATTTTGGGTATTTACAACCAATGAACAAAATACTTAAACATTTTCTTACTACTTCTACTACTGACTCAAATCTACTCTCCTTTATTTTTAAGTTCTGTACTAGATAGGTATTTTATAATTTCATACCTAAGCAACACGGATTATATTGAATATGTAAAAGTTACTCTTAGAAATGTTTATATTATTTTAATACTCAATACAATAGATTGTATTGATGTTAGGTTGGACAGAGCTCAGATGTAGGTGTTCAATTAAACATTATTTTGTACAGCTCTTTGAAAAATGATTTGAACTACAACACGTATCATATGATTTCACTGTAACACTTACTGTTATGCAGTACTATACGTTTTTAACCAATTAAATGGGAATTTATTTGTATTTTGATTGGTTCTTGATTTTAAAGTTAATTTGAGTATATATTTAATATTGTACCTACTCTAAACTCAAGTTATAACTATCAAGTTATTGTTGTTAGATTTAATTGTATTATTTGATAGATAGATATGGCTTATTATATAGTTCATTCAACCAAACATAAGTGTTTTACCATAGTGTTCAATACCTTCTTTACTTTATTTATACAACTACATACTACATAGTAACATATTTACTACTGATGTGTGTTATTTGATACATAGTGGTTATAGATATAAACCTTACATTCAACTTATCCTATAAGAATTTCATATAAATGCACATTAAACCTAACCAATACAAGATTGTATTAAATATGTACTTTTATTATGAGTATTTACAATCAATGAATAAAATATGTATACTGTTTACTAGCTGACTCAGGTCTACTCTCCTCTATTTGTATTCATATCGTTTTATGTGGTACTCTTAGACATGTTTATGATATTTCACTGCCTATTTAATTTCATATAAATGCCACATTACCCACAAACTAAAGATTATGTTTACATATCTGATATGGTATACTTAATATTGTGTTTATACAGTCGAGTGAAAGTAATAATAATATACATTCTACTATTGGTTTATACGTTGTTACTAATACGTTAGTTCAGCAGTTCTCTTTGAGTATGCACAAAAATTATATTATATATTTAATTATTTATAATTATAAATACCTTAATATTGTACCTACTCTAAACTCGACTTAACTTTTAGGTACTTGGTGATGACGTGGACGGGGAGGAGGACGTGGAAGAAGTGGTGGTCCAGATGGAGGTAGCGGAGGATGTGGATGGAGAGGAGGTCCGGATGGAGGTAGTGGAGGATGTGGATGGAGAGGAGGTCCAGATGGAGGACATGGAAGTGCCAGACGGTCTGGTGGAGGGGAATGTGGAAGTGGAAGTTGTGGAACTGTTCGGCTCTGAGGGAGAGGTGGAGGAGATGGAGTACGAGGTAGTGGTCGAACTACCCATAGGGCTCGCGCCAATGATGAACCGGCAGGCGGGCGTGACGCACCCGCTTCCAGAGCGGTACTACGTGGGCGCGTTTGACAGAGTCTGCAGACATTGTCTCGCCCGTCACTTCAGTGGCGAGGAAACAACCCGGGGTCACTTCCACACTTGTTGTAACAACGGCCAAGTGGTCGCTGCAGGACAACGCGCGTTGTTGCCGGTACCGTATTTAATTCAGAGTTTGTTTACAGATGATTCACAGGATGGTCGTAGATTCCGTGCGGACGTTCGGCGGTTGAACAACTATCTGGCATTCGCTGCGTTTGCCTCCGACGCACACGACAGGCGTTTGCCAGGGCGGGGACCGCCGGTGTTTATTGTCCACGGTCAGACCTATCGGACGACCAATCGTGAGGTGGTCGTTGCCCCGGAAAATGCGTACAACTGTCAGTTGTATTTCTTGGATTCCGGAGAGGCCAACCGCCAGCGCCTCGATATTGCACGACGGAACAATCGTGCACTGTGCGAAATCGTGATGGCTTTATTGGACGGTTTGCTGCGTGCCATCAATCCGTACGCAATGGCTTTTATGTAAGAAAACTTAAACCATTGTATTTATGAACACTAAGAATGTGAATTTCCCCTTACTGTAAATACATTTTACACATACCTCTCTTAGACTTAATAATGATTTACAATAATGTAAACGTCATAGCAAATATTTTTCTTAACTCCTCCTTATTAGTTATTTGATACTGATGATATAACATTGAATATGAGTATATGACATAGGGTTCGGATGTTTATGACTTAAAATATTTATGTAACTTTGAAGTACATTTAATAATTCATTTTATACACATTGAATGTGATTCTCCACGCTTATTACACCCACACACAGGCACACAAATATTTATAATATATAATATTTAGTATAGATTATACTCTTACCGCTACCAATATAGAGTTAAATGGATTGAATGATTCTACAATTATTTCTAACAATATCACTGAACGATATTTCCATACCTACATTATATTTTAGTTTACTCCAAATACACCAATTACTATTGATTAATACATTTCAGGTAATATGGAAACATTATTTGTTATACGCAGAGTGTGTTTAACATAATAATATATAAATATATTCGTTTCAGGAACATGCGTCAGGTGTGGCAGGCAGAAAGAGACCGAGCCGATCCCGCAGTTGGGCCACCTCGACCGGTCACAATGAATTTCCTTGAAGGTAGGGATAGGCGCCGAAACAACCTGCCTACCGCAGATGAAGTTGCGGCAGTGTTCGTAGGTGAAGGTGGTCAGCCTCCCGCACGCATCGATCTGGTCATCTTCGACACCAGTCCAATCGACGAGCCGTACAGGACCCAAAAGATACCTGCGGGTTAGTACACCTCACACACACACATAATATTATAACAGTCTTATATGAGTCTAACTGCTACCGACAAAGAGTTATATTACACCCCACCTTTACTACATTATACATTCTTTTGGAATTTAATTACTATACATTCTTTTATTACTTAATAACTAATATGTTAGGTCAACACCGACTTCAACCCTTTCACTTGTGCAGTAATACTTATTATATTAACAGTTTGAGTTTGTTGTGTGATAAAACAAACCAAAGTCATCACATTATTATACATTTAATACATAGTTACAATACTTCAATGCTTAATTCACTGTTCTCTTATTTCATAATTTGTGTATACTTAATAACTAACGTCACTTAGAATTATTAACACTTGGTATAGAAATTAGCCCACCTTAGAGTTCATATTTTAGATTATTTTATAAATTACTTTTTATTTTGCGGTTCTACAATACATTATGTACTTGCTATACACACAACACAATCATAACAATAAATAAATAAATGGTTTTAATTGTACTGTAACCGACATACATAATAATACTTATTAAATTAACAGCGTAAATTCATTGTGTTGTTGTGAAACAAGCCATTACATTATTATAAATTTAAAACAACGTGGATCAACATAATACCTATCACAATTTTCCTCCTAAATATATTTACCTTTCGTTTGTGGTTCTACAAAACATTATGTAGGTACTTGCTATACACACATCATAATAAAAAATAATAAATAGATATAAATAAATAACTCCTAATAACTCATTGACATTTTCTATACATTATTTCATACCTTTCTTTGGCGGTTCTACAAATTGTGTACACACAACACAAACGTAACTCCATAAACCAACTCTCAGCTACTACAGACCTTTGGTTTAGCAATTAACTTAAAATTATTATATTTCTCTAGGTTCGTGTCACTCGGATCCCATGTTGTATCCGCTGTTTTTCCCGTACGGCGAGGCCGGTTGGCATAACGGGATGCAGCAAGAGGGCCCTCGACGGAATAATGTCCGCGCTCAAAACTCTATAAGAGAGTTTGCGTGCTACCGTGTGGCCTGTCGATATGAGGGAAACAACGACACGAGGCACCCAATGTTCAGTTCGATACATCAGGGCCGGTCCTTGTTTCACCAGTACCTGTGCGACCACAGTGTTCAGATGGAAACCAACAATCTGAACTACATACGTGACCATCAGAGAGAAATCTTTGCCGAAGCGTATCAGGGGCTCGTGGACCATGTGAACGAACGTCTCAACATCGAACCGGTCGGCCATAGGATCATTTTGCCGTCGACGTTTGTGGGCAGCGACCGATACAACAAGATGTGTTACCAAGATGCTATGGCCATGGTCCGTAGCAAAGGGAAGCCCGACCTGTTCATAACGTTTACGTGCAATCCCAGGTGGCCGGAGATCACGGAGAACCTGGCGGCTTTCAGCGTTCCAAATGACAGGCCCGACCTGACGGCTAGGGTGTTCAACATGAAACTACAGGAGCTACTGAGTGATATAACTGTTGATCGTGTGTTTGGTAATGTAGCCGCTTACGTATATACTATTGAGTTTCAGAAACGCGGTCTGCCCCATGCGCACATACTCATAATCCTGGAGGAGGATTGTAAGTTCCGCACGGCGGCGGACGTCGACGACGTGGTTTGCGCCTTCTTGCCGGACCCGGCGACAGACATGCGCTTACTCAACTGCGTGAAGTCGCACATGATACACGGACCGTGTGGAACAGTCAACCCGCAGTGTCCGTGCATGGTGAACAACAGCTGTTCGAAAGAGTTCCCGAAAGCGTACGCAGAGGAGACGGTGTACGTTGCGGAAGGCGGTTATCCAAGGTATCGCCGACCGGATAACGGCCGGACGGTACTTGTGGGAGGTCGCGAGGTCGGTAACGAGTGTGTAGTGCCATACAACCCTTACCTTCTGGCCAAGTACGACGCTCACATCAACGTCGAGATATGCACGACCATAAAAAGCGTCATGTATATATACAAGTATGTATACAAGGGACACGACCGTGTGACATTGGAGATTGAGGATAACGATGAAACTATACAGTGAGTCTTAACATTACACTACACTTAGCGTTATAAACATAATAGAATAGAAAATAAGATAATGTATACATGTGTATGGTATAATGATTATAATGATGGATTGAATACGTTTATTTGGTGTGTTCAGTGTGTTACTTCTATTTAGGGCAGTTGTACACATTCACCAATACCTCATATTATATTATTGTATTATAATATATTGCATTATGTGGCTTGGTACAAGAAGGGCCAATGTCATATTTTGCCAATGTTCAAGAACTCTAAACATTATATTTGTTTTTATTTCATTGTATGACTCTCATTTTGTTTTCAAGTATAAATATGTACGTTTTACTTTGACATTGGCCACCCAGAAGAAATAATAAAATTGCTTTGGTTTTTATATTGGCCAAAAACTAAAATTTTTAATAAACATTTTTATTCAAATATTTCTACATTTCAATAATAATATTCATTTGAGCATAATATTAGTAACTTCTACATTTGTAAACTTTATCTGCTTTGGTCGTACAGCGTAAGAGACATTGGCCCTTTTAATACACATGTGACATAAACAAATTTTAATGACATTGAGCCATCTTGCACCAAGCCACTGAATTATTTTACGTGTTGGTCATTAAACATTCTATTGCATACAGTACTGCACATCAGTTAAATAAATATAAAAATATACATATATAATGTATACACGTGCATGGTATAATAATTGTTATGATGTATTGTATACGTTTATTTAGTGTGTTGAGTGTGTATGAGAATTATTTACTACTTTTTAGGGGCAGTTGTATACATTCACCAATACACCTCATATCATATATTTTATTATATTACATTATATTGTCATGTGGCCTGGTGCAAGAAGAGCCAATGTCATATTTTGACAATGTTCAGAAATTCAATCTTAAGCTAAAAACTTAAATTCAAAATAAACACTTGTGAAAACATTTCTACATTTTAATAACAATAATATTAGCATAATGTTAGTAACTTCTACATTTATAAACTTTATATCTAATTTTATCCTACAGAGTAAGAGACATTGGCCCTTTTTTAACACAAGTAACATTATATTTTTATCATATTTTTATTACATTAGATGCGTTATTTCAATTTTAGTTTGTTCAAGCTGTGTATAATAAACATAATAAACATTCTATTGCATACAGTACTACACATCAATTAAATAATACATGTGTATGGTATAATGATTATTAGTGTGGACTGTATACTTTCATTTTGTGTGTTCAGTGTGAATGAATTATTTACTGCTTTATATGGCAGTTGCATACATTCACCATTACCTCTATTTATTATGTTGTTTAGGTATTATTTTATTATGTACTTCCACAAAGAGTTCAATACTGTGATACCTACATACTATTGATAGATTTTTATTCTAGGTATTAAATTGAAAATTAGCAGTGTGTCCAGTGTTATTTTACTCACTGTCTTTTAGGTTTTTAGGATAGTTGTATACTTTTACTAATACCTTTTGTATTCTAGCTATATTATATACTTTATATTTAATGTGTTGTTTAGGTATTATTATTATTATTATTATTATAATTAATTATTTAACGTTAATATTTTTCAATGTTAATAATGACACACCGTTAGTCTATCTGTCCACTAACAGTTAAAATAAAGAACTTAGTATGGTTGAACGTTTCAATTCGCTTTACTTCAAAATTAATTTAAATTATTAAATACTGTAATATATTATATTGCGATGCAACGCTATGCGTCTACAGAACAAAAAATAAATTAATAATAATAATAATACAACACCAAACGGTATCATCTTATACTGAGCGATAAATATTCCTTCTTAGGTACGTCAACTCGAGATACGTCAGCCCTCCAGAAGCCGTCTGGCGATTGTTTTCGTACAAATTGCACGGCAAAAGTCACACGGTCGTCAGGCTTCCCGTTCACCTGGAGGGTCGTCAGAACGTGTTGTTTCAGCCGGGCCAAGAAGAAGAACGGCTACAGAACGAAGCTGTAGGTCGCACGAAACTCACGCAGTTCTTCGAGCTCAACGCGACCAACGCGGTGGCTCGACAGTACTTGTACCACGACATACCGATGCATTACACCTGGCAGGCGGGTGTCAGACAATGGCGTCCGCGGGTGAATCGGATGACACACGTTACATTGGCTCGGATGTACGCGGTGAACCCAAAAGACCAGGACCGTTTCCACTTGAGATTGCTACTTCTGAACCGAAGAGGCCCGCAGTCCTTTCGAGACATAAGGACGGTGGACGGGGTCGTTCACGAAACATACACGGCGGCTGCAATTGCACTCGGACTATTGGCAGACGACCTAGCGTGGCGGAATTGTTTGGAGGAATCGCGGTTGGTGGATACACCGCGGCAACTGCGGTATCTGTTCGTCACTATACTGGTGTTCGGCCAGCCGTCAAACGCGCTGGCGTTGTACGAGAGGAACGAAGAGTACCTGATGGAGGACTTCAACTGGCGTCTTCAAGAGGTCAACCGCGCGAGGGCCGCGTGTCTGGCAGCCATCGAGGATCTGCTTCGATTGCACGGAAAGTCACCCTCGGTCCACTACAATCTGCCCCTCGCCGACCCCCTTCTACTGGAACCGCTGCAGGACGACAATGCGCTGTTCCGAGAAGTAGACGCGGCGGTACGGTGGGCCGATCAAGTGAACACCTTGAACGCCGAACAGCGTACGGTGTACGACCGCGTGATGGCGGCCGTCCGAAACCCAGGCGAGGTGTCGCAAACTTTCTTCGTCGACGGACCAGGAGGTACCGGAAAGACTACCCTGTACGGATGCCTGATATGGTCGCTTCAGCAGCTTCAGCGGCAAGTGTTGAGCGTCGCGTACACCGGGATCGCTGCGTCGCTCATGGACGGCGGCATGACCGTGCACTCGACGTTCGGACTTCCGTTCGGCACGCTGACCGAAGAATCGACGTCCACCATCAGCTTGCAGTCCGAGCGAGCGCAGAGGATACGCAACGCGGCTCTCATCGTCTGGGACGAAGCCCCCATGTCGCCGGGACTGCAACTGACGGTGGTGGACCGCCTGCTCAAGGACGTCATGGCTTCGGATTTACCGTTCGGCGGTAAACCCATGCTGTTCGCCGGCGACTTCAGGCAGATATTGCCCGTGATCCGGAGAGGGACGAGAGCCGAGATCGTCATGTCGTCGATCAAAAACCACGGTCTCTGGAACGTCATGGAGCGCTTCAATCTGGTACGGAACATGCGCGCGGGACAGGACGCGGACTTCGCTTCTTGGTTGCTTCGGCTCGGCAACGGCCAACTGCCCGCGGTCGACGGCGTTCCGGACACCGTGCAAATCCCGGAGGAAATGGTATGCGACGTAACCGATTTAATCGATTTCGTGTATCCGCAGCAAATGTCGTTGGCCAACGTCGACGAATTTGCTCGGAGAGTCGTCGTGTGCCCCACCAACGAAGAGTGCAGAGGCATCAACGTGGACGTGCTGGAGCGCGTCGACGGTAACTCGAGGACCTACCTGGCCGTTGACACCGCGGAGGTGGACGGAGCCGACGAAGTGGCTAATTTTCCAACAGAGTTCCTCAACGGTTTGGTACCGGACGGCCTGCCGCCGTTCCGGCTCGAGTTGAAGGTGGGGTGCATCGTGATGTTGCTCAGAAATCTCGATCCGAAGAGACGACTGTGCAACGGTACGAGGTTGGTGGTCACCCAACTGCGGCAACACAACTTCAAGGCGAGGATTTTGGGCGGTGACCCGCAGGACGACGACATCGTTATGCCCAAGATACCGCTCATTTCCAGCGGTGAGGACGACGTGCCCGTCCCACTGAGACGCGTTCAGTTCCCGGTGAGGTTGTCGTTCGCCATGACCATCAACAAGTCGCAGGGTCAGACGTTCGACAGAGTAGGTTTGCTTCTGACGTCGCCCCCGTTCACGCACGGGCAGCTGTACGTGGCGTTTTCTAGGGTGAGAAACGCACAGTCCGTGAAAGTCGGCATGTACGCCGATGACTACGGGCGATTCGTCACCAAGAACATCGTGTACAGGGAAGTTCTGTAATGCATTATGTGTTCACAACGGTAAGTGAAGCTACTACTCGATGTTCAATTATAGGTGACGCTCGATGTTCAAGTAAAGGTGACGCTAGATGATCAAGTTTAGCGTCACTATCAATAATCCAGTCTACGTGACACTCGATGTTCAATTATAGGTGACGCTCGATGTTCAAGTAAAGGTGACGCTAGATGATCAAGTTTAGCGTCACTATCAATAATCCAGTCTACGTGACACTCGATGTTCAATTATAGGTGACGCTCGATGTTCAAGTAAAGGTGACGCTAGATGATCAAGTCTAGCGTCACTATCAATAATCCAGTCTACGTGACACTCGATGTTCATTTTTTAGGTGACGCTCGATGTTCAAGTAAAGGTGACGCTAGACGATCAAGTCTAGCGTCCCTATCAATAATCCAGTCTATGTGACACTCGATGTTCAATTATAGGTGAAGCTCGATGTTCAAGTAAAGGTGATGCTAGACGATCAAGTCTAGCGTCACTATCAATAATCCAGTCGACGTGACACTCGATGTTCAATTATAGGTGATGCTCGATGTACAAGTAAAGGTGACGCTAGGTGATCAAGTCTAGCGTCACTATCAATAATCCAGTCTACGTGACACTTGATGTTCAAGTCTATGTGACGCGGAGAGAAAGTTTGACAACCTCCACGTGGTCTCTCTGGATGCGAATACTCAAAGGTGTATTCGTAACTAATGTCAAACGGTTTGTTAGGATTTAAAAATAATATTTATAATATTGTATTTTTCATAATGTAATGTATTCATTTATACCTACTTCAAAATACATTGTCAATTTAATGTAATGTCAAAAAGCGTTTAAATAATATTATATCACTTTGTAACGGTTTTACTTAACTTTTTTATATGTTTTGTTAGTATTTAACTGCTAATTATATAAAATGGATTTGTTATTTATGTCTGTATGAGTAACTTTGATAATATCTTTTAATATAATTGATATAGATTTGATTGTATTAATTTGTTTTAATATATTATTCATTATATAATATGTCATACTATGATATTATGTACCTTTCTTAATTTGTTTTTACTTTTTATAATACTAACTTTTAGTATAATATTAACTTTTAAACACAATCCTATTTACATCTGAACGGATAAATTATATTTGAGATTGTGTGCTATGATTGTATCAATTGAAAATACATATATTATTATGTAACTTTTTACATTTTGTTTTGTACTTAGTAACCACCAATTGTTATTATAAGTTATTATGATATAATATGTTTTTACTATTTTTACTATTATGTCTATGCCAATAACTTTTAAACACTATCATTAACACTCCTCATATAATATTATTATTACTATACTTGGTATTCAACCACAAATTGTTATTATAAGCTCTCTACTATAACTTTGCTATTCATGTCTGTATGAATCACTTTTTGTAACAAACTAATATTATGTAACTTTTTAAATTTTGTTAGGTAATTTCTAACCAACAATTGTTATTAATATTATTTTACTATTATGTCTATGCCAATTACTTTTAAACACAATTTGCAATTTATGTCTAAACGAATAACTTTTTATAATAATCTAAATAATATTTATAATATTGTACTTTTCATATTTTACGCTATATCTACAATGTATTCATTTATACCTACTTCAAAATACATTGTCAATTTAATGTAATGTCAAAAAGCGTTTAAATAATATTATGTCACTTTGTAACGTTTGTTTAAATGATACTAGGTTTTGTCAGTATTTAACTTCTAATTATATGAGTAACTTTGAAAATATCTTTTAATATAATTGATACAGATTTGATTGTATTAATTTGTTTTAATATATTATTCATTATATAATATGTCATACTATGATATTATGTACCTTTCTTAATTTGTTTTTACTTTTTATAATATTAACTTTTAGTATAATATTAACTTTTAAACACAATTCTATTTACATCTGAACGGATACATTATAGTTGAGATTGTGTGCTATGATTGTATCAATTGAAAATACTTATATTATTATGTAACTTTTTACATTTTGTTTTGTACTTAGTAACCACCAATTGTTATTATAAGTTATTATTATATTATGGTTTTTACTTTATAACTATTTAATAGTAGTTGTCATACCTTTTATCACTATTATGTATATGTCTATGTCTGTCTGTATTTTATGTCTGTATGAATAACTTTAAATAATAGTCCAAATATCTGTCGGTAGAAGTAGACCGTATTGTTATGTTTGATATGTAACGTTTCAATTGTACCATAACTATGTATCATAACCCACCTATTATACTACTATTTGACACAATTCAATACTATAAGCTAATATTACTGTATTACTGAGAATTTCTTGTGATTTGTAACGTCTATGTAAGAATAAAAAAAAATTACCATCTCAACCTAATGTTTTATTTGGATCGTCACCTTATTGTAATGATACATCAATATTGGTTGGTATTTATCTATGTTCTTTGTATTACACTGCCTATAATTGTTGTTATACACATCTAACAATGGCATACACTATTAAAATACATAATTACACAATTACATCAGACCCCTCAAAATGTTACACCTAACACATAGGCTACTAATAGTATTATACTACAATATTAACTTATGTGTTAACCATGATTATTATAATATTAAGGTAGGAAATAAAAACAAGACATGTAAAAAAAAAGGTTTTTATTCATCTGATCTGAAAAACATTAAAGCGAAAAAACAGTGTTAGGATAATGGCTTCAAAAAAAATTCTCCAATTGACAACTTACTGTGGTGAAATAAACAGTGCCGCCAGGTGATCCAACGCCGACCCACACGACACACCAGCCGTCGATTCATACAACGTCTGCAATTCATATTATTAGCATTAAAAGATATTCTCAAATTCACAAATGACTGTGTGTCCACTTTCATTCATATCCTACATTTTTTTATTTGTTTAGCGCTATTAGGATTAAAAATATTACTTACGGGTGTCGACGTCCGAGTCGACGTCGCCATAGGTGCCGCGGGAGCCGGAGTCCGCGACCTTTCGGACAGACTCCGCGGCGGCCTTATACGATGGCGACTCGACCCGACCCCACGTTGTATGGCTGGGTGCATCGTGTGTGGCGTCCTCATTGGCGTGTTGGGGGCTATAAATATTACAAACATTATTATTTAATTCATTATTAAACTGCGATATACACTCACCGAGGCATTGCCGGACGGTGTGCCCCACTCTGTTGCACCTGTAACATCCTGAAACACGATGTAGGCGTTAGTTAATAGTAAACATTTAAATGTACCTATCACCTAATTACTTACGTTTGTTTGACGGCGGCGGATGGCGACGGCGGTCTTGGCCGGCGGTGGCGACGGCGGTCTTGGCCGGCGGTGGCGCCAGCGGGGCTGCCACAGACGGTGGAGCGGCTGCCACAGACGGTGGAGCGGCTGCCACAGACGGTGGCGCGGCTGCCACGGCCGGAGCCGAGCCGACCACCAGACTGGCAATAGCGCCGTTAAAAATATTTACTGTTCCAATGTTCATTCTAAAAAAAAAAAAAGATGAAACATTTAGCGTAGACACAGCATAAATATTTAACTACTTTGCCGGAAAGCGTGGGCAGGTGCTTACAAGAAAATAAGCCCTCTAAGTTTACATCCGCATTGGATGTGTTAAAAACCACCTAACAATATTGTACTCATTCTAAAGTAAATTAATGAAAAGAAATAAAGAAAATGTCTATGGTACAACAACATATACATTATAATATTAATTGATATATGTCGGCTTGAACGTGTTAGAAAAAACAAGGTCCTGATGTAAGCTTGGCAATTGCCGCTAATGTTTTATACGTTGTTATTATTATTACTAATACTAAAGTCGACAAATCAAAAGCAATAAACAAAGTGTATAGTACAACGAAACTTAATTCGTTAAAACGGAATAAAGCATGTTTTCAAAAGCAGCGAATTAAATTAACAATACAATATTACATATAATATTTCAATATTAATATTACATTATATACTCACGTGTTTCCGTTTTTTCGGCAAGTAGGTGTGGACAGTGGACCTCTTGTGTGGACCTCAATTGTACGTTTGAGAACGGTTAGTCGGACGTCGGCACAGTCCATTGTCTTAGAAACGGCGACAATAACAACAGTCAAGGCAGGTAACCAATGGGGGTAATGAATCGCACGGCTGATAAACTGATTTATTGTATAGACATATTATATCTAAATTTTATATTTTTATTATGCATTCGAACACGGCATTAAAACTTACACTTTTGGCCATCGTTCTTATTTCATTTTTACAAAATGTTTTCATATGGTTATAATAATGCCATAGCCCATCACTCGAATTTAACATTCAAACATTCCCGCCTTCGACAGAATACCGCCAAAGCCTTATCACCGACCGTTTATCGCCGGTCCGCTCGCTATCAGCGAATACAGTTACTGTTGGCGCGACTTTTAACAAACGTTTACATAATACGGGAGACATTGGTTCTAACCATGTTGGTGCGTGGAAACAAAACCACAACCAGCTGACCGAGTTCCGTTTCCATATCGTTGCGCCTTCGGCAATGCAACGCTGAAATTCTTGATGGAAATACAGTATGCTATTATTTCAGGACACCTTCATTTATTCGTAAGTGATTACGGGCCTTATCAGTAATTTTTGGGCACGGTAAAAATACTATTTTCATTTTCGACCCGGCTTCGGAGTGGTGGATCTTTTATCTGACGTTTAGTCGGATTGCTTACGCATTTAACGATGTTATCATCAATCAAGGTGGTGACTGACTTGCTAGACACTCAACAGATCACGGCGGCACGATTCCCTCGAACCGGCCGTCACACATCGTCAAGTTGTCTACCCGGGTGACTACGACCAACATCAAGTCGATCGACACCGCGGAGAACGCCGCCGTCGTGCGTCGTGTCGCTTTTACTATAACATACAGGCTTCAATACAGCCCCCCCCCCTCCAAATGATTTTAATTTTTTTTCACGTAATTTCTTCTTTATTTTTGCGTTTTCGGTAACAGTAATGAACGTGCCCCCGCCTTCGCACATTGTCCGCTATCCGACGGGGTCGGATTGACTACCGGATAACATAGATGACTGACCTGCTAGACACCCAAAAAAAGGCGGTGGCTATATGATATGCATGGACGCCCGAAATATTTCTTCTTTATTTTTGCGTTTTCGGTAACAGTAATGAACGTGATGACGTTCATCAGCCGTCGCACATTATCCGCTATCCGACGAAGTCGGATTGCCTACCAGGGTGACTACGACCTACGTAGAGGAAGGTGACTGACCTGCTAGACTCCAAAACATATTTTCACGTAAATTATACACCCAATCCACGAACCGGCCGTCACACGTCGTCACGTTGTCTACCAGGTGACTACGTCCAACATCGAGTCGGATTGCCTACCCGGATAACATAGACGGGTGACCTGCTAGACACTAAATAAAAAGACGGTGGCTATATGATTTGCATGGACGCCCGAAATGTTTTGAATATTTTTTCACGTAATTTATTACTAAATTTTGCTTTTTAAAAAAACGTCGTCTGCGTCGAACTGCGTCGAATCGCATACGTGATGACATGCCCCAGCCGTCGAATATTGTACGCAATCCGACTTCGTCGAGGAAGGTGACTGACCTGCTAGACCCTAAAACTTATTTTCACGTAAATTATATCAGCGATGCCTTGAACCCGCCGTCACTACCCGGATAACATAGATGGGTGACCTGCTAGACACCAAATAAAAAGAAGGGGCAGTATGATTTGGATAGACGACGGAATTATTTTGAATTTTTGCCCCAGCCGTCGAATATTGTCGGATTGCCTTCCAGGGTGACTACGACCGAAGTCGAGGAACGTGACTGACCGGTAGACTCCAAACAAATCGCGGCGGCTATGTGATATTTGATTTTTTTTACGTGACTAAACATAAGTAAAAAACGTTGTGGCCCAGCTGTCGAATATTGTCGGATTGCCTACCAGGGTGACTACGACCAACGTCGAGGAAGGTGACTGACCTGCTAGATCCTAATACTTATTTTCACGTAAATTATATCCCCGACGCCTTGAACCCGCCGTCACTACCCGGATAACATAGATGGGTGACCTGCTAGACACCAAATACTATTACTAAGGCGAAGACATGGCTAGACACCCACAACAATTCAACGACTGTATTATTTTTTTACGAAATTTCGAATTTCCGGCGGCGTTGTCGAAAAGACTCTGTCAAAGACTTTGTCCGCTACTCGACGACCCGGCCGTCCGGATGGCCTGCCCGAGCCACCAAGTCGAACCGCAGTGGTCCAAGGCACTCCTAGCCTTATCGTACATCCTTATCACCATACCTCCTCAGCACCCATACACCTTGTCGGCCGAGACCCATTACCGCACCACGAGACCACCGCTGCTTCCGTAATCGAAAACACTAATGACCAACTGTCGGGGGTCTGGGGGTGTCCCCCAGCGACGCTCGGAGAGCTAGTCTTACTATATAAAACGTGAACCCGAGGGCGCGCCCCGCGGTCCTTTTTCGCATCGTACTTAAGGGACGGCCAATGGGGAGCCTTCCCGGCGGCGGCGGAGCCGTCGCTGCGTTATCACTCCTCTTATCGCTTTTCACCGTTTTTCTCGAAATTTCTCGAAATTCACGATTTTTTTTTCAAAACTTTCGAGTCATACCACCCTCGGGGCCTCGGTCGGCCCCGTTTGGACCTTATTCGTTTTCCTCGGTAAATTTACAGTCGGCGCGCGGACCTACTTTTTTCCCGGGGGGCCCGACGCGGCCGATATCGCGTGCGATACGAGCTTCGCCGTCGAGCGCGTTTTTTGCCGTTTTTTTCGACAATTCGAGTCTTAGGCGTTTTAGGGCGTATCGACCGCCCCGTTTGGATCTTATTCGCGTTCCCCGCTAAATTTATACCCTACGCGCGGCCCTACTTTTTCAAAAACGAGTCCCCCGGCGGACGAATCGATCGCCGAGGGCGCCGCGTCGTCGCCGTTTCGACGGTTTTCCCGACTTTTTCGACTGGAGTCGCGTTCGGCGCTTTCGCGAGACGTCCGACCTCCCCGTCGGAGCCGTATTCGCGTTCCCCGCTAAATTTATAGTCGCCGCTTGGCCCTACTTTTTCAAAAACGAGTCCCGGGGAGGAGCGGCGTCGCTTAAACGAGAGTAGGTACCGATGGGGTATCGATATATACAGGCATAAATACATGCGTCCCGAGGTTCGATTTTTTTCGCGAATCTCGCGTTTTGAACGTCCGAGGGCCGCGGACACGGTCGTCCGCTCGCCGACGCGGTCGGATCGCCCGATCAAACGCCCTTTGACAGCCGTCCAAACGGCGTTCGCCTTTCGCGGGGACGGCGACGCGGCTTAATAGTCATAGATTTGACTCCAGTTTACAACTCGGTAGGTGGCTCGGTAGGTTAGGCGTTAGGTTAGGTTACTCGTAGGTCGTGCGTTCGATTCCGGTCCCCGGGATTATCGATAATTTGCGGCGGCCGTGTTAAAATCGGAATTTTTTTCTCGAGTTTTTTTTTTCGTCGTTTCGCCATCACTTCCGTCTTATCATATTTAACGAAAATGTTCCGATTTTTTTTCAAAATTCGAGTTTTACCGCCTCTACGGACTTCGGACCTCCCCGTCGAAGACTTATTCGAGTTCCCCGTCAAATGATTTAGCAGAGCGGACAGTATCTTTATTACTTTACACGGGCGTGAACATTTGCGTCGAAGAGTTCGATGTCTTTTTTTTTCAAAAATTCGAGTTTTAGCCCCTCTCGGTCGTATTACCCTCCCCGTTTGAATCTTATTTATGTATTGCCGGCGCGATGTTTTACTTTTTTACAGACGAGTCCCGGTGAGGTACGGCGTCGCGGAAACGAGAGTAGGTACCGTGTAGGTATCGCTATATATAGGCTGTATAAATACATGCGTCGAGTCGTTTTTTTCTAAAGTCCGAGTCTTGGCCCGTTTTAGTGGTATTACCCTCCCCGTTGACGACTTATTCGCCTTCACCGCTACACATCGAGTCCCGGGGCGGAGCGGGTTCTCTGAAACGAGACGGCCAAAATTGGAGCCATCGAGTAGGCATTACTATAATGTACAGGCATGAATTCATGCGTCGGAAGGTTCGATTATTTTTCGTGAAGTTCGCTTTTTTGCTGTCCGACGCGGTAGGATCGCCGGCTACGAGGCCCTTTGATGGACGTCAAAACATGAAATATATAATATATACCTACTATGTAGTAGGTACTGCTGCAAATTCTATACAATAATTAAATTGCATAATGATAGGACTATATATATATATATATATGAGTATTTGATATTATTTTAACATGGCCTGGATTATATTGGAATACATACGATTATATTTTATGCGTGTCGGACGGTTATATCAACGATACACGCAATGCTACAGTATGACCATTATTCATTGATACTGGTTGGTCGTCGGAGTGTTGACGACGTGCGGGCCGCGGGGGACAACTTTTGCGACGCGAAACGCGCCCGTGTGTCTAACGTCATCTTGTGACGAACGCCCATGCAACACACAACCCAAGCGCACAGAAAAACATAATATAAAAGCTTATACAGTTATACCTATAATATATTAGCTTTTCTTGGCGTATTGTGTTCTGCGTTGGGCGCTTTTCAAAACCGGTAAGTACAATTTTGAAATACATAATAATAATTAATCGTATAACGTTTGTATAGCCCGCGCGTACCTACTGGCTTATTCATGACATTGTACGTATTTCATTCGATGCGTTTCCGTATACGCGATATTGTTTATTACTATATACACGCCATTTCCGCCTTTACGCGTTTCGTATTCGATATTAATACGACATTCGGATTTCCGCTTGCCGTGTTCATAATATCCGGACATAGACTTGAACGCCTACGTGCGCAAAAATCTTTAAGCCACGCTTTTTGCAGTTACGACTTACGAGACCATATTTATAAATAGTAATATAGTATGTTAATTTTGTTTAGTTCATACTCGAACTCGATACTGTATATGTACACGTAATAATATTTTATACCTACCGTGTAAGAATAATACAATTTACTGCATTTCTAAAAATAAACACACAACACCGGATTATTCACTGATAACATAGGTACTGATAAGACAATTCCATTACACGAACACGGAGTTTTACTTAAAATATTATTATTATAATAATATATAAAATGTTTGGCCGTTACCTTTTCAAAATGTTATTCTATATCTTTTTAGGCAAATATAACGATGGTCAAGCATTGTGCGATTTGTGGCAACGTGGATGGCGTCGATGGCGTTTCAGTGCATGGGTAAGTGCATTTACATAATATATACGATTACTTTTGAGATTAAAATACATAATAATTCATAATACAATAATTATTGTATTAGTTTTCCAGCGAATGTCTTTCAGAAGCGTCAGTGGGTGATGTTCGCCGAGAACAATGGTGTCAATCCTCTACGTATATCGAATAACTCCATGCTTTGTTCGAGGCATTTCGTTCCTGGTCGTGATTACGCAGGCGCGGTATTTCGCCGTCGACTCATTGCTGGAGCAGTGCCATCAGTAGTGAGTAACAACCAAATTCAACATTTGACCGCTGTACTGAACAAATAGTGCCGGGCTGCACCTACTGCATACGATTCGCTCACTTGATCATTACCTACATTACTATACGTTATAACTTGACAACTCATAAAGTGTGAATATACCCAGGTGGCAGGTATTTTACAATGGCTACAGTTTGGTACTATACCTACTAGAGTGCAAACCAAATCCAAAAGGTACCTACTTGCATTTAGTTATTGTTGTTGGTTAACATTCTGTATTAAATTATACTCTTTTTTGTTATTGCTTTTATTTTTTAAAAAATTACAAACAATATTGCTGTTTCATTATTATGGGTATTTACAACCAATAAACAAAATACTTAAACGTTTACTTACACAGTTCTTAATATTACTACTACTACTACTTTTTTTTTTTATCTGAATCGTCCAACCTGGTGGGGGACTGCCTATATGCTTTGCTTTCCCGCCGGTCCGCCATCGTTTAATTAAATTACATAACAATATTAATTAAATAACAGCATCTACATAAATTACAATAAAAGTTTGCATATTACAGATAATAATAATATTTACAGTAGTTGCACATGATTATGATACGAAATACTAATACTACTGCTTACTTAGTACCTAGGTCTACTCGCCTTTATTTTATCATTTCACATTCAAAATGACAACAAGTATTATCTTACCTACACTTTCTTCATATTACTACTAAACAACAGTGTTCAACACATTTTTTTAACTTTATTTATACAACTAGCTTTGTTTGTACTACAGTGTGACATATTATTTATCTACTACTGATGTGTGTTATTTGATGTATAGTGGTGATATTGAAGACTCTTTAAAAAATAAGTGTATGATTTTATTAGTGTGACATAAACCTTACGATCAACTTTTATCGTGTAATAAATAAACCTAACCAACACAAGATCATATTCAATATGTATGAACACATAACCATTGAAAGTCCAACTCACCGTTTTTTTAACTTTTATGTGGTACTCTTAGACATGTTTATGAGATTTCAATACCTATATAATTTCATATAAATGCACTTACTGCATATGAGTATACTACACTTACTGTTATAGAGTTTTTTAATGTTTGTTATTGTTACGGTAATACCTAACCAACACAAGATTATATTAAATTATGTATGAACAACACACTCTTTTTTACTACTACTACTACTTCTACCACTACTTACTACTGACCTAGGTCATTTGTAAGTTGTGTACTAGATAGGCATTTTATCATTTAACATGTGGTACTCTTAGAAATGTTTATATTCTTTCAAAAGTTAATACAATATATTTGTTTACGTTTATTCCGTGTTAATATTCACTGTGATCTTAGATATACATATTATATAAATTGTTTCTGTACATAACTTAGGTTACTCTGCTATACCTACTCATACTTTACAATACTGTACTGGCTCGGTGCAACATTCTTGAAAACTAAATGTCTATTTTATCATAAGAATTCCATTCAGCTTATTATATTATAATTGTATGTGTAGAAAGCAAATTGTAGAATAACTTTAACGACATTCAATTGTGTTGCCACTGTTTCAGATTTCAGTTGCATAACAAACGCTGGGTCAAGCTCATACATTGACTAAAATTTGATACCTAGATTAACTTACAACTATACTTATATATCAACTTTGACCTAAACAGGATACTTCACGTTTTGCTATATAAATTAACATTTTCTTAATATTACTACTACACAAAGTAGGTAGGTTACTAGACTCTTTACTAAACTCTCCTTTTTTTGTGAATTGTGTAGGTACTGGATAAGTGTTTTATCGTTGTGTTCATCACTTTCTTTACTTTATTTGTAACACAGTGTAACATATTATTTACTACTTATGTGTGTTATTTGATACATAGAGTGGTGATAGATATAGGTGTACTTGATTTTATCACATTGGAGACCATGTATGATTTTATTAGTGTAACATAAACCTTACATTCAACTTATCATAATATAAATATTTCATATAAATGCACTTATTGCATATGAGTACATACACTTACTGTTGTGTATGAACACACAACCGTTAAAAGTTCAACTCATTGTATTTTAACTTTTATTATGGGTATTCACAACACACCCAATGAACAAAATACTTAAACATTTTCTTACATCTTACTACCATTACTACTACTACTACTACCATTACTTACAACTGACCTAGGTCATTTGTAAGTTGTGTACTAGATATGTAGTACTCTTAGAAAGAAAACTTACTGTTATACATTGCAATACGTTTTTACAATGTTTCAAAGTTATTGTTGTTAGAAAGATTATAACTATGCATGAATGCGCAACCAATTATACATTCTTCTGTGAATTTCTTTGTTTTTTGATTGGCTCTTGATTTTAAAGTTAAAATTCAGTTTATCTGTTTACTACAATGACAATTTTAGATTATACAATGTAAAAGATTGTACCTATTAAGGTTAGGTTAAGCTTTGAGTATTGATTTGACGTTCAATGCACAAAAAAATATTTGATATTTAATATTGTACCTACTATAAACTCAAGTTATAACTATCAAGTTATTGTGGTTGGATTTAATAGTTTATTCAACCAAACATATTAGGTGTTTTATCATAGTGTTCAATACATTCTTTACTTTATTTATAGTGGTGATAGATATAGGTGTACTTGATCTTATCTCATTGAAGACATAAACCTTACATTCAACTTATCCTATAAGGATTTCATATAAATGCACTTATTGCATATGAGTGTACACGGTATAACACATGAGCACATTACACCTAACCAATACAAGATTATATTAAATATGTATGAACACACAGCCATTAAAAATTCAACTCACCGTATTTTAACTTTTATTATGAGTGTTTACAAGCAATGAACAAAATACTTATACTATTTACTACTGACTTAAACTGTCTACTCTCCTTTAATTGTTATCATTTCATATGTGGTACTCTTAGACACGTTTATGATATTTAAATGCCTATATAATTTCATATAAATGCACTTAACCATGCTACATTACCCACAAACTATAGATTACCTATGTTTACATATACACTCTACTGTTAGTTTTTATTAGACGTTGTTACTAATACGTTAGTACAGCAGTTCTCTTTGAGTATGGATTTTGACGTTCAATGCACAAACATAATATTGTAAATTTAATTACCTACTTACAATTATAAATACCTTAATATTGTACCTACTCTAAACTGGACCTAACTTTTAGGTACTTGGTGATGACGCGGATGTAGAGGAGGACGTGGAAGGAGTGGTGGTCCAGATGGTGGTAGTAGAAGGAGTGGAGGTCCAGATGGATGACGTGGATGGAGAGGAGGCCCGGATGGAGGACATGGAAGTGGTCGACCGTCAGGTGGTGGGAAATGGTGAAGTGGAAGTGGTGGAAGTGGCAGAAGTCCAGATGGATGGGATTGAGGACGTGGCAGAGGAGGTGGCAATGGTCGACGTCGGAGTGGAGGAAGTGGAAGTGGTATATGAGGTGGAAATGGTCGAGGAAGTGGAAGTGGCCGACGACGGGGTGGAGGACGACTACCCGGTAGAAGATATCGAGTACGTGGTAGTGGTCGAACTACCCATAGGTCGTGCGCCAATGATAAACCGGCATGCGGGCGTAACACACCCGCTTCCAGAGCGGCACTACGTGGGAGCACTGGACAGAGTCTGCAGACATTGTTACGCCCGCCACTTCAGTGGCGAGCAAACAACCCGGGGTCACTTCTCCACGTGTTGTAACAACGGCCAAGTGGTCGCTGCAGGACAACACGCGTTGTTACCAGTACCATATTTATTACAGAGTTTGTTTATAGATGATTCGCAGGATGGTCGAAGATTCCGAGCTGAAGTTCGCCGGTTCAACAACCTACTGGCATTCGCTGCGTTTGCCTCCGACGCACACGACAGGCGTTTGCCAGGGCGGGGACCGCCTGTGTTTATTGTCCACGGTCAGACATATCGGACGACTAATCATGAGGTGGCCGTTGCCCCGGAAAATGCGTACAACTGTCAGTTGTATTTCTTGGAGTCCGTAGAAGCCAACCACCGGCGCCTCGATATTGCACGACGGGCAAATCGTGAACTGTGCGAAATCGTGATGGGTTTATTGGACGGTTTGCTGCGGGGCATCAATCCGTACGCAATGGCTTTTATGTAAGAAAACTCAAACTATTGTATTTATGAACACTAGGAATGTGAATTTAGCCTTACAGTAAATACATTTTACACATACCTTTCTTACAGTAGATAAAAAAAAAAAAACATTTACCAATATAATAGACTTAATAATGATTTAAAATAATGTATACATAGCAAATAGTTTTCTTAACTCCTCCTTATTAGTTATTTGAAATACCTAAGGTACTAATGATATAACATTAAATATGACATAGGGCTTGGATGTTTATGACTTAACATATTTATATGAATTTGAAGTAAAACTATCTTGGGGTACATTTAATAATACATTTTATACACATTGAATGTGATTCTCTACGCTTATTACACCTACACACAGGCACACAAATATTTCTTCCGTGCGCGGCCAAAAGGGGTTAAGTCAAAAGGGCTGACAGATATATGTATTAAAATTATATAATAAACATTGTAATTGATAAATCAAACTGATAAAAATTAAAGTAATATTTTACAATAAAATTAAACGCCAAATTGGATATGATAAATGATAAGTGTTATAACTTAAAGAGGAAAAAATATTGACTTAATCCGATTTTACCAAAAAATAATTCATATTTATTAGAGATAAAACACATACCAATCTCAAAATGTGTATTTTTGTGTTAAGCCCTTTTGACCGCGCATGGAAGATTTATAATATATAATATTTAGTATAGATTATACTCTCACCGCTACTGATATAGAGTTAAATGGATTGAATGATCGGATGTTTTAATTACACATAATATACGATTATTTCTAACAATATCACTGATACACTAATACACCAATTACTATTGATTAATACATTTTAGGTAATATGATTTATTCTCAGCTCTTTGCGATCAAAATTCACAATTATTTGTACACATCATGCGGAGTGTGTTTAACATAATTATATAAATATATTTGTTTCAGGAACATGCGTCAGGTGTGGCTGGCAGAAAGAGCCCTGGCCGATCCCGCAGCCGCGCCACCTAGACCAGTCAGGATGAATTTCGTTGAAGATGCGGCCCGGGATAGGGGCCGAAACAACCTGCCTACCGCAAATGAAGTTGCAGCCGTGTTCGTAGGTGAAGGTGGTCATCCTCCCAGACACATCGATCTGGTCATCTTCGACACCAATCCAATCGACATGCAATACAGGACGCAAAGGATACCTGCGGGTTAGTACACCTCACAGACACACACATAATTATAGTATTATAACAGATGTCTAACTGCTACCAACAAAGAGTTAAATTACACCCCACCTTTACTACATTTTGGACATTCTTTTGAAATTTAATTACTTAATAACTAATACGTTAGGTCAACACCGACTTCAACCCTTTCACTTGTGCAGTAATACTTATTACATTAACAGTTTGAGTTTGTTGTGTGATAAAATAAAAGTCATCACATTTTTATTCATTTAGTACATAACTCTCATCAGTTTTATAGTAACATTACTTCAATGCTTAATTCACTGTTCTCTTATTTCATAATTTGTGTATACTTCATAACTAACATCACTTAGAATTATTAACACTTGGTATAGAAATTAGCCCACCTTAGAGTTCATGTTTTAGATTGTTTTATAAATTACCTTTCCTTTGCGGTTTTACAAAACATTATGTACTTGCTATACACACAAGTACACGACCCAATCATAACAATAAATTAATAACTGGTAAATATCCTAACACGCATACATTCTGGACATTCTTTTGAAATTTAATTAGTTATTCACTGATTAATTAGGTCAAAACCGACATACATAATAATACTTATTAAATTAACAGTGTAAATTCATTGTGTTGCTGTGAAACAAGCCATTACATTATTATAAATTTAAAACAACGTGGATCAACATAATACCTGTCACATATTATTATTGTCTCATGGATTGTCCTCCTAAATATATTTACCCAATTTGTGTGGTTCTACAAAACGTTATGTAGGTACTTGCTATAACAATAAATAACAAATAGATATAAATAACTCCTAAATAGAGTTAAAGAATCACAGTTTCGTATAGATTCATAATTTGATTTCACAGTATATAATAATATACTTAATAACTAATAGCACTTACAATATTATAGCCTATCTTAGAGTTAATATTTCCTGTACATTATTTCATACATTTCTTTGGCGGTTCAGCAAATTGTGTACACGCAACACAAACGTATCTCCATAATCCAACTCTCAGCTACTAACAGACCTTTGACTCAGCAATTAATTTAAAATTCATTATATGTCTCAAGGTTCGTCTCACTCTGATCCCATGTTGTATCCGCTGTTCTTCCCGTACGGCGAGGCCGGTTGGCATAACGAGATGTTGCAAGAGGGCCCTCGACGAAATAACGTCCGCAGTCGAAACTCTATAAGAGAGTTTGCGTGCTACCGCGTGGCCATTCGATACGAGGGAAATAACGACACGAGGCACCAACGGTTCAGTTCGATACATCAGGGCCGGTCCTTGTTTCACCAGTTCCTGTGCGACCACTACGTTCAGATGGAAACCAACAATCTGAACTACATACGTGAGCATCAGGCAGAAATCTTTGCCGAAGCGTATCAAGGGTTGGTGGACCATGTGAACGAACGTCTCATCATCGATCCTATGGCGGTCGGCCGTAGGGTCATTTTACCGTCGACGTTCGTGGGCAGCGACCGATACAACAAGATGTGTTATCAAGACGCCATGGCCATGGTCCGCAGCAAAGGGAAGCCCGACCTGTTCATAACGTTTACGTGCAATCCCAGGTGGCCGGAGATCACGGAAAACCTGGCGGCTCACAGCCTCCCGAATGACAGGCCCGAACTGACGGCCAGGGTGTTCAACATGAAACTAAAGGAGCTACTAGGTGACCTAACTGTTAATCGTATGTTTGGTAATGTCGCCGCTTACGTATATACTATTGAGTTTCAGAAACGCGGTCTGCCCCATGCGCACATACTGGTAATCCTGGAGGAGGATCATAAGTTCCGCACGGCGGCAGACGTCGACGACGTGGTTTGCGCCTTCTTGCCGGACCCGGAGACAGACAGGCGCTTACACGACTGCGTGCGGTCCCACATGATACACGGACCGTGTGGAACAGTCAACCCGAGGTGTCCGTGCATGGTGAACGGCAAATGTTCGAAAGATTTCCCGAAGGCGTACGCAGAGGAGACTGTGTACGTTGCGGAAGGCGGTTATCCGAGGTACCGCCGACCGGACGACGGCCGGACGGTACTTGTGGGAAGACGTGATGCGGTCGGTAACGGGTGTGTAGTGCCTTACAACCCTTACCTTCTGGCCAAGTACGACGCTCACATCAACGTCGAGATATGCACATCCATAAAAAGTGTCATGTATATCTACAAGTATATATACAAGGGACACGACCGTGTGACGTTGGAGATTGAGCAGAACGGAGATGAAACTACAAGGTGAGTCTTAACCTTACACTACACTTAGCGATATAAACATAAGATAATAATATAATAGTATACATGTGTGTGGTATAGTGATAACTGATAATCATAGTGGATTGTATACGTTTATTTTGTGTGTTCAGCGTGTATGAATTATTTACTACTTTTTAGGGCAGTTGTATACATTCACCAATACCTCATATAATATATTATATAATATCATGTGGCTTGGTGCAAGAAGGGATTGGCCAAAAACTTAAATTTAAAATAAACACTTGTGAAAACATTTCTACATTTTAATAATAATATTCCATTGAGCATAATGTTGGTAATTTTCTACATTTATAAACTTTATCTAATTTGGTCCTACAGCGTTAGAGACATTGGCCCTTTTTTTTTGTAACACAACTAACATAAGCAAATTTTAACGACATTGACCCATCTTACACCCAGCCACGGAATTATTTTATGTGTTGGTCATTATTTTTATTACATTTAATGCGTTATTTCGTTCAAGCTGTGTATAATAAACACAATAAACATTCTATTGCATACAGTACTATAAATAAAAATATATAATTTATACATGTGTATGGTATAACGATTGTTTTGGTGGATTTTATACATTTATTTAGTGTGTTCGGTGTGTATGAATTATTTACTACTTCATAGGGCAGTTGTATACATTCACCATTACCTTTAAGTTCTATACTTCAATATATATTATATTTATGTGTTGTTTAGGTATTATTATATTATGTACTTCTACAGAGAGTTCTATAGGTGGTCTACATTAGTACACAGTGGAACCTACATGCTATTGATAGATTTTTATTATATTTATTAGATTGAAAATTATTACAATATTTTATGCATGTGTCATTCTTAGCAGTGTGTCCAGTGTTTTTTAGGTTTTTAGGGTAGTGGTAAGCCTTTTATTTTTTTTTACTTTTGTATACTAGCTATATTATATACTTTACGTTTAATGTGTTGTTTAGGTATTATTATTATTATTATTATTATTATTATTATTATTTTTATTATATTCATTATTATTTTTTCATCTAATTCATTCCAGCGGAATAACACACGTTTGTTTATGGATTGTTATTTTCATTGACATAAATTAATATTTCCTATACCTTTGCCATTCTTATATAATATTATTCGGTGATTTATACGCAGTCACACAGATAATGTATTCTAGCTGATACAAGTTTTTTAGTTTCACTTTACATTTGATGCGTTATTTTCACAGTGCAAAATATAAATTGAATTAAATACATCAATTATATGCTAATAATTCCAACTCATTTCAATTGTAACTTATATTAATTAATATTAATATTTAGCTACTCAAGACGTTTGTGTCTTACGCGTGCGTTACTACAACATTTATTTATCAAAATACATATCATAATATAATATCGGTCACATTTATTGTATGCCAAACTTTACAAAATTTACAATTTAACGGTTGTAGGGATTCTTCATAATGTCCATTATATTTTTCAATGTTAAAGTAAAGAACTATAAGTGTTTATGCAATATTCAAAAATTAGTTCTTAGTATGGTTAAACGTTTCAAAATACTTCAAAATAAATTAAAATTATTAAACATTGTAATATATTATTATAATGCAATGCAATGCTATGCGTCTACAAAATAAAAAATAAATAAATTATCATAATAATACAACACCAAACGGTATCATCTTATATTGAGCCAGCCAATATATTGTTACTAATCTTTTCAATATTCCTTTTTAGGTACGTCAACTCGAGGTACGTCAGCCCGCCAGAAGCCGTCTGGCGATTGTATTCGTACAAACTGCACGACAAAAGTCACACGGTCTTCAGGCTTCCCGTTCACCTGGAGGGTCGTCACAACGTGTATTTTCCGCCGGGCCAAGAAGAATTACGGCTACAGAACGAAGCTGTTGGTCGCACGAAACTCACGCAGTTCTTCGCGCTCAACGCGACCAACGTGGTGGCTCGACAATACTTGTACCAAGACATACCGATGCATTACACCTGGCAGCAAAATGTCAAACAATGGCGTCCGCGGGTGAATCGGATGACAAACGTTACATTGGCTCGGATGTACGTGGTGAACCCAATGGACCGGGACCGTTTCCACTTGAGATTGCTACTTCTGAACCGAAGAGGCCCGCAGTCCTTTCAAGACATAAGGACGGTGGACGGGGTCGTTCACGGAACATACACGGCGGCTGCGATTGCACTCGGACTATTGGAAGACGACCTAGCGTGGCGGAATTGTTTGGATGAATCCGCGTTGGTGGACACGCCGCGGCAACTGAGGTATCTCTTCGTCACTATACTGGTGTTCTGCCTGCCTTCAGACCCGCTGGCGTTGTACGAGAGGAACGAAGCGAACCTGATGGAGGACTTCAACCGGCGTCTCCAAGACGTCGACCGCGCGAGGGCCGCGTGTCTGGCAGCCATCGAGGATCTACTTCGTGGGCACGGAAAGTCACCCGCGGTCGACTACGGTTTGCCCCTCGCCGACCCCCTACTACTGGAACCGCTGCAGGACGACAACGCGCTGTTCCGAGAAATAGACGCGGCGGCACGGTGGGCCCAACAAGTGGAAAACTTGAACGCCGAACAGCGAACGGTGTACGATCGCGTGATGGCGGCCGTCGAAGACCCAGTCGAGGTGACGCGAACTTTCTTCGTCGACGGACCCGGAGGTACGGGAAAAACTACGCTGTACGGATGCCTGATATGGTCGCTTCGGCAGCTTCGGCGGGAGGTGTTGAGCGTCGCGTACACCGGGATCGCAGCGTCGCTCATGGACGGCGGCATGACGGTGCACTCGACGTTCGGACTGCCGTTCGGCACGCTCACCGAAGACTCGACGTCCACCATCACCATGCAGTCCGCGCGAGCGCAGAGGATACGCAACGCGGCTCTCATCGTCTGGGACGAAGCCCCCATGTCGCCGGGACTGCAACTGACGCTGGTGGACCGCCTGCTCAAGGACGTCATGGTTTCGAATTTACCGTTCGGCGGTAAAACCATGCTGTTCGCCGGCGACTTCAGGCAGATATTGCCCGTGATCCGGAGAGGGACGAGAGCCGAGATCGTCATGTCGTCGATCAAGAACAACCATCTCTGGAACGTCATGGAGCGCTTCGATCTGGTCCAGAACATGCGCGCGGGCAACGACGCGGACTTTGCGTCCTGGTTGCTTCAGCTCGGCAACGGCCAACTGCCCGCGGTCGACGGCGTTCCGGACACGGTGGAAATCCCGCAGGAAATGGTATGCGACGTCGCCGATTTAATCGATTTCGTGTATCCGCAGCAAATGTCGTTGGCCAACGTCGAAGAATTTGCTCGGAGAGTCGTCGTGTGTCCCACCAACGAAGAGTGCAGAGGTGTCAACGCGGACGTGCTGGAGCGCTTCGACGGCAATTCGGAGACCTACCAGGCCGTCGACACCGCGGAGGTGGACGCGGCCGACGAAGTTGCCAATTTCCCCACAGAGTTCCTCAACACTTTGGTACCGGACGGCCTGCCGCCGTTCCGGCTCGAGTTGAAGGTGGGGTGCATCGTCATGTTGCTCAGAAATCTCGATCCTAGGAGACGACTGTGCAACGGTACGAGGTTGGTGGTCACCGAACTGCGGCGACACAATTTCAAGGCGAGGATTTTGGGCGGTGACCCACGGGACGACGACATCGTCCTGCCCAAGATACCGCTCAGGTCCAGCGGTGAGGACGACCTGCCCATCCCACTGAAGCGCATTCAATTCCCGGTGAGGTTGTCGTTCGCCATGACCATCAACAAGTCGCAGGGTCAGACGTTCGACAGGGTAGGTTTGCTTCTGACGACGCCCCCGTTCACTCACGGGCAGCTGTACGTGGCGTTTTCGAGGGTGAGAAACGCACAGTCCGTGAAAGTCGGCATGTACGCCGATGACAGCGGGCGATTCGTCACCAAGAACATCGTGTACAGGGAAGTTCTGTAATGCAATAAGTGGTAAGTATATTCTAGGTGACGTCCGACGATCGAGTCTAGATGATGGTGATAGTCTGGTTGACTTTAAACCTGACATGTGTAACATATTTTTCAAACACAATACGTTACACCGCTGTTATACTGGTCTGTGTACTACATGCGCCCGATGATAGTCTGGTTGACTTTAAACCTAACATGTGTAACATATTTTTCAAACACAATACGTTACACCGCTGTTATACTGGTCTGTGTACTACATGCGCCCGATGATAGTCTGGTTGACTTTAAACCCAACATGTGTAACAGTTTTTTTAAACCTAATACGTTTTTCAAACTTAATACGTTATACCGCTGTTGATAGTCTGGTTGACTTTAAACCAACATGTGTAACAGTTTTTTTTAAACCTAATACGTTTTTCAAACTTAATACGTTACACCGCTGTTCTACGTGGTCTGTGTGGAGGTGACTTCGTGATGACCTTGCCTTCGGGCTAAACGGAGAGAAAGTTTGACAACCTCCTCGTGGTTCTCTCTGGATGCGGATTCACTATAATGTGAAGCCGTAACTAATGTCAAACAATGTATGTAATGTCTGTGTTATTTGTATAGATAGTGCAGACAATTTTTTTAATTTTGAATGTTGTATTTTATTTGTAATGGAACATTAATTTAAGATTCTAATGTACCTAAATTATATGATGTAAATAACATTAATAAGTCAATTTCACTATGTTTGTTGTAAATTAATGGAAAATGTGTTAATTACATTAATTGTTTTATTCACTAAAAGAGTATTAGATTGTACACTTTAAATTGCATTACTATTATATTACTACTGTTTGTATATAAATATATAATATATTGTATTTTTACAATATTTAGATAATTGACATTTTACTAAGAGTTGTATTTCTTTCTTCTTGGTTTTAACATTAATAAGCAATTTTACTATGTTCATAATATGTATATTCTTTTTGTATACTAAATCACTGTGAACCGCTGTTAATTAATGAAGACTGTATTAATGGTTGAAAACTTACTTTATTTTATTTGTATTGTGTTTATTAATATGTAAATTTCACTGTACCTACTCACGATATTCATAATATTTTGTACACTTTGTATCGCTGAACTACTTGATTAATTTATATTGTATTAATGGTTGAGAGATCGTTTAGATTACTAAATATATAAATCTTCACATATAATTATTATTGTATATTATAATAATCGACATATTTGTATTAATTGTTTTACTCACTATTCCCTAATAGAGTATAAGTTTTTTGTTAAACACCATTTTCTTCTTCGTTTTATTCTAATTATATTATAAATGTAATTATTACAATATTTATATAATTGACATTGTAGTAATTGTTTTGTTCAGTAAAAGTAATGTTTTTTTGTTAAACACCATTTAATAGTTGTATTTTAGATTATTACTACTGATGTGTATATAAATTGTAATTCATTAAATTTAATTATATTTACATTGACAATATTTGTTTTGTGTCTTTGTGCCACTGAAGAGTGCCATTGGTTCTTAATTAAGTGAATATCATAAGAATAAATAATTTGTAAAAACATACAATTGATTTTAACGACATAATCATGGTGCATTTGTTCAATGACGATTTATTAAAATTCACACACATTTCTTGGGTCAGGGAATGGATCCCCTCAAAAAGAGTAAATTACTCAACGTTTAAATTAAATACTTTGTTTTGACAACAAATGCTGTAAGCACAACATTTAACCGTAATAGTAGGAATAACTAATAACAATTTAAAAAGCCATTCATACAGTGCATATCTTAATAACAATGCATAGATAGGTACTAGGTGTATAAATGATAAGATACTGCATATATATAGGCATAAATACATGCGTCTCGAGGTTCGATTTTTTTCGCAAATCTCGCGTTTTATACGTCAGAGGGCGGCGGATTCGGAGGTCCTCTCGCCGAAACGGTCGGATCGCCCGCTCAAACGCCTTATGACGGCCGTCCAAACGGCGTTCGCCTTTCGCGTGCACGGTGACGTGGCTTAAAAGTCATACAATTGACTATGCATTTCATCTCAGTAGGTGGCTAGGTTGGTTAGGCGTTAGGACAGGTGATTCGAGGGTCGTGGTTTCGAACCCGCCGCCCGAAAATCGGTAATTTGCGGCGGCCGTGTAAATGGGTTTTTTTTTTTTCGCGTTTTTTTTTTTTCGTCACATTAATTATTTTTAACGAAAGTGTTGTGATTTTTTTCAAAATTCGCTTTATTATATTAAATATATCGGTATTTATATATATTATAATTCGTTTAACTATATTTATTTTGCAAAAAAATATAAATATATAATAAATTAATATATTAAATAATAATAATAATAATTAGCATTTAATTAATACTTGATTTTACCGTGACCAACGCACCTATATGTTTCTTTTATAAATACAATATAATATAACTAACCTATATGACATATATTGTAGTACCTACTTGATATATTACGGTTCTTAAGTGATTCCGATTTGGTTAAATATTGTTTAATACGATATTAATAAACTAATAGATCTAAAAGAACTGATTAAACTCTGGCATTTAAGTAGTACGACTATATTATGACTGCTCTTTTTGCCGTTTTTTTCGAAAATTCGAGTTTTAGCCCCTTTCGGTCGTATCACCCTCCCCGTCGACGACTTATTCGCGTTCCCCGCTAAATTTATAACCGACGCGTGGCCCTACATTTTCAAAAACGAGTCCCGGGTGGAGCGGCGTCGCGGAAAAGAGAGTAGGTACCGATTACGTATCGCTATATATAGGCATAAATACATGCGTCTCGAGGTTCGATTTTTTTCGCAAATCTCGCGTTTTATACGTCAGAGGGCGGCGGATTCGGAGGTCCTCTCGCCGAAACGGTCGGATCGCCCGCTCAAACGCCTTATGACGGCCGTCCAAACGGCGTTCGCCTTTCGCGTGCACGGTGACGTGGCTTAAAAGTCATACAATTGACTATGAATTTCATCTCAGTAGGTGGCTAGGTTGGTTAGGCGTTAGGACAGGTGATTCGAGGGTCGTGGTTTCAAACCCAGCAGCCGGGATTTTCGATAATTTGCGGCGGCCGTGTTAAATCTGAATTTTTTTTTCACTTTTTTTTTTTTTCGTCGTTTCGCTATCACTTCCGTCTTATCATTTTTAACGTAAATGTTCCGATTTTTTTCAAAATTCGAGTCTTAACGCCTCTACTGACTTCGGACCTCCCCGATGAAGACTTATTCGCGTTCCCTGTCAAATGATTTAGCAGAGCGAACAGTGTCTTTATTACTATACATGGGCGTGAATATAATATGCGACGAAGAGTTTGATTTCTCTATTTTTTTTTTGTTTTTTTTCAAAACTTCGAGTTTTAGCTCCTTTTGGTCTTATTACCCTCCCCGTTTGAATCTTATTCGGGTTCCCCGCTAAATTTATAGCCGGTGCGTGGCCCTACTTTTTCACAGACGAGTCCCGGGAAAGAGCGGCGTCGTGGAAAAGGGAGTAGGTACCGTGTAAGTATCGCTATATGCAACAATAAATACATGCGTCGTGTCGTTTTTTGCCGTTTTTTCTAAAATTCGTTTCTTGGCCCGTTTTAGTGGTATTACCCTTCCTGTTTGGATGTTATTGGCGTTCCCCGCTAAATTTATAAGCCGCCCGCTGCAGAGTCGGTCTGTAGGAGTACCAGGTACATGCATATTATAATATATAAATGTATATTTATCAAGAAATGATACACGGTGGCTGGGTTGGTTTAGTTAAATTATATATACTTTATAAAATATTATCCCAGCTCGAGTCGACGATGGATGTCTCAGAAACAATAATATAAAATAATTATATATTAGGTATTATTAATTTGACTATTTGAGTATACAATAGGTAGGTTTAATCAAATTAATAAATAGATAATTGATAAATAACAATATTTAGATAGGTAATTGACAACCACAGCTATTGCTTTTATTATCTACATTTATGATCAACGCACCTAAATCTTTGACATGGGTTCGATTAAATATTAAATAAATCTATGTAGTAGGTAGGTACTTGATACAGCTATTACAGTTTTTAGGTCAGTAAGATTTGGTTAGATTATAATACTGCTACAGATTATAAATAATACTATATTAATAAACAAAATTGAACTTTATGTATTTATTTAAAGTCTGGCAATTAGATTGTATAATGATATGACTATATACTATTTGATATAACTTATAAAGGTAGGTTTGAATATGAGTATTATATGAAATAAACTATTTGTTATTATAACTATGGTTATTTTATACCTACATGAATAGACAACAGTAATATGACTAACCTACATGTATTTATACTACTTAATATATTACAGTTTTTAGTTGAGTCAAATTATGTATATTAGTAAACAAAAAAATTACTAACTATATTATGTATTTATTTAAATTCTGGCAGTTAAATTGTATAATGATATGACATAATTAGATATTACTCAAAATATAGGTAGGGCTATCATGTATATTTACATGAGTTTCAAATCAATAAAACAAATACATAATTAATAAATGATGAATAACAAAATGATACTATATATTATGTATTTACATATGACTTATGTATTATAATATAGATGTATTATTACTATTATTATACCCATAGATGTATTAAGTGTACAATATAAACTACATTCATACACACTTGCATACACATAACAGATAAGTCATAACACAGTGATGCACCATTATAAATGTGCAATTATAATTACTAAATAATTTAAACTATCATAAATATCATATACCATTGGTAGGTAGGTACATAATATATTATATATAGTCATACAATATAACAGAAAAATATTATGATAGTAGACCTACTCAGTAAGATAAATGCCACAAAATACAAACTATATGCATTGTATAGTGTATACATTTACACATACCTACGTTTAATAGGACAGTATTTTTCAGGTCAATCAAATTTGCTATTCATCAATAAAATTATATATTTATTAATTTGATTTAATTCTCATTATTAAATAAATATACATGGTAGGTATAACTTTACTATATATGTAAGTAATATCAAATAGTATAGAAAATATTATACAAATATTAAATAACTTTACTACCTACAAACTTTACTTAAATATATAAAGATCTTTTTATTTATTAATATAATAATATATATTATATAGAAACTGTAGCAGTATTTGTATGCTACATTAAATTATTAATTACCAAAATAAGAAAGTGGCTATTTGATTACCTCAACAAATTAACTCACCTGACAACTGTAATATTATATTGATATGTATGCATTTATTAGTTAATTACAGGGACTGGAACCGTACCGAAATTGACCAGTTTTGGACCGAAATCTTTTGAAAATCTTAGGACCGAAACCGGACCGGAACAATTAAATATATTTTTTTAAGAAAAGAAACCGAAACCTATATTTTGATGTAGAGGTTTTTCCGGAAAATGCAATAGATATCTGTGGTGAAAATAGTTAATAACTAATAACTAATTATTAGTAATAATAAATAATTATAAAGTCGTAGACCTAAATTTTGGCGTAATGACGTCGAGGAAGGTGACTCGGTAGTCGGATTGCTTACGAAGTGTTATGAATTTTTTTTCACATAATTAATAACTTAATTTTGCGTTGTCAGTGACTGTAATGGACGCTGTCCCGGCCGCACGTTGCCTACCCGGATAACATAGATGACTGACCTGCTAGACAACAAAAAATCAGACGGTGGCTATATGATTTACACGGACGCCCGAAATAATTTGAATTTTCTTCACGTAATTTATCCTTTAATTCTGCGTTTTCGGTAACAGTAATGAACGTCGTCCGCGATTCGACGCAGTCGGATTGCATACGTGATGACGTGCCCCAGCCGTCGAATATTGTCGGGCTGCCTTCCAGCTTGACTACGACCAAAGTCGAGGAACGTGACTTTATATTATTTTTTATATTAGATTTTCATAATCATGGTAGGTTCTGCGTTATGATTCTATGTGCTGTAACGTCGAGTAAGGCGACCGACCTGGTAGACACCTAAACTAAAGGGCAGCTATAAAACTCGGCCGTCGCACATTGTCATATATCCTAGAAGTTTTAGAAGTAGAGAGGAAAAAAATCGCGGCAACAATATGTTTTTTTACGGGATTTCGAATTTCCGGGGGCATTCGGCAAACGTTGTCGGCGAACGTTGTTGCTCACACGGGCTACCACGTGGAACCACGGTGGTGCAAATCTCATGACACAACGACCGGCTAGAGACCGACGACCAGATGATATTTTTACTTAATTATGCGTTTTCGGTGACAGTAATGAACAGTGTCCGCGATTCGACGCAGTCGGATTGCATACGTGATGACGTGACACGCGGCCATCACACATTATCCGACACCCACAAAAATACGAACAACGTCGAGGAAGGTGACTGACCTGCTAGACCCCAAAACATATTTTCACGTAAATTATATAGCCGATGACACGAACCGGTCGTCACGTTGTCTACCTCCAACATCGTGTCGGTTGCCTACAAGGATAACATAGATGGGTGACCTGCTAGACACCAAAATCAGACGGGGGCTATATGATTTGCACGGAAGCCCGGAATATTTTGAATTTTCTCACGTAATTTATTCTTTAATTTTGCGTTTTCGGCAACAGTAATGAACGTCGTCCGCTATTCGACGCAGTCGGATTGCATACGTGATGACGTGCCCCGACCGTCGAATATTGTCTTCAAGGGTGACTACGATCAAAGTCGAGGAACGTGACTGACCCGCTAGACCCCAAATACTATTACTACGGCGAACGTCACTCTAGGTGACCGAACTGCTAGACACCCACAAATATTACTATATTATTTTTTATCAAATTTCGAATTTCCGGCGGCGTCGTCGAAAAAACTCTGCCCTGGCTACCACGGGCTACCACGTCGAACCACAGTGGTCCTAGCTTTATCACACATCCTTATCACCATACCTCCTCATCACCCATACACCGTGTCGGCTGAGACCCACGACCGCACCATGAGACCACCGCTGCTTCCGAAATCGACAACACTCGGGGCCCGGTCACGGGGGTCTGGGGGTGTCCCCCAGCGACGCTCGGAGAGCTAGTCTTACTATATAAAACGAAAACCCGTGTGGCGCTCCCTATGCGTTAAATCCGAACCATCGTAAGAGAGAGCCAATGAGAAAATTCAATTTCCCCGGAGGGCGGTCTCCCGGCGGCGGCGGAGCCGTCGCTGCGTTATCACTCCTCCTTATCGCTTTTCACGATTTTTCTCGAAATCCACGATTTTTTTTCAAATTTTTCGTGTTTTACCCCTCCCGGGGGCCTCGGGCGGTCCCGTTCGGACCTTATTCGCGTTCCCCGCTAGATTTACTATTACGAGTACGCCGTACTCTTTTCTCTGCGGGCCCTCCGCGGCGGATATCACGTGCGAACCGAGCGCTTCCGTCGCCCGCGCTTTTTGCCGTTTTTTTCGAAAATTCGAGTTTTAGGCGTTTTAGGGGGTATCGACCTCCCCGTTTGGATCTTATTCGCGTTCCCCCCCAAATTTATAGTCGGCGCGCTGCCATATTTTTTCAAAAACGAGTATCCCGGCGGACGAATCGATCGCCAAGAGCGCCGCGTCTTCGCCGTTTCGACGGTTTTCTCGACTTTTTCGACTAGAGTCGCGTTTGGCCCCTCTACGAGTCTCCCGACCTCCCCGTCGGCGACGTATTCGAGTTCCTCGCTAAATTTATAGCCGGCGCGCGTCCTTACTTTTTCAAAAACGAGTCCAGGGGAGGTTAAACGTGAGCGGAAACGTGAGTAGGTACCGAGTAGGTATCGAGTAGGTACCGCTATATACAGGCATAAATACATGCGTCTCGATGTTCGATTTTTTTCGCGAAGCTCGCGTATTATACGTCCGAGGGCGGCGGAGCCGGTCGTCCGCTCGCCGAAGCGGTCGGATCGCCCGCCCATCACCCTTTGACGGCCGTCCAAACGGCGTTCGCCTTTCGCGTGCACGGCGACGCTGCTTAAGAGTCATAGATTTGACTCCGGTTTTCATCTCAATAGGTGGCTAGGTTGGTTAGGCGTTAGGACAGGTGACTCGAGGGTCGTGGTTTCGAATCCGTCGCCCGGAATTTTCGATAGTTTGCGGCGGCCGTGGTAAATCGGTTTCCTTTTTCTCGCGTTTTTTTTTTTCGTCGCATTTATCATTTTTAACGAGTGTTAAGTTTTTTTTCAAAGTTTGCGTTATTATATTATATGTATCGGTATTTATATATATTATTGTTCGTTTGACGATATTTATTGGGCAAAAAAATATTAATATATAATAAATTAATATATTAAATAATAATAATAATAATTATTAACATTTACTTGATTTTACCGTGACCGACGCACCTATATGTTTCTTGATATACCTACTTGATATATTACAGTTTTTATGTGATTCCGATTTGGTTAAATACTGCTAAATAATACTAAATAAATAGTGTTTAATACAATATTATCAAACTATATTACAAAATAGTACGGCTATATGACTTCTCCATTTGCCGTTTTTTTCGAAAATTCGAGTTTTACCCCCATCGTAGACTTGTTCGCGTTTACTAAATTTATAGTCGGCGTGCGAGCGTGTGGCCCTTCTTTTTTATGATGGAGTCCCGGGGAGGAGCGGCGTCGCTCAAAGCCGACGGCCCGCGGCGCCGCCGTCGAGTAGGTACCGCTATATACAGGCATAAATACATGCGTCTCGACGTTCGATTTTCTTCGCGAATATCGCGTTTTGAACGTCCGAAGGCGGCGGAGCCGGTCGTACGCTCGCCAACGCGGTCGGATAGCCAGCTCGAAAGCCCTTTGCGGACTTGCAATACCGCGTTTGGCTTTGGCGGGGACGGCGACGCGGCTTAAGAGTCATAGATTAGACTCAGGTTTTCATCTCAGTAGGTGGCTAGGTAGTATAGGCGTTAGAATAGGTGGTTTCGATCCCGACCTCCGGGAATATCGGTAATTTGCGGCAGCCGTGATAAATCGAACTTCTTTTTTCGCGTTTTTTTTTTCGGCATTTACCTTTCACTATCATTTCCGCCTTATCGTATTTAACGAAAATGTTCCGGTTTTTTTAAAAATTCGAGTTTTACCCATTTTTCAGACGTCGGACCTCCCCGCTAAATACGAGGTTAAATACGAGTCGCCTCCAACCCCTTTTTCACACGTCTTGGTAGGTATCACTATATACAGGCATAAATTGGGCGGACAGTGTCGTTATTACTATAGACATTCGATAATGCGTCATTATTGACATTATTATATTATATTTGACCGCCTTTTGCTCACTCGGTCGCGCCGTAGCTTCCTTATATTGTTATATCGGTATTCATGTATTTGATTTGGCAGAAATATACATCGGCCAGCTGTAGGTAGGTACTAGACGTGTATATTATAATAAATATAAATGTATAAATAATAAAATATCCTAGCTCGAGTCGAGTCGACTATACTATAGGTAGGTTTAATCATGAGCATCAAATCAAATTAATAACTAACCTACATATTGTATACTATGTAGGGCCTACTTAATATATTACAGTTTTTAGGTTACTAGATCGGTTGAGGTTATATATTAATGTTTCTAATACAATATAAATAAACTAATGACTTATATGTACTTTATAGATGTATGCATGTACTTATGTACTATAAGAATAGTCTATTGGTCTAAAAGTATAAATAAAGATAAACTAACGGATATTGCTTAAAGTGAACGCAGTTCTGTGGTTTGATTTATTATAAAAGACGTTCGATTCGGTCTGTATGTACTGTAGTGGTGTGTATCATAAAAAAAAAATTACTTGGACCCCGTGTTACACGCCACTGAATTGTACTGTACATACCTACATATAATATTATAATGAAGTATTACACATATAATATAATATATATAAGATATAATTATTATTATGTACATAATATACAATAATATGCTTGAGACGTACGATTATTTATGCGAGTCGGACGGTTAATAATTACCATGATAATTAGTAATTACGAACGTCTCTTCAATGTATTGTTCTATGTCAATATCAACGATACACACTGGAATGCTACAGTATGACCATTTTTAATTGATGATACGGACCGGTGGGCGGAGTGGTGACGTGCAGGGGTCAACTTTTGCGACGCGAAACGTGCCTGCGTTTTCGAACGTCATCTTGTGACGAACGCCCGTGGAACGCACAACCGAAGCGCACAGAAAATCATATTTATAATATATAATATATTATTTAATTATTAGGCTTTTAGCTTTCTTAGATTTTCTTGGCGTATCGTGTTCTGCGTAGGGCGCTTTTCAAAACCGGTGAGTACAATTTTGAAATACATAATAATAATTAATAGTATAACGTTTGTATGGCCCGCGTACCTACTGGCTTATTCATGACGTTGTACGTACACGAGCTGGATTCATCTTCTTTCATTCGTGTACGATGCGTTTCCGTACACACGATATTGTTTATTACTATATTATTATACACGCCATTTCCACCTTTACGCGTTTCGTGTTCAATATTAATACGACATTTTTATTTCCGCTTGCCGTGTTCATATCCGGACATAGACTTAAACGCCTACGTTCGCTACGTTTTAAACGACGATTTTTGCAGTTACGACTTGCAAGACCATAATATCGTGTGTTACTTTTGTTTAGTTCATACCCAATAATAATATTATATACCTACCGTGTTCAAATAATACAATTTATTGCATTAATTCTAAAAATAAACACACAACACCGGATTATTCACTGATAACATAGGTACTGATAAGATTATTCCATCACACGAACACGGAGTTTTACTCATATTATTTATTATAATAATAATATATAAAATGTTTAGCCATTACTTCTTTATATTATATTGTTATTATATTATATCTTTTTAGGCAAATATAACAATGGTCAATCATTGTGTGATTTGTGGCAACGTCGACGGAGCTAATGACGTTTCAGTGCATGGGTATTTATCTAATATACCTATAATTATACGTACTATTACGTACGATTAATTTTGAGATTTAAATACATAATAATTCATAATACCATGTTTGCATTAGATTTCCAGCAAACGTCGATCGGAAACGTCAATGGGTGATGTTCGCCGTGGACAATGGTGTCAATGCTCGACAGATATTGGCTCATTCAAAGCTGTGTTCGAGGCATTTTGTAGCAGGTCGTGATTACCACGGAGCAGCTGTACGTCGCCGTCGACTATTTGCTGGAGCAGTGCCGTCAGTAGTGAGTAACAACCGGCATAAAACCTTTGATCACAGTATTAATTCACCCACTTGATCATTACACTACTATGCTTACTAATACTGTGTGCATTAAAATATCACATATCATGTGTTTATTATTTCAATATACCCAGGTGGCAGGTATTTTACAGTGGCTACGGTTTGATACCACACTATAGGTACTTGCATTAAGTTATTGTTGTTGGTTAACATTCTGTATTAAATTATACTCTTTTTTTTAATTGCTTTTATTATAAATACTAATACAACAAATACTACTACTACTACTATTACTAAGTAGTGTCTAACCTACGGTTAAAAATCCGAACATGTTTAATTATTCACTGTGTCCTTAGATACATATTATATACATTGTTTCTGTACATAACAGACTACTATACCTGACATACTATACTGGCTCGGTACAACATTCTTCAAAACTAAATCTCTATTTTAATAAAGTAAATTGTAGAATAACTTGAACGACATTCTATTGTCTTACCGCTGTTTCAAATTTCAAATGCATATCTAACTATACTAACATATCAACTTTTACTGTGGGTATATTGACCTAAACAGAACACTAAATAACCGAGGGGTAAACACCTTGGGGTAATCAGTGTACAAGGTGATGGTAATCATGGGTAATAATAGGTAATGTTTGTAGTAAATCATGGGTAATCATAGGTATAATCATTGAAATCAGTAATCTGGTGTACAAAACTTCTGTCAGGTATTTACCCCCCATATTATTTACTACTGATGTGTGTTAATTGATACATAGTGGTGATGGTTTAGGTGTACTTGATTTTATCACATTGAAGACCATGTATGATCTTATTAGTGTAACATAAACCTTGCATTTAACTTGTCATATAATAATTTCATATAAATGCACTTATTGCATATGAGTACATTCATTTACTGTTATGTATGAACACACAACCATTAAAAGTTCAACTTACTGTATTTAACTTTATTATGGGGATTTACAACCGATGAAACAAAAACTTAAATATTTCTTACATCTTACTACTACTACTACTACTACTTCTACTACTACTACCACCATTACTTACTACTGACCTAGGTCATTTGTAAGTTGTGTACTAGATGTGTAGTACTCTTAGAAATAACACTTACTGTTATACAGTAATACGTTTTTACAATGTTTCAAAGTTATTGTTGTTAGAAAGATGAAGTATGAATGCGCAACCAATTATACATTCCTCTGTGAATTTCTTTGTTTTTTGATTGTCTTGAATTTAGATTATACTACGATGTAAAAGATTTTATTAAGGTTAGGTTTAGCTTTGAGTATTGATTGACGTTCAATGCACAAAAAAATATTGATATTTAATATTGTACCGACTATAAACTCAGTTATAACTAATATTATAATTGTATAGAAATTTAATTGTAGAACGACATTCAATTGTGTTACTGCTGTTTCAGGTTTCGATTGCATATCAAACACTGGGTCAAGCTTATTTTAATATCTACATTAAATTATAACTATACTAATATATTAACTTTTACTAGGGGGGTATATTGACCTAAACAGAACACTTAACGTTTTCTTACACAGTTTTCAATATTACTACTACTACTACTTACTTAGTACCTAAGTCTACTCTCCTTTATTTGTAAGTACCAATGATATCATTTCACATCCAATGACAATAAGTAGTGTCTAACCTACGGTTGAAATTTGTTACATGCTTAATTATTCACTGTACTCTTAGATACATAATATTATATGCATTGTTTCTGTACACAACTCTTTGTGAATTGTATACTGGATAAGTATTTTATCATTTCACATATTGTCTTATTGTTAGCAATTTATACAACTAACTTTGTACTACAGTAACATATTTACTACTATATTCTTCTTTTTATTGTTGGAAGTTAAAATTCTGTATTAAATTACACTTTATTTTTATTCATTTTGTTAAAATTATAAACTGTATACCCACTCCTACGAAATAGGTAGTGTAAGTCACAGTTAACTCTCTGTTGGGTATTTACAACCAATGAACAAAATACTACTACTACTACTACTACTACTACTACTACTACTACTACTACTTACTACTGACCTAGGTATACTCTCCTTTATTTGTAAGTTGTGTACTAGATAGGCATTTTATCATTTAACATGTGGTACTCTTAGAAATGTTTATATTATTTCTAAAGTTAATACAATAAATTTGTTTACGTTTATTCCGTGTTAATATTCACTGTGATCTTAGATACATATTATATAAATAGTTTCTGTACATAACTTAGGTTACTCTGCTATACCTACTTATACTTTACAATACTGTACTGGCTCGGTACAACATTCTTGAAAACTAAATGTCTATTTTATCATAAGAATTCCATTCAGCTTATTATATTATAATATTGTATGTATAGAATAACTTGAACGACATTCAATTGTGTTGCCACTGTTTCAGATTTAGTATTGACGTTCAATGCACAAAAAAATATTAGATATTTAATATTGTACCGACTATAAACTCAAGTTATAACTATCAAGTTATTGTTGTTGGATTTAATAGTTCATTCAACCAAACATAAATGTTTTATCATAGTGCTCAATACATTCATTCCTTTATTTATACAACAGACTAACATATTCACTACTGATGTGTGTTATTTGATACATAGTGGTGATACATATAGGTATGCTTTTATTAGTGTAACTGTTATAGAGTGAAATACATTTTTAAAATCAAAGTCACACATACCTAACCAACACAAGATTAAACTAATGAGGAATGAACACTTCCATTAAAATGTCTTCTTTTTATTGTTGGAAGTTAAAATTCTGTATTAAATTACTCTTTATTTTTATTCATTTTGTTAAAATGATAAACTGTATATTCACTCCTACGCAATAGGTAGTGTAAGTCACAGTTAACTCTCTGTTGGGCATTTACAACCAATGAACAAAATAATACTACTACTACTTACTACTGACCTAGGTAAGTAAGTCGTGTACTGTATAGGCAATTTATCATTTAACATGTGGTACTCTTAGAAATGTTTATATTATTTCAAAAGTTAATACAATAGATTGTATTGATGTTAGGTTAGACAGAGCTTAGATTTAGGTATAGCATAAACCCTAAATTATCATATAATTTCACTGTAACATTTAGTGTTATACAGTGCAATACATTTTTACAATGTTTCATAGTTATTGTTGTTTGAAGGATTATAAATATGTACCTATAAAACCAAATAAACATTCTTCTGTGCATTTTTAATACAACATTTATCTTAACCTATAGTTTTGTACTGATTTGTTATTTAGGTAGACTTTTTTCTCTTGGAAATCTCAGGTGAACTATGAATGAGAGTTATGACTCAGTGGACTAAATGTACTTTTAACATAGGCGTTATAAAAACAACAACATTTCACTGTGTTCACCTGTTTCACCTTTCATTTGATTGATAGCTATGGCTTATTATACATATAGTTCATTCAACCAAAGTTTTAATTTAAAGTTTAAATTTATTTATTCAACTATAATAAAAGTCACTATACATATTTTACTATCTCAATATACCTGCTTACTACAATGACAATTTTAGATTATACTACAGCAGGTAGGTACTAAAAAGATTGTATTAAGTTTTGTATAGGTGTAGTTAACTTGATCACATTGAACACATTCCTATTTATTTTTACCTACTTATTTACAAAAACACTGATAAACACTATATTAATTCCTGGTTAAACAATAATAATTTTATGCAATGAAAATAAAATACTCTAAACTCAACCAAACTTTTAGGTGTTCGGGGACATCCAGATGGATGTGGTGGAGGCCTTGGAAGTGGCAGAAGTCCAGATAGATGTGGTGGAGGCCTTGGAAGTGGCAGAAGTCCAGATGGATGTGGTGGAGGCCTTGGAAGTGGCAGAACTCCAGATGGATGGGGTTGAGGACATGGAAGTGGTTGAGGATGTGGAGTACGTGGAAGTGGTAGAGAACGTGGAAGAGGTAGAGGACGTGGAGTACGTGGAAGTGGCAGAGGACGTGGAATTGGTGGAGTACGTGGAAGTGGTCGACGACGGGTTGGAGGAAGTGGTGGAGGACGACTTCCCGGAAGAGGAGATAGAGTACGTGTTAGTGGTCGAACTACCCATAGGGCCCGCGCCAATAATTAACCGGCAGGCGGGCGTGACACACCCGCTACCAGAGCGGCACTACGTGGGCGCGTTAGACAGAATCTGCATACATTGTTACGCCCGCCACTTCGAAGGCGAGGTTGTGGGCCGAGGTGCCAATAGACACTTCAACACGTGTTGTAACAACGGCCAAATGGTCGCTGCAGGACAACACGTGTTGTTACCAGTACCATATTTAATACAGAGTTTGTTTATAGATGATTCGCAGGATGGTCGAAGATTCCGAGCTGAAGTTCGCCGGTTCAACAACCTACTGGCATTCGCTGCGTTTGCCTCCGACGCACACGACAGGCGTTTGCCAGGGCGGGGACCGCCTGTGTTTATTGTCCACGGTCAGACATATCGGACGACCAATCATGAGGTGGCCGTTGCCCCGGAAAATGCGTACAACTGTCAGTTGTATTTCTTGGAGTCCGTAGAGGCCAACCACCGCCGCCTCGATATTGCACGACGGGCAAATCGTGAACTGTGCGAAATCGTGATGGGTTTATTGGACGGTTTGCTGCGGGGCATCAATCCGTACGCAATGGCTTTTATGTAAGAAAACTCAAACTATTGTATTTATGAACACTAGGGATGTGAATTTAGCCTTACAGTAAATACATTTTACACATACCTTTCTTACAGTAGATAAAAAAAAAAAAAACATTTACCAATATAATAGACTTAATAATGATTTAAAATAATGTATACATAGCAAATAGTTTTCTTAACTCCTCCTTATTAGTTATTTGAAATACCTAAGGTACTAATGATATAACATTAAATATGACACAGGGCTTGGATGTTTATGACTTAACATATTTATATGACTTTGAAGTAAAACTATCTTGGGGTACATTTAATAATACATTTTATACACATTGAATGTGATTCTCTACGCTTATTACACCTACACACAGGCACATAAATATTTCTTCCGTGCGCGGCCAAAAGGGGTTAAGTCAAAAGGGCTGACAGATATATGTATTAAAATTATATAATAAACATTGTAATTGATAAATCAAACTGATAAAAATTAAAGTAATATTTTACAATAAAATTAAACGCCAAATTGGATATGATAAATGATAAGTGTTATAACTTAAAGAGGAAAAAATATTGACTTAATCCGATTTTACCAAAAAATAATTCATATTTATTAGAGATAAAACACATAACAATCTCAAAATGTGTATTTTTGACTTAAGCCCTTTTGACCGTGCATGGAAGATTTATAATATATAATATTTAGTATAGAATATACTCTCACCGCTACTGATATAGAGTTAAATGGATTGAATGATCGGATGTTTTTATTACACATAATATACAATTATTTCTAACAATATCACTGATACACTAATACACCAATTTATTACTATTGATTAATACATTTTAGGTAATATGATTTATTCTCAGCTCTTTGAAAATTCACAATTATTTGTACACATCATGCGGAGTGTGTTTAACATAAATATATAAATATATTCGTTTCAGGAACATGCGTCAGGTGTGGCTGGCAGAAAGAGCCCTGGCCGATCCCGCAGCCGCGCCACCTAGACCAGTCAGGATGAATTTCGTTGAAGATGCGGCCCGGGATAGGGGCCGAAACAACCTGCCTACCGCAAATGAAGTTGCGGCCGTGTTCGTAGGTGAAGGTGGTCATCCTCCCAGACACATCGATCTGGTCATCTTCGACACCAATCCAATCGACATGCAATACAGGTCGCAAAGGATGCCTGCGGGTTAGTACACCTCACAGACACACACATAATTATAGTATTATAACAGATGTCTAACTGCTACCAACAAAGAGTCAAATTACACCCCACCTTTACTACATTTTGGACATTCTTTTGAAATTTAATTACTTAATAACTAATACGTTAGGTCAACACCGACTTCAACCCTTTCACTTGTGCAGTAATACTTATTACATTAACAGTTTGAGTCTGTTGTGTGATAAAACAAAAGTCATCACATTATTATTCATTTAGTACATAACTCTCATCAGTTTTATAGTAACATTACTTCAATGCTTAATTCGCTGTTCTCTTATTTCATAATTTGTGTATACTTCATAACTAACATCACTTAGAGTTATTAACACTTGGTATAGAAATTAGCCCACCTTAGAGTTCATGTTTTAGATTGTTTTATAAATTACCTTTCCTTTGCGGTTTTACAAAACATTATGTACTTGCTATACACGCAAGTACACGACCCAATCGTAACAATAAATAAATAACTGGTAAATATCCTATCACGCATACATTCTGGACATTCTTTTGAAATTTAATTAGTTATTCACTGATTAATTAGGTCAAAACCGTCATACATAATAATACTTATTAAATTAACAGTGTAAATTCGTTGTGTTGTTGTGAAACAAGCCATTACATTATTATAAATTTAAAACAACGTGGATCAACATAATACCTATCACATATTGTTATTGTCTCATGGATTGTCCTCCTAAATATATTTCCCCAATTTGTGTGGTTCTACAAAACGTTATGTAGGTACTTGCTATTACAATAAATAACAAATAGATATAAATAACTCCTAAATAGAGTTAAAGAATCACAGTTTCGTATAGATTTATAGTTTCGATTTCACAGTATATAATAATATACTTAATAACTAATAGCACTTACAATATTACAGCCGATCTTAGAGTTAATATTTTCTGTACATTATTTCATAAATTTCTTTAGCGGTTCTCCAAATTGTGTACACGCAATACAAACGTATCTCCATAAACCAACTCTCAGCTACTAACAGACCTTTGGCTCAGCAATTAATTTAAAATTCATTATATTTCTCAAGGTTCGTCTCACTCGGATCCCATGTTGTATCCGCTGTTCTTCCCGTACGGCGAGGCCGGTTGGCATAACGAGATGTTGCAAGAGGGCCCTCGACGAAATAACGTCCGCAGTCGAAACTCTATAAGAGAGTTTGCGTGCTACCGCGTGGCCATTCGATACGAGGGAAATAACGACACGAGGCACCAACGGTTCAGTTCGATACATCAGGGCCGGTCCTTGTTTCACCAGTTCCTGTGCGACCACTACGTTCAGATGGAAACCAACAATCTGAACTACATACGTGAGCATCAGGCAGAAATCTTTGCCGAAGCGTATCAAGGGTTGGTGGACCATGTGAACGAACGTCTCATCATCGATCCTATGGCGGTCGGCCGTAGGGTCATTTTACCGTCGACGTTCGTGGGCAGCGACCGATACAACAAGATGTGTTATCAAGACGCCATGGCCATGGTCCGCAGCAAAGGGAAGCCCGACCTGTTCATAACGTTTACGTGCAATCCAAGGTGGCCCGAGATCACGGAAAACCTGGCGGCTCACAGCCTCCCGAATGACAGGCCCGAACTGACGGCCAGGGTGTTCAACATGAAACTAAAGGAGCTACTAGGTGACCTAACTGTTAATCGTGTGTTTGGTAATGTCGCCGCTTACGTATATACTATTGAGTTTCAGAAACGCGGTCTGCCCCATGCGCACATACTGGTAATCCTGGAGGAGGATCATAAGTTCCGCACGGCGGCAGACGTCGACGACGTGGTTTGCGCCTTCTTGCCGGACCCGGAGACAGACAGGCGCTTACACGACTGCGTGCGGTCCCACATGATACACGGACCGTGTGGAACAGTCAACCCGAGGTGTCCGTGCATGGTGAACGGCAAATGTTCGAAAGATTTCCCGAAGGCGTACGCAGAGGAGACTGTGTACGTTGCGGAAGGCGGTTATCCGAGGTACCGCCGACCGGACGACGGCCGGACGGTACTTGTGGGAAGACGTGATGCGGTCGGTAACGGGTGTGTAGTGCCTTACAACCCTTACCTTCTGGCCAAGTACGACGCTCACATCAACGTCGAGATATGCACGTCCATAAAAAGTGTCATGTATATCTATAAGTATATATACAAGGGACACGACCGTGTGACGTTGGAGATTGAGCAGAACGCAGATGAAACTACAAGGTGAGTCTTAACCTTACACTACACTTAGCGATATAAACATAAGATAATATAATAGTATACATGTGTGTGGTATAGTGATAACTGATAATCATGGTGGATTGTATACGTTTATTTTGTGTGTTCAGCGTGTATGAATTATTTACTACTTTTTAGGGCAGTTGTATACATTCACCAATACCTCATATAATATATTATATAATATCATGTGGCTTGGTGCAAGAAGGGCCAATGTCATGTTTTGACAGTGTTCAGGAATTCAATCTTAAATTTTATTTCGGAACTCTAAACATTATATTTGTTTTTATTTCATTGTATGACTCTCATTTTGTTTTCAAATATAAATAATAAAATTACATTGTTTTTGACATTGGCCAAAAACTTAAATTTAAAATAAACACTTGTGAAAACATTTCTACATTTTAATAATAATATTCCATTGAGCATAATGTTGGTAATTTTCTACATTTATAAACTTTATCTAATTTGGTCCTACAGCGTTAGAGACATTGGCCCTTTTTTTTTGTAACACAACTAACATAAGCAAATTTTAACGACATTGACCCATCTTGCACCAAGCCACGGAATTATTTTATGTGTTGGTCATTATTTTTATTACATTTAATGCGTTATTTCGTTCAAGCTGTGTATAATAAACACAATAAACATTCTATTGCATACAGTACTATAAATAAAAATATATAATTTATACATGTGTATGGTATAACGATTGTTTTGGTGGATTTTATACATTTATTTAGTGTGTTCGGTGTGTATGAATTATTTACTACTTCATAGGGCAGTTGTATACATTCACCATTACCTTTAAGTTCTATACTTCAATATATATTATATTTATGTGTTGTTTAGGTATTATTATATTATGTACTTCTACAGAGAGTTCTATAGGTGGTCTACATTAGTACACAGTGGTACCTACATGCTATTGATAGATTTTAAATTGAAAATTATTACAATATTTTATGCATGTGTCATTCTTAGCAGTGTGTCCAGTGTTTTTTAGGTTTTTAGGGTAGTGGTAAGCCTTTTATTTTTTTTTTACTTTTGTATACTAGCTATATTATATACTTTACGTTTAATGTGTTGTTTAGGTATTATTATTATTATTTTTTTATTATATTCATTATTATTTTTTCATCTAATTCATTCAAGCGGAATAACACACGTTTGTTTATGGATTGTTATTTTCATTGACATAAATTAATATTTCCTATACCTTTGCCATTCTTATATAATATTATTCGGTGATTTATACGCAGTCACACAGATAATGTATTCTAGCTGATACAAGTTTTTTAGTTTCACTTTACATTTGATGCGTTATTTTCACAGTGCAAAATATAAATTGAATTAAATACCTCAATTATATGATAATAATTCCAACTCTGTGCATCATTTCAATTGTAACTTATATTAATTAATATTAATATTTAGTTACTCAAGACGTTTGTGTCTTACGCGTGCGCTACTACAACATTTATTTATCAAAACATATCATAATATAATATCGGTCACATTTATTGTATGCCAAACTTTACAAAATTTACAATTTAACGGTTGTAGGGATTCTTCATAATGTCCATTATATTTTTCAATGTTAAAGTAAAGAGCTGTAAGTGTTCATGCAATATTCAAAAATTAGTTCTTAGTATGGTTAAACGTTTCAAATCGCTTCACTTCAAAATAAATTAAAATTATTAAACATTGTAATATATTATTATATTGCAATGCAATGCTATGCGTCTACAGAATAAAAAATAAATAAATTATCATAATAATACAATACCAAACGGTATCATCTTATATTGAGCCAGCCAATATAGGTATTGTTAATCTTTTCAATATTTCTTTTTAGGTACGTCAACTCGAGGTACGTCAGCCCGCCAGAAGCCGTCTGGCGATTGTTTTCGTACAAACTGCACGACAAAAGTCACACGGTCTTCAGGCTTCCCGTTCACCTGGAGGGTCGTCACAACGTGTATTTTCCGCCGGGCCAAGAAGAATTACGGCTACAGAACGAAGCTGTTGGTCGCACGAAACTCACGCAGTTCTTCGCGCTCAACGCGACCAACGTGGTGGCTCGACAATACTTGTACCAAGACATACCGATGCATTACACCTGGCAGCAAAATGTCAAACAATGGCGTCCGCGGGTGAATCGGATGACAAACGTTACATTGGCTCGGATGTACGTGGTGAACCCAATGGACCGGGACCGTTTCCACTTGAGATTGCTACTTCTGAACCGAAGAGGCCCGCAGTCCTTTCAAGACATAAGGACGGTGGACGGGGTCGTTCACGGAACATACACGGCGGCTGCGATTGCACTCGGACTATTGGAAGACGACCTAGCGTGGCGGAATTGTTTGGATGAATCCGCGTTGGTGGACACGCCGCGGCAACTGCGGTATCTGTTCGTCACTATACTGGTGTTCTGCCTGCCTGCAGACCCGCTGGCGTTGTACGAGAGGAACGAAGCGAACCTGATGGAGGACTTCAACCGGCGTCTCCAAGACGTCGACCGCGCGAGGGCCGCGTGTCTGGCAGCCATCGAGGATCTACTTCGTGGTCACGGAAAGTCACCCGCGGTCGACTACGGTTTGCCCCTCGCCGACCCTCTACTACTGGAACCGCTGCAGGACGACAACGCGCTGTTCCGAGAAATAGACGCGGCGGCACGGTGGGCCCAACAAGTGGAAAACTTGAACGCCGAACAGCGAACGGTGTACGACCGCGTGATGGCGGCCGTCGAAGACCCAGTCGAGGTGACGCGAACTTTCTTCGTCGACGGACCCGGAGGTACGGGAAAAACTACGCTGTACGGATGCCTGATATGGTCGCTTCGGCAGCTTCGGCGGGAGGTGTTGTGCGTCGCGTACACCGGGATCGCCGCGTCGCTCATGGACGGCGGCATGACGGTGCACTCGACGTTCGGACTGCCGTTCGGCACGCTCACCGAAGACTCGACGTCCACCATCACCATGCAGTCCGCGCGAGCGCAGAGGATACGCAACGCGGCTCTCATCGTCTGGGACGAAGCCCCCATGTCGCCGGGACTGCAACTGACGCTGGTGGACCGCCTGCTCAAGGACGTTATGGTTTCGAACTTACCGTTCGGCGGTAAAACCATGCTGTTCGCCGGCGACTTCAGGCAGATATTGCCCGTGATCCGGAGAGGGACGAGAGCCGAGATCGTCATGTCGTCGATCAAGAACAACCATCTCTGGAACGTCATGGAGCGCTTCGATCTGGTCCAGAACATGCGCGCGGGCAACGACGCGGACTTTGCGTCTTGGTTGCTTCAGCTCGGCAACGGCCAACTGCCCGCGGTCGACGGCGTTCCGGACACGGTGGAAATCCCGCAGGAAATGGTATGCGACGTCGCCGATTTAATCGATTTCGTGTATCCGCAGCAAATGTCGTTGGCCAACGTCGAAGAATTTGCTCGGAGAGTCGTCGTGTGTCCCACCAACGAAGAGTGCAGAGGTGTCAACGCGGACGTGCTGGAGCGCTTCGACGGCAATTCGGAGACCTACCAGGCCGTCGACACCGCGGAGGTGGACGCGGCCGACGAAGTTGCCAATTTCCCCACAGAGTTCCTCAACACTTTGGTACCGGACGGCCTGCCGCCGTTCCGGCTCGAGTTGAAGGTGGGGTGCATCGTCATGTTGCTCAGAAATCTCGATCCTAGGAGACGACTGTGCAACGGTACGAGGTTGGTGGTCACCGAACTGCGGCGACACAATTTCAAGGCGAGGATTTTGGGCGGTGACCCACGGGACGACGACATCGTCCTGCCCAAGATACCGCTCAGGTCCAGCGGTGAGGACGACCTGCCCATCCCACTGAAGCGCATTCAATTCCCGGTGAGGTTGTCGTTTGCCATGACCATCAACAAGTCGCAGGGTCAGACGTTCGACAGGGTAGGTTTGCTTCTGACGACGCCCCCGTTCACTCACGGGCAGCTGTACGTGGCGTTTTCGAGGGTGAGAAACGCACAGTCCGTGAAAGTCGGCATGTACGCCGATGACAGCGGGCGATTCGTCACCAAGAACATCGTGTACAGGGAAGTTCTGTAATGCAATAAGTGGTAAGTATATTCTAGGTGACGTCCGACGATCGAGTCTAGATGATGGTGATAGTCTGGTTGACTTTAAACCTGACATGTGTAACATATTTTTCAAACACAATACGTTTACACCGCTGTTATACTGGTCTGTGTACTACATGCGCCCGATGATAGTCTGGTTGACTTTAAACCTAACATGTGTAACGTATTTTTCAAACACAATACGTTACACCGCTGTTATACTGGTCTGTGTACTACATGCGCCCGATGATAGTCTGGTTGACTTTAAACCCAACATGTGTAACAGTTTTTTTTAAACCTAATACGTTTTTCAAACTTAATAAGTTATACCGCTGTTGATAGTCTGGTTGACTTTAAACCAACATGTGTAACAGTTTTTTTTAAACCTAATACGTTTTTCAAACTTAATACGTTACACCGCTGTTCTACGTGGTCTGTGTGGAGGTGACTTCGTGATGACCTTGCCTTCGGGCTAAACGGAGAGAAAGTTTGACAACCTCCTCGTGGTTCTCTCTGGATGCGGATTCACTATAATGTGAAGCCGTAACTAATGTCAAACAATGTATGTAATGTCTGTGTTATTTGTATAGATAGTACAGATAGTGCAGACAATTTATTTAATTTGAATGTTGTATTTTATTTGTAATGGAACATTAATTTAAGATTCTAATGTACCTAAATTATATGATGTAAATAACATTAATAAGTCAATTTCACTATGTTTGTTGTAAATTAATGGAAAATGTATTAATTACATTAATTGTTTTATTCACTAAAAGAGTATTAGATTGTACACTGTAAATTGTATTACTATTATATTACTACTGTTTGTATATAAATATATAATATATTGTATTTTTACAATATTTAGATAATTGACATTTTACTAAGAGTTGTTTTTCTTTCTTCTTCGTTTTAACATTAATAAGCAATTTTACTATGTTCATAATATGTATATTCTTTTTGTATACTAAATCACTGTGAACCGCTGTTAATTAATGAAGACTGTATTAATGGTTGAAAACTTACTTTATTTTATTTGTATTGTGTTTATTAATATGTAAATTTCACTGTACCTACTCACGATATTCCTAATATTTTGTACACTTTGTATCGCTGAACTACTTGATTAATTTATATTGTATTAATGGTTGAGAGATCGTTTAGATTACTAAATATATAAATCTTCACATATAATTATTATTGTATATTATAATAATCGACATATTTGTATTAATTGTTTTACTCACTATTCCCTAATAGAGTATAAGTTTTTTGTTAAACACCATTTTCTTCTTCGTTTTATCTAATTGTTTTATTCTAATTATATTATAAATGTAATTATTACAATATTTATATAATTGACATTGTAGTAATTGTTTTGTTCAGTAAAAGTAATGTTTTTTTGTTAAACACCATTTAATAGTTGTATTTTAGATTATTACTACTGATGTGTATATATATAAATTGTAATTCATTAAATTTAATTATATTTACATTGACAATATTTGTTTTGTGTCTTTGTGCCACTGAAGAGTGCCATTGGTTCTTAATTAAGTGAATATCATAAGAATAAATAATTTGTAAAAACATACAATTGATTTTAACGACATAATCATGGTGCATTTGTTCAATGACGATTTATTAAAATTCACACACATTTCTTGGGTCAGGGAATGGATCCCCTCAAAAAGAGTAAATTACTCAACGTTTAAATTAAATACTTTGTTTTGACAACAAATGCTGTAAGCACAACATTTAACCGTAATAGTAGGAATAACTAATAACGATTTAAAAAGCCATTCATACAGTGCATATCTTAATAACAATGCGTAGATAGGTACTAGGTGTATAAATGATAAGATACTGCATATTATTATGTTATTTAAATTTTTATGGCAGTGTTCGAACGGCTGTTGTAGATATTTTTTGTATAAACACCATTTAATAGCTGTGTTCCTTTCTTTTTCGTTTTATATCTAATCTAATCTAATAGGTAATACATTGTAATGTATAATACAACATTTTGTTAGTTGCGAATTGCTGTTGATTAATTTTTTTCTTATTATTATTACTGTTTCACATAATATTATGACACCATTACTATTTATTATCTAACAATTATAATATTATGTAGTGTGTTACTACATACTACGTCACCGTGAATGGATATAATTTCTTTTGTCACTTTGTGGTCATTGCTGTGAATAATAGTAACTCTCAGATGAGACAGAAACACATATATTATTTACTTTTTTATGTCAAAATTTTGCAAGTACCATTCAATATTATAGTAGACTGCTAATTTATTTATTTTAGTGGAGTAATGCCACTGTACAAATTGCTGTTAACTATTTTTAATACTTATTATAATATCATAGGTATTCTTATGTAAAAAAGTTAAAACAATATTTAATAGTTGTGTAATTTATTTTATATTATAAGTCAATATTTTTACAATAATTGATGTTGTATTTGTTTTACTCATTGTAGACTATTAATTCTAAAATCTTTTAATGACGTCGTATTTATTTATTTGTTACATACTTTAGACATAATTCTATGCAACACCTACCTAGGTCATTAATTTCACTGAGATCCTTAGAACCCTTATAACTATTATCTTATTTGATCCACACACCACACATATAATTTATTGTGTTACAATAGTATGAACAATATGTATTGGTAACTTATAGAAATTTAAAAAATCTTTCATACCGTACGCTCAGTACACACATAGTAATTTCAAAATATACAGTTGGAAAGGAAAAGGAAAAGAAAATATAATTGTAAATGAAATAGTCATGTTTTTTATCCCATTATTTTATTGATCATCTGAAAAAAAACATAACAAATAAACGTAGAAAATTGTTTGTTGAGAAAAAAATGTTCCTGTTAAAAACTTACATCGATTTTGTGATTCTGCTCTCGGCACCTGAAAATAATATGTTTGATTAGAATTATTAATTTCAAAAACTAAAGTATTTATATTTATATTGCATCCTTACATCGCACTGCCCCGGCGGTGTAGGAGGCATCACTGATTTCCTGAAAATGATGTGTTTAATTAGAATTATCAATATCAAACACTTAAATATTATATAAATATATCCTTACGACATTTGGCGGCGGCGTCTCGCAGGCGGTGACGTACAGCTGCTCTTGAAAATAATTTGTTTAATTAGATTTATCAATTTATTTTTTTAAATTTTTTACTAATATATCTTTAAAGTGCATACCAGGGGCGGAGTGGCCGGTCTGGAAATGGGAATTTTCCAGATGGCTTGGTGGCCTGGCCATTTTGTTAGATTTTTTTTTTAATTTAATTTAATTTACAAAATATTAGTTAATGCTATATGCGTCAAAAATTTGTTTCTATTAAATTATTGTATTACAAATACTATTAATGCAATAATAGTACATTGGGATAGCCTCGTACAATTGTATACTCTTATGATAAGGCTTTGGATATAAAATTACAAAATATTTGGTACATAAATATAGACATAAAATAAAATCAAAGCAATATAATATTGATATAGGTCGGTTATTTTTATAATAAAACACCCATTTTAAACATTGAAGTATTTTAAAAAACAGGCTGAGAAATTCAATGACCAATGATTATCTTGAGTCTTTTATGCTAATGGCCATTGAAAATAAAATTCTCATGGAAATAGATAACAATATTATTATAAATTAAAATGCTGCAGTTGGTGAGAAATCTAAGCTATTATCTAAATTATTACTATGAATGTATAAATCTTTTTTATTATAATATATTGTTTACAATGTATGTATTTATCTATTACTTATTACCTTATATCTACTAAACCTAAACAATTAAAACACAATGTTTAATATAATTATTAATATTTCGTTGATTTCAACTATTAAACCATACCTACTAATTTTATTTTTCAGACTTTCAGGTATAAGTACTTAGTGGTATATTAATGTAATGTGTTAGAAGACAGAAGTTAAAAGAAATAGCAAGATAGTGATTGAAATACTTTTAAAATACTATAAGTAGTTTTGAAATACCTAGGTAAATAGAAAAACCAAATTCGAGCTTAGAGAGAAAAAAAATTTTGGTGGATAAATTTTAAACTCCCGGCCTGGATTTGGTTCCCACTCCGCCCCTGGAGCATACTAATATATTATACTTACATCTTTGGACGGTGGTGTCGTGGCCGCTCGGCTTCGCGACCGTTGCCGACGGACCTCCTGAAAATTATTCGTTTAGTTAGATTTATCAATTTTGAAAACTTGAATATTTTTTTAAATTTTTTACTTATATATACTTACATCGTTGGAAGGTCGAGCCGCGGCCGCTCGGCTCTGCGACCGTTGCCGACGAACCTCCTGAAAATTATTCGTTTAGTTAGATTTATATAGAAATGTAATTAGATTTATTTTTAAATATAAATATATATCCTTACGTTTGACGATGGTCGTGATGTTGGGGAGCGGGATCTGGGGAGGGGCCTAGCACGGAAAGCCCTGCCACCTCCCCTACCACTGCCACCTCCCCGACGCCTTACGCCATCACGACCACTGACGACGTCGACACCACCTCCTCGCCGCCTGCCACCACTACGACCACTGCCGTCGCCGCCGCCACCACCTAACCGCCGGTCACCACCGCGGCCACCACCTACACCTCTGGACTTGGCTACAATATAATTTACAATTTATATACATAATATTAAGACTGTTATTGAGGAATATGTAAAGGAAACACTCACCGCAATCCCGGGAGAGGTGGCCTCTTTCCCCACAGTTGTAACATTCTAAAAAGGGGAGATATAATATTTTAATCGTTTCTAATTTCAATTATTAACCAAATGTATGCTTACGTCGGGCGCGGTCTTCCTCTCTGCCGATGAAAACGGTGTATTCACCAGAAAAATTGAAAGTACTCATTCTAAAGTTAATAAATAAATACAAATAAAGAATGTTGAAAAAAACAATTGATCTGCATTATTAGGTTGGTGATATTATAAAATATTAAATTCGTTTAACTAAGATACGGTTCTCTTCGCAAATGTATATGGTATAAGTGGTATAACTTTGATTAATGCGATCGGAGGTGAACGTGTTGAAAACAAAAAAAAATAGAAACAATATTTAATTTGTTTCACAGAAACCATGTGTTGCAGACAAAACTAAGGCTCGATTTTCGTCGCAAATTTATATATTATTATAATAAGATATTACTGATTCATAAATACGATCCGCGTTGGACGTGTTAAAAATACAATCCAGTGTATCTTATTATACTCATTCTAAAGAAATAAAGAAAGTGTATACTAAAACTTTTATATTATTATAATAATTTATTAATTGATATATACGATCCGCGTTGAACGTGTTAAAAAAAACAAGTCCCTCGTGTACTCGTGTACCTACGCTTGGCAATTGCCGCTAATGTTTTATACGTTGTTACTCTGAAGTTGACAAATAAAAAGCAATAAAGAAATTGTATAGTAAAACGTAGCTATAAGTGATCTGTCGGTATTATATTATATGTTGACTAGCTCTAACTAGGATAAAATATTAAATTCGTTAATCGGAAAGCATGTGTTACATTATATTAATTGATAAATTACCTACGATCTGCGGTGTAAACGTTTTAAAAAGCCACCAATTAAATTAATAATACAATATTTATAACAGTAATATTACATTGTATACTCACGTGTTTCCTTTCCGGGTACTTTGAATGAAATGATTTTAAAGTCGGACGTCGGCGGCACTCGGCGCAGTCCTTTGTCTTAGAACGGCGACAATAACAAGAGTCAAGGCAGGTAACCCATGCGGGAAACGATATCGCACGGCCGATTAATTAATTTATTGTATTGACAAATTAATTATCTTATAGTTTTATATTATTCATTCGAACACGGCATTAAACCTTACACTTTTGGCCATCGTTCTTATTTCATTTTTGCAAATTTTTTTCATATGGTCATAATAATGCCTTAGGACCATCACTCGATTTTATTGATACACACGCAAAAATGGTTTTCAAACATTCCCGCCTTCGACAGAATACCGCCAAACCTGTAGGCCTTATCACCGACCGTTTATCGTCTATCCACTCGGGGGTATCAGCGGATAACTTCCCGCCTATTATGTGATACGAGAGATATTGGGTCTGACATCATGTCGGTGCGCGGAAACGTTTCCGTGTTTTTCGGAGGACCATTGGGAAACGAAATCCCAATCAGCTGACCGAGTTTCGCTTCTAAATCGCTCTACTACTATAAACGAAAAAACTATTAAACGTGGCCGCCCGACTTGCTAGACACTCAACAAATCACGGGAATATATTACGACTAGCACGGGCGCCCGAAATGTTATTATTTATATATATTTGATTTACGTCATTTGGCGTTTTCATGCCTTGACCCGGACGTCGCACTATCTGACGAAGTCAGATTGCCTACCAGGGTTACTACGTCCAACGTCGAGAAAAGTGACTGACCCGCTAGACACCAAGACATATACCATTTATTTTGCACGTGACCCATTACTTAATTTTGCGTCAGAAGTCACACGTTGTCCGCTATCCGACGCTAGACCCTAGATCCCCTGCTAGACCCCAAAACCTATTTTCGAGTAATTACGTCGAGGAAGGGGACTCGGTAGTCGGATTGCTTACGAAATGTTTTGAATTTTCATTACTTCATTGATTTGGTGTCTGTAATGGACGCTGTCCCGGCCGCACATTGCCTACCCGGATAACGTAGATGGGTGACCTGCTAGACACCAAAAATCAGAAGGTGGCTATATGATTTGAATGGACAACCGAAATATTTTGAATTTTCATCACGTAATTTATCCTTTAATTTTGCGTTTTCGGTAACAGTAATGAACGTCGTCCGCGATTCGACGCAGTCGGATTGCATACCTGATGACGTGACCCGGCCGTCGCACATTGTCCGCTATCCGTCCAAGTCGGATAGCCTACTCCCATTATTATAGCGAATGTCATTCGAGGTGACTGACCTGCTAGACACCCTAAAAAATACGGCGGCTATATGATTTGCATGGACGTCCGAAATTTTTTAAATACTTTTCAAGTAATTTATTACTTTTTTTGCTTTTTCGGTAACAGTAATGAACGTCGTCGCGATCGACGCAGTCGGATTGCATACGTGATGACGTTCCCCAGCCGTCGAGTATTGTCGGATTGCCTTCCAGGGTGACTACGACCAAAGTCGAGGAAGGTGACTGACCCGCTAGACCCCAAATACTATTACTACGGCGAACGTCATTCGAGGTGACTGACCTGCTAGACACCCACAAAAATACAACGACGATTTATAATTTTTTTACGGAATTTTGAATTTCCGGCGGCAGTAAAGAACGTTGTCGTCGAACGTTGTTGCTTACCGGGGGGCTACCAAGCTCAAACCACGGTGGACCTAACCTTATCAGAGTTCCTTATCACACACCGACCAGCTCGAGACTGACGACCAGACCACTGACCAACAGACCACTGCATCTTCCGAAATCGAAAACACTCATGACCGACACCCGGGGGTCTGGGGGTATCCCCCAGCGACGCTCGGAGAGCTAGTCCTATACTATAAAGCGTGAATACGTGAGGCGCCGCCTATGCTTTAAATCCGAACCATCGTAAGAGAGAGCCAATGAGAAAATTCAATTTCCCCGGAGGGCGGTCTCCCGGCGGCGGCGGAGCCGTCGCCGCGTAATCAGCCTTTCTTATCACTGTTTCGAGATTTTTTCGATTTTTTCGAAATTTTTCGAGTTTTTCGAGTTTTACCCCCTCGGGGGGCCCGGGGTCTCCCCGCTGTGACCTTATTCGCGTTCCCCGCTAGATTTACAGGCCGCGCGCGGCCGTATTTTCTTCCCGGCGGGCCCGCGGCGGCCGATCTCGCGCGCGATACGAGCGCCGCCGTCGCGCGCGTTTTTCGCCGTGTTTTTCGAAATATCGAGTTTTACCCCCCTCGGGGGCCCCGGGCGTCCCCGTTCGCGTTATATTCGCGCTCCTCGCTATATTTGTAGCCGGCGCGCTGTCCTACTTTTTCAAAAACGAGTCCCCTCATCCGACTAGACGGTCGCCGACGCCGCGGCGTCGTCACGATTTCGACGGTTTTTCCGACTTTTTCCAACAGAGTCGCGTTTCGCTTCGTTTGTAGACTTTTCACCTCCCCGCCGAAGACGTATTCGAGTTCCCCGCTAAATTTATAGCCGGCCCGCAGTCCTACTTTTTCAAAAACGAGTCCCGGGGAGGAGCGGCGACGCGCAAACGAGAGTAGGTACCGAGTGGGTACGTCGTGTGTGTGCTATATACAGGCATAAATACATGCGTCTCGACGTCCGATTTTTTTCGCGAATCCCACCGAATCTCGAATTTTACCCCCCTCGGGGGCCTCGGGTCTCCCCGTTTGCGTCTTATTCGCGTTCCTCGCTAAATTTGTAGTCGGCGAGCTGTCCTACTTTTTCAAAAACGAGTCCCGGGGAGGAGCGGCGTCGCGGAAACGAGAGTAGGTACCGAGTGGGTACATTTTGGGTATCGCTATATACAGGCATAAATACGTGCGTCCCGACGATCGATTTTTTTCGCGAATCTCACAGAATCGAACTTCCGAAGCCGGTCGAGACGGTCGTCCCCTTACCGACGCGTTCGACCCCCCCGCTCGGACGCCATTTGACGGACGTGGACGCCGCTTTCCAGTTTCGGGTGCACGGCGACGCGGCTTAATAGTCATAGATTTGACACGATATTTCATCTGAGTAGGTAGTCGATAGGTTAGGGCGCTAGGACATGTAACTAGGAGTCGTGGGTTCGATACCGTCCCCCGGCGATGTCGAAGATTTGCGGCGGCCGTGATAATCTCGTGTTTTTTTTCGCGTTTTCTTTTTTCGTCTTTTCTCCATCAGTTCCGTATTATCATATTTAAATAGTCCCCCCTCATAGTCGGGGTACTTTTGACCCCCCCCAATCAAATTTTTTTTGGCCGAGCATAACTTAGCCGGGGATCGTCGTAGCCGTATTATGTAAACGGCTATGGGTTGTGGGTGACCACGTGCATACCATATCAAAAATTACCCCCCCCCCTCCTTTTTTTGATTTAAGTATATCTCTGTCACGTTTCGACTTGGGTCCCCCGTTTTACCACCAAAATTTACGTTTCAAGACCCTCTAAATAGTCCCCCCATAGTCGGGGTACTTTTGACCCCCTCTCAAATTTTTCGGTGACAGTTATGAACGCCGTCCGCGATTCGACGCGATAATAATAACTGACTTACATGTATGCTTTGTCGTAGGTACCTATTAAATATATCACAGTTTGGTTGAGGTTGAGTTGTTGGTAATATTATGAATAACATATTGATATATATATATATATATATATTATGTGCTATTTATTATATACATGTATCTTTATACCTATTGATATATTTATATAATAACATTTTATAAAAATATATATATATTATACTATGTAGTAGATACTTAATGTATTACAGTTTTTAGGTGAGTCAAATTATGTATATTAAAAACATATTTTGGTCCATTGGTCTAAAAGTTTAAATGAAGTACTATTTTGGTTCATATCATTGGTATTGGTTGGTATATAAAATATGTCTTTTTCTAATAGTTTGCATTGTGTGTTAAACGGTATAGTGTTATAATATATGAACTGGGCATATTGTAATATGTAAAAATTTAATTAGAAGAAGTAATAGTGAAATTGGTAAATAAGGTAGTTGGTCATAGGTTAGTACTCCATGAGTAGGTACATAACATTGATGGACTAATAGAGAGTAACTAAGTATTGGAAACAGAGGATTTCACTTCTAAGTATATAATAACAAATTATAAATATATATATATATATAATATACTATGTAGTAGGTACTAATATAGCGTGCGAACCGAGCGCCGCCGTCGACGCGCGTTTTTTGCCGTTTTTTTCGAAAATTCGAGTTTTAGGCGTTTTAGGGCGTATCGACCTCCCCGTTTGGATCTCATTCGCGTTCCCCCCTAAATTTATAGTCGGCGCGCTGCCCTGTTTTTTCAAAAACGGGTATCCCGGCGGACGAATCGATCGCCGAGAGCGCCGCGTCTTCGCCGTTTCGACGGTTTTCTCGACTTTTTCGACTGGAGTCGCGTTTGGCACCTCTACGAGTCTCCCGACCTCCCCGTCGGCGACGTGTTCGAGTTCCCCGCTAAATTTATAGCCGGCGCGCGGCCTTACTTTTTCAAAAACGAGTCCAGGGGAGTTTAAAAGTGAACGGAAACGTGAGTAGGTACCGATTACGTATCGCTATATACAGGCATAAATACATGCGTCTCGGGGTTCGATTTTTTTTTCTCTCGTTTTATACGTCCTAGGGCCGCGGAGCCGGTAGTCCGCTTCCCGACGCGGTCGGATCACCCGCTACGACACCCTTTGACTGACGACCAAACGGCGTTCGCCTTTCGCGGGGACGGCGACGCGGCTTAATAGTCATAGATTTGACTCCAGTTTACAACTCAGTAGGTGGCTCGGTAGGTTAGGCGTTAGGTTAGGATACTCGTAGGTCGTGCGTTCGATTCCGGTCCCCGGGATTATCGATAATTTACGGCGGCCGTGTTAAAATCGGAATATTTTCTCGCGTTTTTTTTTTCGTCGTTTCGCCATCACTTCCGTCTTATCATATTTAACGAAAATGTTCCGATTTTTTTCAAAATTCGAGTTTTACCGCCTCTACGGACTTCGGACCTCCCCGTCGAAGACTTATTCGAGTTCCCCGTCAAATCATTTAGCAGAGCGGACAGTGTCTTTATTACTTTACACGGGCGTGAATATTTGCGTCGAAGAGTTCGATGTCTTTTTTTTTGCCGTTTATTTCAAAAATTCGAGTTTTAGCCCCTCTCGGTCGTATTACCCTCCCCGTTTGAATCTTATTCGCGCTTCCCGCTGTATGTATTGCCGGCGCGAGGTTTTACTTTTTTACAGACGAGTCCCGGTGAGGTACGGCGTCGCGGAAACGAGAGTAGGTACCGTGTATATATAGGCTGTATAAATACATGCGTCGAGTCGTTTTTTTCTAAAGTCCGAGTCCGGGCCGTATTCCGTTCCCGGCGTGCAAACCGAGCCAGTTTTAGCCATTTTCGACACGTCTGCCCTCCCCGTTGACGACTTATTCGCCTCCCCCGCTACACATCGAGTCCCGGGGCGGAGCGGGTTCTCTGAAACGAGACGGCCAAAATTGCCGCCATCGAGTAGGCATTACTATAATGTACAGGCATGAATTCATGCGTCGGAAGGTGCGATTATTTTTCGTGAAGATCGCGTTTTTGCTGTCCGACGCGGTAGGATCGCCGGCTACGAGGCACTTTGATGGACGTCAAAACATGAAATAATATATACTATATACTACCTATGTAGCAGGTACTGCTGCAAATTCTATATAATCCGAATCAATTAACAAGCCTGGAAATAATTAAATTCCATAATGACAGGACTATATATTATATATGAGTATTGTTTAACATGGCCTGGATTATATTGGAATACATACGATTATATTTTATGCGTGTCGGACGGTCAATAATCACGATAATATCAACGATACACGCAATGCTACAGTATGACCATTATTCATTGATACGGGTTGGTCGTCGGTGTGTTGACGACGTGCGGGGGACAACTTTTGCGACGCGAAACGCGCTCGTGTGTCTAACGTCATCTTGTGACGAACGCCCATGCAACACACAACTCAAGCGCACAGAAAAATATAATATAAAAGCTTACACAGTTATACCTTTAATATATTAGCTTTTCTTGGCGTATTGTGTTCCGCGTTGGGCGCTTTTCAAAACCGGTAAGTACAATTTTGAAATACATAATAGTATAACGTTTGTATGGCCCGCGTACCTACTGGCTTATTCATGACATTGTACGTACACGAACTGGATTCATCTTCTTTCATTCGTGTACGATGCGTTTCCGTACACACGATATTGTTTATTACTATATTATTATACACGCCATTTACACCTTTACGCGTTTCGTGTTCAATATTAATACGACATTTGTATTTCCGCTTGCCGTGTTCATATCCGGACATAGACTTAAACGCCTACGTTCGCTACGTTTTAAACGACGATTTTTGCAGTTAAGACTTGCAATACCATAATATCGTGTGTTACTTTTGTTTAGTTCATACCCAATAATAATATTATATACCTACCGTGTACAAATAATACAATTTATTGCATTAATTCTAAAAATAAACACACAACACCGGATTATTCACTGATAACATAGGTACTGATAAGATAATTCCATCACACGAACACGGAGTTTTACTCATATTATTTATTATAATATATAATATATAAAATGTTTAGCCATTACTTTTTCATATTATATTGTTATTATATAATATCTTTTTAGGCAAATATAACAATGGTCAATCATTGTGTGATTTGTGGCAACGTCGACGGAGCGAATGACGTTTCAGTGCATGGGTATTTATCTAATATACCTAACTATTATACGTACTATTACGTACGATTAATTTCGAGATTTAAATACATAATAATTCATAATACCATGTTTGCATTAGATTTCCAGCAAACGTCGATCGGAGACGTCAATGGGTGATGTTCGCCGTGGACAATGGTGTCAATGCTCGACAGATATTGGCTCATTCCAAGCTGTGTTCGAGGCATTTTGTAGCAGGTCGTGATTACCACGGAGCAGCTGTACGTCGCCGTCGACTGATTGCTGGAGCAGTGCCGTCAGTAGTGAGTAACAACCGACATAAAACCTTTGATCACTGTATTAATTCACTCACTTGATCATTACACTACTATGCTCACTAATACTGTGTGCATTAAAATATCACATATCATGTGTTTATTATTTCAATATACCCAGGTGGCAGGTATTTTACAGTGGCTACGGTTTGATACTATACTATAGGTACTTGCATTAAGTTATTGTTGTTGGTTAACATTCTGTATTAAATTATACTCTTTTTTTAATTGCTTTTATTATAAATACTAATACAACTAATACCACTACTACTACTACTACTATTACTAAGTAGTGTCTGACCTACGGTTAAAAATCCGTACATGCTTAATTATTCACTGTGCTCTTAGATACATATTATATACATTGTTTACATAACAGACTACTATACCTACCATACTATACTGGCTCGGTACAACATTCAAAACTAAATCTCTATTTTAATAAAGTAAATTGTAGTATAACTTGAACGACATTCTATTGTCTTACCGCTGTTTCAAATTTCAAATGCATATCTAACTATACTAACATATCAACTTTAACAAAATACTTAAACATTTTCTTACATCTTACTACTACTACTACTACTACTTCTACCACTACTACTTACTACTGACCTAGGTCATTTGTAAGTTGTGTACTAGATATGTAGTACTCTTAGAAATAACACTTACTGTTATACAGTAATACGTTTTTACAATGTTTCAAAGTTAGAAAGATTATAACTATGTATGAATGCGCAACCAATTATACATTCTTCTGTGAATTTCTTTGTTTTTTGATTGGCTCTTGATTTTAGATTATACTACGATGTAAAAGATTGTACCTATTAAGGTTAGGTTAAGCTTTGAGTATTGATTTGACGTTCAATATTTAATATTGTACCGACTATAAACTCAAGTTATAACTATCAAGTTATTGTGGTTGGATTTAATAGTTCATTCAACCGAACATATGTGTTTTATCATAGTGTTCAATATTCTTTACTTTATTTATAGTGGTGATAGATATAGGTGTACTTGATCTTATCTCATAGAAGACATAAACCTTACATTCAACTTATCCTATAAGAATTTCATAAAAATGCACTTATTGATTATGAGTGTACACGGTATAACACATGAGCACATTACACCTAACCAATACAAGATTATATTAAATATGTATGAACACACAACCATTAAAAATTCAACTCACCGTATTTTAACTTTTATTATGAGTGTTTACAAGCAACGAACGAAATACTTATACTATTTACTACTGTCTACTCTCCTTTAATTGTTATCATTTCATATGTGGTACTCTTAGACACGTTTATAATATTTAAATGCCTATATAATTTCATATAAATGCACTTAACCATGCTACATTACCCACAAACTATGGATTACCTATGTTTACATAACTGATATTGTATACTTAATATTGTGTTTATACAGTAAAATGAAACTAATGATATACATTCTACTCTTGGTTTTTATTATACGTTGTTACTAATACGTTAGTACAGCATAGATACATATTATATACATTATTTCTGGACCTACTTATACTTTTCTATACTATACTGGCATATTATAATTGTATAAAAATGTAATTGTAGAACGACATTCAATTGTGTTACTCCTGTTTCAGGTTTCGATTGCATATCAAACACTGGGTCAAGCTTATTTTAATACCTACATTAACTTATAACTATACTAAGATATCAACTTTTACTATGGGGGTATATTGACCTAAACAGAACACTTAACGTTTTCTTACACAGTTTTCAATATTACTACTACTACTAATTACTTAGTACTTAGGTCTACTCTCCTTTATTTGTAAGTACCAATGACAAAAAGTAGTGTCTAACCTACAGTTGAAATTTGTTACATGCTTAATTATTCACTGTGCTCTTAGATACATATTATATAAATTGTTTCTGTACACAACTCTTTGTGAATTGTATACTGGATAAGTATTTATCATTTCACATATTGTCTTATTGTTAGCAATTTATACAACTAACTTTGTTTGTACTACAGTGTAACATATTTATTACTATATTCTTCTTTTTATTGTCGGAGGTTAAAATTCTTTATTAAATTACCCTTTATTTTTATTCATTTTGTTAAAATGATAAACTGTATATCCACTCCTACGAAATAGGTAGTGTAAGTCACAGTTAACTCTCTGTTGGGTATTTACAACCAATGAACAAAATAATATTAATACTACTACTACTACTATTTACTACTGACCTAGGTATACTCTCCTTTATTTGTAAGTTGTGTACTAGATAGGCATTTTATCATTTAACATGTGGTACTCTTAGAAATGTTTTTATTATTTCAAAAGTTAATACAATAGATTTGTTTACGTTTATTCCGTGTTAATATTCACTGTGATCTTAGATACATATTATATAAATTGTTTCTGTACATGACTTAGATTACTCTACTATACCTACTTATACTTTACTATACTGCACTGGCTCGGTACAACATTCTTGAAAACTAAATGTCTATTTTATCATAAGAATCAACTTTATTATCTATATTTTATCAACTTTTACTATATTGACTTAAACAGCAGAACACTTGACACATTTTTCTAATGTTACTACTACACAAAGTAGGTATTACTAGACTCTTTACTAACCTCTCCTATACTGGATAAGTGTTTTATCATTTAGGTGTACTTGATCTTATCACATTGAAGACTCTTAAGTATTAGTGTAACATAAACTTATCTAAACCCAACACTGACTGTTTGTATGAACACACAACCATTAAAAGTTCAACTCACTGTATTTTAACTTTTATTATGGACATTTACAACCAACGAACAGAATATTTTCTTATCACTACTACTACTGCTACTACTAACATTACTTACTACTGAGCTAGGTCATTTGTAAGTTGTGTACTAGATAAGTTTTTTAGAATTTCACATGTAGTACTCTTAGAAATTAACAAAGAAATTTACAGAAGAAAGTATGATTGGTTGCGCCTCCATACATATTTTTTAACAACAATAACTTTGAAACATTGTAAAAATGTATTGTACTGTATAACAGAAAGTGTTATAGTGCAATATGTTTTTACAATGTTTCAAAGTTATTGTTGTTAGAAAGATTATAAATATCTATGAATGCTCAACCAATTATACTTTCTTTGTTTTTTTGATTTTCTCTTGATTTTAAAGATAAAATTTATTTATTTTTAACTATAACAAAAGTAAGTTTATCTGCTTACTTATTACATGACAATTTTAGATTATACTACGATGTAAAAGATCGTATTAAGGTTACGTTAAGCAGGGCTTAGATATAGGTGTAGTTAACTTGATCACATTGAACACACATTTAGCTAAATGTACTTCTCTTTTTCTCCTATTTTCTCTTATTTTTACCTACTTGTTTATAAAATTACTTAAACGAGGATAACATCTATACTGATACACACGACATTAATTCCTGGTTAAACAATAATTATATTATGCATTGGAAATAAAATACTCTAAACTCAACCAAACTTTTAGGTGTTCGGGGACATCCAGATGGATGTGGTGGAGGCCGTGGAAGTGGCAGAAGTCCAGATGGAGGTGGTTGAGGACATGGAAGTGGCAGAAGTCCAGATGGAGGTGGTTGAGGACATGGAAGTGGTAGAGGACGAGGAATTGGTGGAGTACGTGGAAATGGTCGACGACGGGTTGGAGGACGACTTCCAGGTAGTGGAGGTGGAAATGGTCGACGACGGGGTGGAGGAAGTGGTGGAGGACGACTTCCCGGTAGAGGATATTGAGTACGTGGTAGTGGTCGAACTACCCAGAGTGCGTGCGCCAATGATTTACCGGCAGGCGGGAGTGACACATCCGCTTCCAGAGCGCCACGACGCGGGCGCGTTGGACAGAGTCTGCAGACATTGTTACGCCCGCCACTTCAGTGAAGAGCAAACGTCCCGGGGTCACTTCTCCACGTGTTGTAACAACGGCCAAGTGGTCGCTGCAGGACAACACGCGTTGTTGCCCGTTCCCTATTTAATTCAGAGTTTATTTATAGATGATTCACAGGATGGCCGTAGATTCCGGGCGGACATTCGGCGGTACAACAACGTTCTGGCATTCGCTGCGTTTACCTGCGACGCAAACGACAGGCGTTTGCCAGGGCGGGGACCGCCAGTGTGGATTGTCCACGGACAGACCTATCGGAGGACCAACAATGAGGTGGCCGTTGCCCCGGGAGGTGCCAACAACTGTCAGTTGTATTTCTTGGAGTCCGGAGAGGCCAACCACCGGCGTCTCGATATTGCACGACAGAGCAATCACGAACTGTCCGAAATCGTCATAGAATTATTGGACGGTTTGCTGCGGGACATCAATCCGTATGCGATGGCTTTTATGTAAGAAAACTTTAACTATTGTATTTATTAACACTGGGGATGTGAATACTTTTCTTAATGATTTAAAATAGTATAGATAGCAAACAGTTTTCTTAACTTCTGCTTTTAACTCCTCCTTATTAGTTATTTGAAATACCGAAGGTACATATTTATTTCAAATAATACATGCAATAAATTGGTTATTAAGACTGCCAGTCGTTTTTGTATTTTTATTTTTTTTCACAACCATACCAACTATTATTAGATCTATGTAACCCTTATGGTAAATTCTAAGTAGAGGTTTTATTGTTACCTATTCTGTGTGACTCTCTAAGCTTACTACACCCACCCACACACATACACACACACACATATTTATAATATACATTTTTATTTTATATTGTGTTAATAAACATAATAATAATAATATATTCATTTGGCAACGAAAAGTTTAAGTTATAGATAACAGATGAATAATGAGAGACAAGTTTCCTGTAAAAGCAGAAAAGCTGAGTTGATATTATAATTGTTATAAAGAGAATGTGTTCATAATTGTAAAATAGAAAATATTTAAAAGATAGTTAAACGAAATAGTAAACTTCAAAAACGGGTTAAATACAATAGAAAATGTTTCAATAAATTTCTTATAGCTTATAGCTTATTCCTACCAAGTTAAATGCACTGAATGATATTTACATACCATTATATTACCTACATTAAAATTTTGGTTATATAATACATTTACAAAAAACCTATTTTCTATTGGTTAATACTTATTTGTTATTTAAGACACCTCAGGTATAATACATGCGATTCCTAATCCTTAAAGTCAATACTCAATGATATAACATTAAATATGGCATAGGGTTCGGATGTTTATGACTTAAGATATTCATGTAACTTTGAAGTAAAACTATCTTGGGATACATTTAATAATACATTAATAAATTTTATACTTTTTACCTATTGAATATGATTCTCTACGCTTTTACACCTACACATTAGGCACACAAATATTGAAAATAAATTTATTTAGTATAGATTATACTCTCACCGCTACCAATAAACAGGTAAATGGTTTTAAATTTTACTTTACTATCATTACACATACACAATTATTTCTAACAATATAGAGATAAATGCACTGAACGATATTTACATATTATTAGGTTACATATCTACATTATATTTTAGTTTACAAATCCTTAACTCCAAATACACCAATTACCATCTCCTTTGTAATTACAATTCACAATTATTTGTAAATATATACATTTCTATATTTGTTTCAGGAACATGCGTCAGGTGTGGCTGGCGGAAAGAGCCCTAGCCGATCCTGCAGCTGTGCCACCCAGACCAGTCAGGATGCATTTCGTCGAAGATGCGGCCCGGGATAGGGGCCGAAACAACCTGCCTACCGCAAATGAAGTTGCGGCCGTGTTCGTAGGTGAAGGTGGTCTTCCTCCCAGAAACATCAATCTGGTCATCTACGACACCAATCCAATCGACCAACAACGGAGGACCCAATTCATACCAGCGGGTTAGTTAATAAATATTGAACGCTTACAATAGTTACTATACACTAGGATTGAAATACTTCCTTTTCGAGTCTAACTGCTACCAACGAAGAGTTAAATTACAAACTATCATATAGCTTTACTACATCATACATTTTAGCCTTTTTTTTGAAATTTAATTACTCAATAACCAATACGTTAGGTCAACGCCGACTTCAACCCTTCCACTTGTGCAGTAATACTTATTACATTAGCAGTTTGAGTTTGTTGGGTGATAAAACAAAAGTCATTACATTATAATACATTTCATATCAATTTTCCTCCTGAATAAATTATTCTCATAGTGATAGTATGACAATAAGTTACATTACTTCAATGCTTAATTCACTCTTCTCTTATTTCATAATAACAATAACTAACATCACTTAGAATTATTAACACTTGGTATAGAAATTTGCCGAGTTCATGTTTTAGATTATTTTATAAATTACCTTTCTTTTGCGGTTACACACAATAAATAAATAACTCACAGTTTTAATTGTACACAGTAAATATCCGACCACACATACATTCTCTACATTCTTTTGAAATTTAATTAGTTATTTATTAATTAATTAGGGCAAAACCAACATATATAATAACACTTATTAATTAATTAACAGTGTAAATTCATTGTGTTTGTGTAAAACAAGCCATTATACATTATTACACATTGAATACAGCGTTAATCAAATCTAAAGTTACATTACTTCAGTCTTTTGTGCTCTTATTTCATAATTTGACTGACACCACTTTTACAGACATACACTATTAACATATTTTGTGGTTCTACAAAACATTATGTAGGTACTTGCTATACACACACAACACAATCATAATAATAAATAAATAAATAGATATAAATAACTACTAAAAGTATCTCCATAAACCAACTCTCAGCTACTACAGACCTTTGGTTTAACTTAAAGTTTATTATATTTCTCAAGGTTCGTGTCACTCGGATCCCATGTTGTATCCGCTGTTTTTCCCGTACGGCGAGGCCGGTTGGCATAACGGGATGTTGCAAGAGGGCCCTCGACGAAACAATGTCCGCAGTCGAAACACTATAAGAGAGTTCGCGTGCTACCGTTTGGGCATTCGATATGAGGGAAACAACGACACGAGGCACCAACTGTTCAGCTCAATACATCAAGGCCGGTCCTTGTTGCACATGTTTGTGTGCGACCACTACGTTCAGATGGAAACCAACAATCTGAACTACATACGTGAGAATCAGAGGGATCTCCTTACCGAAGCGTATCAAGGGCTCGTGGACCATGTGAACCAACACCTCAACATCGAACCTATGGCGGTCGGCCGTAGGATAATTTTGCCGTCGACGTTCGTGGGCAGCGACCGATACAACAAGATGTGTTATCAAGACGCTATCACCATGGTCCGTAGCAAAGGAAAACCCGACCTGTTCATAACGTTTACGTGCAATCCCAGGTGGCCGGAGATAACAGAAAACCTGGCGGCTCACAGCAATGCAAACGACAGGCCCGACCTGGCGGCCAGGGTGTTCAACAGAAAACTGCAGGAGCTACTAGGTGACCTGACTGTTAATCGTGTGTTTGGTAATGTAGCCGCTTATGTATATACTATCGAGTTTCAGAAACGCGGTCTGCCCCATGCGCACATACTTATAATCCTGGAGGAGGATTGTAGGTTCCGCACGGCCGCGGACGTCGACGACGTGGTTTGCGCCTTCTTGCCGGACCCGGAGACCGACAGGCGCTTACACGACTGCGTGAAGTCCCACATGATACACGGACCGTGTGGAACAGTCAACCCGCAGTGTCCGTGCATGGTGAACAACAGCTGCTCAAAAGATTTCCCCAAAGCGTACGCAGAGGAGACTGTGTACGTTGCGGACGGCGGCTATCCAAAGTACCGCCGACCGGACGACGGCCGGGTGGTACTTGTGAGAGGTCGTGAAGTCGGTAACGAGTGTGTAGTGCCATACAACCCTTACCTTCTGGCCAAGTACGACGCGCACATCAACGTCGAGATCTGCACGTCCATAAAGAGCGTCATGTATATCTACAAGTATATATACAAAGGACACGACCGTGTGACATTGGAGGTCGAGGAGGAAGATGAAATCGCCAAGTGAGTCTTGACCTTACATTATAATTATGTAATTTCTAAAATTAAACGTGCAAATATAATACAATGTAATACTATATAATGTATACATGTGTATGGTATAATGATTATAATGGTGGATTGTATACTTTGGTGTGTTCAGTGTCAGTGTGTATGAATTATTTACTACTTTTTAGGGCAGTTGTATACATTCACCAATACCTTTAAGTTTTTATACCTTTATATTATGTGGCTTGGTACAAGAAGAGCCAATGCCATATTTTGACAATGTTCAGGAATTCAATCTTAAACTTCATTTTGGAACTCTAAATGTGTTTTTATTTCATTGTAGGACTCTCATTTTGTACGTTTTAGTTTGACATTGGCCACCCAGAAAAATTAATAAAATTACTTTGGTTTTGACTACCATTTAAGAAAACATTTCTACATTTCTAAACTTTCTATTGCATACAGAACTACACATAAGTTAAATAAATAGTTAACTAATTATTTAGTTATATATAGTTAATCTTATAAATCATATTATTAATAAAATATATAATAATAATATGGTATAATGATTGTTATTGTGGATTTTATACGCTTATTTAGTGCGTTCAGTGTGTATGAATTATTTATTACATTTTAGGGCAGTTGTTACACATTCGACAATACCTTTAAGTTTTTATATTGTATTATGTGGTACAAGAAGGGCCAATGTCATATTTTGACAATGTTCAGGAATTCAATCTTAAATTTCATTTTGGAACTCTAAATTTGTTTTTATTTCATTGTAGGACTCTCATTTTGTTGTACGTTTTAGTTTGACATACCTGACTAATCTAACCCAGAGAAATTAATAAAATTACTTTGGTTTTGACTAAAATTTAAAATTTAAGAAATCTTTATAAACTTTCTATTGCATACAGTACTACACATCAGTTAAATAAATCATATTATTAATAACATATATAATTTATACATGTGTATGGTATAATGATTGTTATTGTGGATTTTATACGTTTATTTAGTGTGTTCAGTGTGTATGAATTATTTACTACTTTTTAGGGTAGTTTGCCATTACCATTATATATTCAATGTGTTGTTCAGGTATTATTATATTATGTACTTATACAGAGAGTCCTATAGGTGGTCTACATTAGTACACAGTGGTACCTACATACTATTGATAAATTTTTATTATAGGCATTACTTTAAGTGATTGAAAATTATTAGCATGTAACAATATTTTATGCATGTTTTAGCAGTGTGTCCAGTGTTATTTTACTCACTGCATTTTAGGTTTTTAGGGTAGTTGTATACTTTTACCAATAACTTTTATACTAGCTATATTATATACTTTATATTTAATGTGTTTATTATTATTATTATTATTATTATTATTTTATTTTTTTCATTCAAGCAAAACACTTTTATGGATTCCTATATCTTTGCCATTCTCATATAATATTATACAGTGTTTTATACACAGTCACACAGATAATGTATTCCAGCTGATACAAGTTTTTTTATTTAAGTTTACATTTGATGTGTTATTTTCACAGTACAAAATATAATAATTATTTAAATTATAAACTATTATATAATAATATTCAAGCCGTTTTTGTTTTACATGCGTTTCTACAACATTTATTTATCAAAACATATCACAATATATCAGTCATATTAATTACAAGTCAATGGTTTTAGGGATTCTTCGTCATGTGCATAATATTTTTCATTGTCAATAATGACACACCGATGGTGTATCTGTTCACTAACAGTCAAAGTAAACAACTGTACGTCTTCGTACAATTTTCAAAAATTAGTTCTTAGTATGGTTAAACGTTTTACTTCAAAATAAATTAAAATTATTAAACACTGTAATATATTATATTGCAATGCAATGTTATGCGTATACAGAACAAAAAAATAAATTAAAGTCACATTAATAATTATGATAAATAAAAATAATAATAATAATGCAACACCAAACGTTATCATCTCATATTGAGCCAGTCAATATATTGTTAGTCATGTTATCAATATTCCTTTTTAGGTACGTCAACTCGAGATACGTCAGCCCGCCAGAAGCCATCTGGCGATTGTTTTCGTACAATTTGCACGGAAAAAGTCACGTGGTCGTCAGGCTTCCCGTTCACCTGGAGGGTCGTCAGAACGTGTACTTTGCGCCGGGCCAAGAAGAAGAACGGCTACAGAACCAAGCCGTACGTCACACGAAACTCACGCAGTTCTTCGCGCTCAACGCGACCAACGTGGAGGCTCGGCAGTACTTGTACCACGACATACCGACGCATTACACATGGCAGCAAAATGTCAAACAATGGCGTCCGCGGGTGAATCGGATGACAAACGTTACATTGGCTCGGATGTACGTAGTCAACCCACTGGACCGGGACCGTTTCCACTTGAGATTGCTACTTCTGAACCGAAGAGGCCCGCAGTCCTTTCAAGACCTAAGGACGGTGGACGGGGTCGTTCACGAAACATTCACGGCGGCTGCGGTTGCACTCGGACTGTTGGAAGACGACCGAGCGTGGCGGGATTGTTTGACGGAATCGGCGACGTTGGACACACCGCGGCAACTGCGGTATCTGTTCGTCACCATACTGGTGTTCTGCGAGCCCTCAAACTCGCTGGCGTTGTACGGCGCGAACGAAGCAAACCTGATGGAGGACTTCAACAGACGACTCCAAGACGTCGACCGCGCGAGGGCCGCGTGTCTGGCAGCCATCGAGGATCTACTTCGTGCGCACGGAAAGTCGCCGGTCGACTACGGTTTGCCCCTGGCCGACCCCCTTCTACTGGAACCACTGCAGCAGGACGATGCGCTGTTCCGAGAAATAGACGCGGCGGCAAGGTGGGCCCCACAAGTGGACGCCTTGAACGCCGAACAGCGTACGGTGTACGACCGCGTGATGGCGGCCGTCGACGACCCGCGCGAGGCGTCGCGAACTTTCTTCGTCGACGGACCCGGAGGTACCGGAAAGACTACGCTGTACGGATGCCTGATATGGTCGCTTCGACACCGACCACAGCCGCGGGAGGTGTTGTGCGTCGCGTACACCGGGATCGCCGCGTCGCTCATGGACGGCGGCATGACGGTGCACTCGACGTTCGGACTGCCGTTCGGCACGCTCACCGAAGACTCGACGTCCACCATCACCATGCAGTCCGAGCGAGCGCAGAAGATACGGAACGCGGCGCTCATCGTCTGGGACGAAGCCCCCATGTCGCCGGGACTGCAACTGACGGTGGCGGACCGCCTGCTCAGGGACGTCATGGTATCGGAATTACCGTTCGGCGGTAAAACCATGCTGTTCGCCGGCGACTTCAGACAGATATTGCCCGTGATCCGGAGAGGGACGAGAGCCGATATCGTCATGTCTTCGATCAAGAAAAACGGTCTTTGGAACGTCATGGAGCGCTTCGATCTGGTACGGAACATGCGCGCGGGCAACGACGCGGACTTTGCGTCTTGGTTGCTTCAGCTCGGCAACGGCCGACTGCCCGCGGTCGACGGCGTTCCGGACACCGTGCAAATCCCGCGGGAAATGGTATGCGACCCCGCCGATTTAATCGATTTCGTGTATCCGCAGCAAATGTCGTTGGCCAACGTCGAAGAATTTGCTCGGAGAGTCGTCGTGTGTCCCACCAACGAAGAGTGTAGGAGTGTCAACGGCGACGTGCTGGAGCGCGTCGATGGTGAAGAGATGACCTACACCGGCGTCGACACCATGATGGCGGACGAGGCCGACGAAGTGGCCAATTTCCCCACAGAGTTCCTCAACGGTTTGGAACCGGACGGCCTGCCGCCGTTCCGGCTGACGTTGAAGGTGGGGTGCATCGTGATGTTGCTCAGAAATCTCGATCCGAGGAGACGACTGTGCAACGGTACGAGGTTGGTGGTCACCCAACTGCGACGTCACAATTTCAAGGCGAGAATTTTGGGCGGCGACCCACAGGACGACGACATCGTCCTGCCCAAGATACCGCTCACGTCCAGTAGCGAGGACGACCTGCCCATCTCACTGCGACGCCTTCAATTCCCGGTGAGGTTATCGTTCGCCATGACCATCAACAAGTCGCAGGGTCAGACGTTCGACAGGGTAGGTTTGCTACTGACGTCGCCCCCGTTCACTCACGGGCAGCTGTACGTGGCGTTTTCGAGGGTGAGAAACGCACAGTCCGTGAGAGTCGGCATGTACGCCGATGACAGCGGGCGATTCGTCACCAAGAACGTCGTGTACAGGGAAGTTCTGTGATGCAATAGGTAAGTGGTAAGTATATTCTAGGTGACTTCCGACGATCGAGTCTAGATGATGGTGATAGTCTGGTTGACTTTAAACCTGACATGTGTAACATATTTTTCAAACATAATACGTTACACCGCTGTTCTACGTGGTCTGTGTTCTACATGCGCCCTATGATCAGAGATGACGATGATAGTCTAGGCGACTTTAAACCTAACATGTGTAACAGTTTTTTCAAACTTAATACGTTACACCGCTGTTCTACGTGGTCTGTGTTCTACATGCGCCCTATGATCAAAGATGACGATGATAGTCTAGGCGACTTTAAACCTAACATGTGTAACAGTTTTTTCAAACTTAATACGTTACACCGCTGTTCTACGTGGTCTGTGTTCTACATGCGCCCTATGATCAAAGATGACGATGATAGTCTAGGCGACTTTAAACCTAACATGTGTAACAGTTTTTTCAAACTTAATACGTTACACCGCTGTTCTACGTGGTCTGTGTGGAGGTGCTTCGTGGGCCTTGCCTTCGGGCTAAACGGAGAGAAAGTTTGACAACCTCCTCGTGGTTCTCTCTGGATGCGAATTCACTATAATGTGAATTCGTAACTGATGTCAAACAATGTATGTAATGTCTGTGTTATTTGTCTTGTACCATATACTATTGAATATAGTATGATAATATAGTACAGATACTACAGACAATTTATTGTAAATGTTGTATTTTATTTGTAATGGAACATTTTCTCCTATATTATATGATGTAAATAACATTTACTTTGTTTTATTACTATTGTAAATTACAATAATTGACATTGTATTAATTTTTAGTATTAATTAATTTATATTGTGTTAATGGTTGACATTTTATCTTATTACTATTATATTACTACCGTTTGTATAATATATACTTATATTGTTATAAACTATGTAAATTTGATACAATTTCACATATTATAATTATTATATGTATATAATTTTCCATAGTTGACATTTTATTAATTGTTTCACTCACTAAAAGAGTATTTGGTTTTTTGTTAAACACCATTTAATAGTTGTATTTCTTTCTTCTTTGTTTTATCTAATAATAAATATTATTAACATTAATAATATGTTTTGTACACTAAACAACCATGAACTGCTGTTAATTAATGTAAACTGTATAAATGATTGATTAATTACTTTATTCTATTTGCATTGTATTATGTTATTTATATGTAAATATCACTGTACTCACAATATTAATAATATTGTGTACACCCCTGAACTGTTGTATTGTATTAATGGTCGAGATTTGAGTTAATTGTATTACTATTATTATAAATGTAAATTTTATACAATTTCACGTATAATTTCATATTTTCATTAATTGTTTAACTCACTAATAGAGAATTAGTTTTAATGATTGACATTTTATTACTATTACCTATATATTACTACTACTGTGACCGTATATACTATTATAAATGTAATTATTGCAATATTTATATAATATTTACATTATATTAATTGTTTTACTCGGCAAAATAGTATTTGTTTTTTTTTAAGCACTATTAATTAATAATTGTATTTCTTTCTATGCGATTCTTTCAGTTGATTTATATTGTGATTTGTATTCAATTATTAGATTATTGCTGCTGTGTATATACATTGCAGTTCATTAAATTAAATATATATTAACATTGACAATATTTGTTTTGTATATCATAATAATAAATAATTTGGAAAACATACATTTTGTAACAATTCATTTAAAATACACACATTTCTTGGGACTGGGAATCGATCCCCTCAAAAAGAGTGAATTAATTAATTAAATACTTTGTTTTATAAGCACAACATTTTTGTCCTATTCGGTTCATAAGTATAACATAACCTAACTATAATAGAATGAAAAAATATGAACTAAAAACAATGCATACTATATAAATGAGAAGATAATGCGTATGATGTTATTTACATTTATTTCTACTTAGTTTTATTTAATAACGATAATATATATAACATCATGTGATGTGCAACTGTGTGCTACTACCTACTACATTGCTGATAGTAGTGATACATAATATAATAATATTATTATTCACTTTTTTATGCTAAACGTTTAACCACCATTCAATAGTTGTACATATTATAGTAACTTAGTAGACTGTTCATTTATTTATTTTAGTAGAGTAATGCCACTGTACAAATTATAATATTATTGGTATTTTTATGTCTGACGTTTGAACAATATTTACACATGAAATTAAATTATTGATATTTTCAAAATGTATTCAATTGAGGTTGTACCTATTTGTTTTACTCATTGTAGTTATGAAATATTTTAATTTCAATAACAATACAATATACTAATTAATGACATCTTACTGATGGTGTATTTGTTACATGCAAATCTTTATATATCCCATGCAATACCTTAGGTCACTGACATTCTTAGAACCTTTATTTCTGATTGTTGTGTTGTAATAGTACGAGCTATGAACTATATGCATTGGTAACTAATAGCAATTTACACATAATATTAATATAAAAAAGTTGAAAAGGAAAAGAAATTAAATAAAGTCATGATGTAAAAAATCTTTATTGATTATCTGAAAAAACAAAACAAATAAAAATAGCAAATTTTTTGTTGAGAAAAGATGTTCCTGTTAAAAACTTACTGCTGTCTGCTATCAGCGCCTGAAAAAAATAGGTTTCATTAGAATCATCAATATCAAAAACTCAAGTATCTATAAAATATACTTACATCGTTGCACGGCGGCGGCGTACGAGAGATCTGAGATTTTCTGGAAATAATGTAAAAATAATAAAATAGATTTATCAATATCAAACGTTTAAATATATCAATATATCCTTACGACATTAGCTCGCGGTGTCGACACCGCCGTCACGTACAGTTCTTCTGTTGACTGAAAATTATTCGTTTAATTAGACTTATCAACTTCGAAAACTTGAATATTTTTTTAAATTTTTTACTTAGATATCTTTAAATATTATACTTACAACGTTGGAGGGCCCCGACGGTGGCATCGCTCGTGCGGTTCGTTGCCGACGGACCTCCTGAAAATTATTCATTTAATTAGACTTATCAATTTCCAAAACTTGAAAAATTTTTTTAATTTTTTACTAATATATCTTTAAATATTATACTAATATATTATACTTACAACGTTGGAGTGCCCCGACGGTGGCACCGCTCGGGCGGTTCTCTGCCGACGAACATCCTGAAAATTATTCATTTAATTAGACTTATCAATTTCCAAAACTTGAAAAATTTTTTAAATTTTTTTCTAATATATCTTTAAATATTATACTAATATATACTTACAGCGTGGGACGGTCGCGACGGTGGCGCCGCTCGGGTGGACCGTGGCCGGCGGACCTCCTGAAAATTATTCATTTAATTAGACTTATCAATTTCGAAAACTTGAATATTTTTTTAAATATTTTACTAATATATCTTTAAATATTATACTAATATATACTTACAGCGTTGGACGGTCGCGCTGCTCGGGTGGACCGTGGCCGACGGACCTCCTGAAAATTATTCGTTTAGTTAGATTTATCAATTTTGAAAACTTGAATATTTTTTTAAATTTTTTACTAATATATACTTACATCGTTGGAAGGTCGAGCCGCGGCCGCTCGGCTCTGCGACCGTCGCCGACGAACCTCCTGAAAATTATTCGTTTAGTTAGATTTATATAGAAATGTAATTAGATTTATTTTTAAATATAAATATATATCCTTACGTTTGACGATGGTCGTGATGTTGGGGAGCGGGATCTGGAGAGGGGCCTAGCACGGAAAGCCCTGCCACCTCCCCTACCACTGCCACCTCCCCGACGCCTTACGCCATCACGACCACTGCCGTCACCGCCGCCACCACCTAACCGCCGATTACCACCGTCACCATCGCGGCCACCACCTTCACCTCTGGACTTGGCTACAATATAATTTACAATTTATATACATAATATTAAGACTGTTATTAAGGAATATGTAAAGTAAACACTCACCGCAATCCCGGGAGAGGTGTCCCCGTTTGCCACAGTTGTAACATTCTGAAACGGGTAGATATAATTGTATTCGTTTCTAATTGTATGTATTGTAAATATAGATTAATCAAATTTATGCTTACGTCGGGTGCGGTCTTCTGTTTTCCCGATATATAGGCGGCAATTCCCGCTAATATTGTAAATGTTGCTCATGCTTAAAAACAAATAAAGAAAGTTGAAAAAAACAATTGATTGGTCTGCATTATTATGTTGGTGATATTATAAAATATTAAATTCGTTAAACAAAAAGCATGTGGTGCACACAGCACACTCAAACAAAGCCACGGTTTTCTTCGCAAATGTAAATGGTATAACAATATCATTTGATTAATGCAATCGGAGGTGAACGTGTTAAAAACAAAAAAAAAATCGAAAAAATATTTAATTTGTTTCACAGAAACCATGTGTTGCAGACAAAACTAAGGCTCGATTTTCTTCGCAAATTTATATATTATTACAATAAGATATTATTAATTCATAAATACGATCCGCGTTGGACGCGTTACAAAACAATCCAATGTTTCTTATTATACTCATTCTAAAAATATAAAGAAAGTGTATACTAAAACTTTTATATTATTATAAATAATGTACCTCACATGTACCTACGCTTGGCAATTGCCGCTAATGTTCTATGCATTGTTAATCATTCTAAAGTTGATGAATAAAAAGCAATAAAGAAAGTGTATAGGAAAACGAAACTTTAAGTGATCTGTCGGTATTATTATATGCTGATGGTATGATAAAATATTAAATTCGTTAATCGGAAAGCATGTGTTACATTATATTAATTGATAAATTAAATACGATCTGCGGTGTAAAAAAGGTTTTTAAAAAGCCACCAATTAAATTAATAATACAATGTATACTCACGTGTTTCTGGTTCAGACGGTTTGAATGAAATGATTTTAAAGTCGGAAGTCCGCGCAGTCCTTGGTCTTAGAACGGCGACAATAACAAGAGTCAAGGCAGGTAACCCATGCGGGAAACGATATCGCACGGCCGATTAATTTATTTATTGTATTGACAAATTAATTATCTTATAGTTTTATATTATTCATTCGAACACGGCATTACACCTTACACTTTTGGCCATCGTTCTTATTTCATTTTTGCAAATTTTTTTCATATGGTCATAATAATGCCTTAGGACCATCACTCGATTTTATAGATACACACGCAAAAATGGTTTTCAAACATTCCCGCCTTCGACAGAATACCGCCAAACCTGTAGGCCTTATCACCGACCGTTTATCGTCTATTCACTCGGCGGTATCAGCGGATAACTTCCCGCCTATTATGTGATACGAGAGATATTGGGTCTGAGTGTCTGACATCATGTCGGTGCGCGGAAACGTTTCCGTGTTTTTCGGAGGACCATTGGGAAACGAAATCCCAATCAGCTGACCGAGTTTTGCTTCTAAATCGCTCTACTACTATAAACGAAAAAAACTATTAAACGTGGCCGCCCGACTTGCTAGACACTCAACAAATCACGGGGAATATATTACGACTAGCACGGGCGCCCGAAATGTTATTATTTATATATATTTGATTTACGTCATTTGGCGTTTTCATGCCTTGACCCGGACGTCGCACTATCCGACGAAGTCAGATTGCCTACCAGGGTTACTACGTCCAACGTCGAGGAAGGTGACTGACCCGCTAGACACCAAGACATATACCATTTATTTTGCACGTGACCCATTACTTAATTTTGCGTCAGAAGTCACGCGTTGTCCGCTATCCGACGCTAGACCCTAGATCCCCTGCTAGACCCCAAAACATATTTTCGAGTAATTACGTCGAGGAAGGGGACTCGGTAGTCAGATTGCTTACGAAATGTTTTGAATTTTCATTACTTCATTGATTTGGTGTCTGTAATGGACGCTGTCCCGGCCGCACATTGCCTACCCGGATAACGTAGATGTGTGACCTGCTAGACACCAACAAATCAGACGGTGGCTATATGATTTGCACGGAAGCCCTGAATATTTTGAATTTTCTTCACGTAATTTATTCTTTAATTTTGCGTTTTCGGCAACAGTAATGAACGTCGTCCGCTATTCGACGCAGTCGGATTGCATACGTGATGACGTGACCCGACCGTCGAATATTGTCTTAAAGGGTGACTACGACCAAAGTCGAGGAACGTGACTGACCCGCTAGACCCCAAACACTATTACTACGGCGAACGTCCCTGTAGGTGACCGAACTGCTAGACACCCACAAATATTACTATATTATTTTTTTTATCAAATTTCGAATTTCCGGCGGCGTCGTCGAAAAGACTCTGTCAAAGACTCTGCCCTGGCTACCACGGGCTACCACGTCGAACCGCAGTGGTCCTAGCCTAATCACACATCCTTATCGGCATACCACCTCTTCGCCGATATACCGTGTCGGCTCGAGACCGCGAGTCCGCACCACGTCGAGGCCAACGCGGCTTCCGAAATCGACAACACTCGGGGCCCGCTCACGGGGGTCTGGGGGTGTCCCCCAGCGACGCTCGGAGAGCTAGTCTATACTATATAAAGCGTGAACCCGAGGGCGCCCCCTATGCGTTAAATCCGAACCATCGTAAGAGAGAGCCAATGAGAAAATTCAATTTCCCCGGAGGGCGGTCTCCCGGCGGCGGCGGAGCCGTCGCCGCGTTATCACTCCTCCTTATCGCTTTTCACGATTTTTCTCGAAATTCAAGATTTTTTTTCAAATTTTTCGAATTTTACCCCGCCCGGTTCCTCGGGCGGTCCCGTTCGGACCTTATTCGCGTTCCCCGCTAGATTTACTATTACGAGTACGCCGTACGCGCGGCCCTACTTTTTTCCCGGCGGGCCCGCCGCGGCCGATATCGCGTGCGAACCGAGCGCCGCCGTCGACGCGCGTTTTTTGCCGTTTTTTTCGAAAATTCGAGTTTTAGGCGGTTTAGGGCGTATCGACCTCCCCGTTTGGATCTCATTCGCGTTCCCCCCTAAATTTATTGTCGGCGCGCTGCCCTATTTTTTCAAAAACGAGTCCAGGGGAGGTTAAACGTGAACGGAAACGTGAGTAGGTACCGTGTATGTATCGCTATATACAGGCATAAATACATGCGTCGCGTCGTTTTTTGCGTAGCCGCCGCTGCGTTATCACTCCTCCTTATCACTTTTCACGATTTTTTTTCAAAATGTTCGACTTTTACTCCCCTCGGGGCCTCGGGCGGCCCCGTTCGGACCTTATTCGCATTCCTCGCTAAATTTACTATTATAAGTCCGCCGTACTTTTTTCTCTGCGGGCCCTCCGCGGCGGATATCACGTGCGAACCGAGCGCCGCCTTCGCCCGCGCTTTTTGCCGTTTTTTTCGAAAATTCGAGTTATAGGCATTTTGGGGCTTATCGACCTCCCCATTTGGATCTTATTCGCGTTCCCCGCTAAATTTATAGCCGGCGCGCTGCCCTACTTTTTTCTCTGCGGGCCCTCCGCGGCGGATATCACGTGCGAACCGAGCGCCGCCGTCGCCCGCGATTTTTGCCGTTTTTTTCGAAAATTCGAGTTTTAGGCATTTTGGGGCTTATCGACCTCCCCGTTTGGATCTTATTCGCGTTCCCCGCTAAATTTATAGCCGGCGCGCTGCCCTACTTTTTCAAAAACGAGTCCCGGGGAGGACCGGCGTCGCTTAAACGAGAGTAGGTACCGATTGGGTATCGAGTAGGTACCGCTATATACAGGCATAAATACGTGCGTCTCGAAGTTCGATTTTTTTCGCAAAGCTCGGGTATTATACGTCCGAGGGCGGCGGAGCCGGTCGTATACTCGCCGACGCGGTCGGATCGCCCGCTACGACACCCTTTGACGGCCTTCCAAACGGCGTTCGCCTTTCGCGGGGACCGCAACGCGGCTTAAGAGTCATATATTTGACTCTGTATTTCATCTCAGTAGGTGGCTAGGTTGGTTAGGCGTTAGGACAGGTGACTCGAGGGTTGTGGTTTCGAACCCGCAGCCCGAAAATCGATAATTTGCAGCGGCCGTGTTCAATGGAATTTTTTTTTCGCGTTTTTTTTTTCGTCACATTAATTATTTTTAACGAAAGTGTTGTGATTTTTTTCAAAATTCGCGTTATTATATTAAATATATCGGTATTTATATATATTATAATTCGTTTAACTATATTTATTTTGCAAAAAAATATAAATATATAATAAATTAATATATTAAATAATAATAATAATATTAGCATTTAATTAATACTTGATTTTATCGTGACCAACGCACCTATATGTTTCTTTTATAAATACAATATAATATAACTAACCTATATGACATATATTGTAGTACCTTCTTGATATATTACGGTTTTTAAGTGATTCCAATTTGGTTAAATATTGTTTAATACGATATTAATAAACTAATAGATCTAAAAGAACTGATTAAACTCTGGCATTTAAGTAGTACGACTATATTATGACTGCTCTTTTTGCCGTTTTTTTCGAAAATTCGAGTTTTAGCCCCTTTCGGTCGTATCACCCTCCCCGTCGACGACTTATTCGCGTTCCCCGCTAAATTTATAACCGACGCGTGGCCCTACATTTTCAAAAACGAGTCCCGGCGAGGAGCGGCGTCGCGGAAAAGAGAGTAGGTACCGATTACATATCGCTATATACAGGCATAAATACATGCGTCTCGAGGTTCGATTTTTTTTTTGCAATTCTCGCGTTTTATACGTCCTAGGGCCGCGGAGCCGGTAGTCCGCTTCCCGACGCGGTCGGATCGCCCGCTACGACACCCTTTGACGGCCTTCCAAACGGCGTTCGCCTTTCGCGGGGACCGCAACGCGGCTTAAGAGTCATATATTTGACTCTGTTTTTCATCTCAGTAGGTGGCTAGGTTGGTTAGGCGTTAGGACAGGTGACTCGAGGGTCGTGGTTTCGAACCCGCCGCCCGAAAATCTATAATGTGCGGCGGCCGTGATAAATTGAATTTTTTTTTTCGTCGTTTCGCCATCACATCCGTCTTATCATTTTTAACGTAAATGTTCCGATTTTTTTCAAAATTCGAGTCTTAACGCCTCTACTGACTTCGGACCTCCCCGTTGAAGACTTATTCGCGTTCTCCGTCAAATGATTTAGCAGAGCGGACAGTGTCTTTATTACTATACATGGGCGTGAATATAATATGCGACGAAGAGTTTGATTTCTCTTTTTTTTTTCGTTTTTTTCAAAAATTCGAGTTTTAGCTCCTTTTGGTCGTATTACCCTCCCCGTTTGAATCTTATTCGGGTTCCCCGCTAAATTTATAGCCGGCGCGTGGCCCTACATTTTCACATACGAGTCCCGGGAAAGAGTGGCGTCGCGGAAAAGAGAGTAGGTACCGTGTAAGTATCGCTAAATACAGCAATAAATACATGCGTCGCGTCGTTTTTTGCCGTTTTTTTCTAAAATTCGTATCTTGGCCCGTGTTAGTGGCATTACACTTCCTGTTTGGATGTTATTGGCGTTCCCCGCTAAATTTATAAGCCGCCCGCTGCAGAGTCGGTCTGTAGGTGTACCAGGTACATGCATATTATAATATATAAATGTATATTTATCAAGAAATGATACACGGTGCCTGGGTTGGTTTAGTTAAATTATATATACTTTATAAAATATTATCCCAGCTCGAGTCGACGATGGATGTCACAGAAACAATAATATAAAATAATTATATATTAGGTATTATTAATTTGAGTATACAATAGGTAGGTTTAATCAAATTAATAAATAGACAATTGATAAATAACAATATTTAGATAATTGACAACCACAGCTATTGCTTTTATTATCTACATTTATGAGCAACGCACCTAAATCTTTGACATGGGCTCGATTAAATATTAAATAAATAATATACTATGTAGTAGGTAGGTACTTGATACAGCTATTACAGTTTTTAGGTCAGTAAGATTTGGTTAGATTATAATACTGCTACAGATTATAAATAATACTATATTAATAAACAAAATTGAACTTTATGTATTTATTTAAAGTCTGGCAATTAGATTGTATAATGATATGACTATATACTATTTGATATAACTTATAAAGGTAGGTTTGAATATGAGTATTATATGAAATAAACTATTTGTTATTATAACTATGGTTATTTTATACCTACATGAATAGACAATAGTAATATAACTAACCTACATGTATTTATACTACTTAATATATTACAGTTTTTAGTTGAGTCAAATTATGTATATTAGTAAACAAAAAAATTACTAACTATATTATGTATTTATTTAAATTCTGGCAGTTAAATTGTATAATGATATGACATTATTAGATATTACTCAAAATATAGGTAGGGCTATCATATATATTTACATGAGTTTCAAATCAATAAAACAAATACATAATTAATAAATGATGAATAACAAATTGATACTATATATTATGTACTTACATATGACTTATGTATTATAATATAGATGTATTATTACTATTATTATACCCATAGATGTATTAAGTGTACAATATAAACTACATTCATACACACTTGCATACACATAACAGATAAGTCATAACACAGTGATGCACCATTATAAATGTGCAATTATAATTACTAAATAATTTAAACTATCATAAATATCATATGACATTAAAAAATTGGTAGGTAGGCACATAATATATTATATACAGTCATACAATATAACAGAAAAATATTATGATAGTAGACCTACTCAGTAAGATAAATGCCACAAAATACAAACTATATGCATTGTATAGTGTATACATTTACACATACCTACGTTAAATAGGACAGTATTTTTCAGGTCAATCAAATTTGCTATTCATCAATAAAATTATATATTTATTAATTTGATTTAATTCTCATTATTAAATAAATATACATGGTAGGTATAACTTTACTATATATGTAAGTAATATCAAATAGTATAGAAAATATTATACAAATATTAAATAACTTTACTACCTACAAACTTTACTTAAATATATAATGATCTTTTTATTTATTAATATAATAATATATATTATATAGAAACTGTAGCAGTATTTGTATGCTACATTAAATTATTAATTACCAAAATAAGAAAGTGGCTATTTGATTACCTCAACAAATTAACTCACCTGACAACTGTAATATTATATTGATATGTATGCATTTATTAGTTAATAACAGGGACTGGAACCGTACCGAAATTGACCAGTTTTGGACCGAAATCTTTTGAAAATCTTAGGACCGAAACCGGACCGGAACAATTAAATATATTTTTTTAAGAAAAGAAACCGAAACCTATATTTTGATGTAGAGGTTTTTCCGGAAAATCCAATAGATATTTCATCTGTGGTGAAAATAGGTAATAACTAATAACTAATTATTAGTAATAATAAATAATTATAAAGTCGTAGACCTAAATTTTGGCGTAATGACGTCGAGGAAGGTGACTCGGTAGTCGGATTGCTTACGAAATGTTTTGAATTTTTTTTCACATAATTCATAACTTAATTTTGCGTTGTCAGTGACTGTAATGGACGCTGTCCCGGCCGCACGTTGCCTACCCGGATAACATAGATGACTGACCTGCTAGACACCAAAAAATCAGACGGTGGCTATATGATTTGAATGGACAACCGAAATATTTTGAATTTTCTTCACGTAATTTATCCTTTAATTTTGCGTTTTCGGTAACAGTTATGAACGTCGTCCGCGATTCGACGCAGTCGGATTGCATACGTGATGACGTGCCCCAGCCAGGGAATATTGTCGGGCTGCCTTCCAGCTTGACTACGACCAAAGTCGAGGAACGTGACTTTATATTATTTTTTATATTAGATTTTCATAATCATGGTAGGTTCTGCGTTATGATTCTATGTGCTGTAACGTCGAGTAAGGCGACCGACCTGGTAGACACCTAAACTAAAGGGCAGCTATAAAACTCGGCCGTCGCACATTGTCATATATCCTAGAAGTTTTACTAAGGCGGACGTCATTCGAGTTGACTGACCTGGTAGAGAGGAAAAAAATCGCGGCAACAATATGTTTTTTAACGGGATTTCGAATTTCCGTGGGCATTCGGCGAACGTTGTCGGCGAACGTTGTTGCTCACACGGGCTACCACGTGGAACCACGGTGGTGCAAATCTCATGACACAACGACCGGCTAGAGACCGACGACCAGATGATATTTTTACTTAATTATCCGTTTTCGGTGACAGTAATGAACGGTGTCCGCGATTCGACGCAGTCGGATTGCATACGTGATGACGTGACACGCGGCCATCACACATTATCCGACACCCACAAAAATACGAACAACGTCGAGGAAGGTGACTGACCTGCTAGACCCCAAAACATATTTTCACGTAAATTATATAACTGATGACACGAACCGGTCGTCACGTTGTCTACCTCCAACATCGTGTCGGTTGCCTACAAGGATAACATAGATGGGTGACCTGCTAGACACCAAAATCAGACGGGGGCTATATGATTTGCACGGACGCCCGAAATATTTTGAATTTTCTTCACGTAATTTATTCTTTAATTTTGCGTTTTCAAGGGTGACTACGACCAAAGTCGAGGAACGTGACTGACCCGCTAGACCCCAAATACTATTACTACGGCGAACGTCATTCTAGGTGACCGAACTTCTAGACACCCACAAAAATTACTATATTATTTTTTTACCAAATTTCGAATTTCTGGTGGCGTTGTCGAAAAGACTCTGCCCTGGCTACCACGGGCTACCACGGGCTACCACGTCGAACCACAGTGGTCCTAGCCTTATCACACATCCTTATCACCATACCTCCTCATCACCCATACACCGTGTCGGCTGAGACCCACGACCGCACCATGAGACCACCGCTGCTTCCGAAATCGACAACACTCGGGGCCCGGTCACGGGGGTCTGGGGGTGTCCCCCAGCGACGCTCGGAGAGCTAGTCTATACTATATAAAGCGTGAACCCGAGGGCGCCGCCTATGCTTTAAATCCGAACCATCGTAAGAGAGAGCCAATGAGAAAATTCGATTTCCCCGGAGGGCGGTCTCCCGGCGGCGGCGGAGCCGTCGCCGCGTAATCAGCCTTTCTTATCACTGTTTCGAGATTTTTTCGATTTTTTCGAAATTTTTCGAGTTTTTCGAGTTTTACCCCCTCGGGGGGCCCGGGGTCTCCCCGCTGTGACCTTATTCGCGTTCCCCGCTAGATTTACAGGCCGCGCGCGGCCGTATCTTCTTCCCGGCGGGCCCGCGGCGGCCGATCTCGCGCGCGATACGAGCGCCGCCGTCGCGCGCGTTTTTCGCCGTGTTTTTCGAAATATCGAGTTTTACCCCCCTCGGGGGCCCCGGGCGTCCCCGTTCGCGTTATATTCGCGCTCCTCGCTATATTTGTAGCCGGCGCGCTATCCTACTTTTTCAAAAACGAGTCCCCTCATCCGACTAGACGGTCGCCGACGCCGCGGCGTCGTCACGATTTCGACGGTTTTTCCGACTTTTTCCAACAGAGTCGCGTTTCGCTTCGTTTGTAGACTTTTCACCTCCCCGCCGAACACGTATTCGAGTTCCCCGCTAAATTTATAGCCGGCCCGCAGTCCTACTTTTTCAAAAACGAGTCCCGGGGAGGAGCGGCGACGCGCAAACGAGAGTAGGTACCGAGTGGGTACGTCGTGTGTGTGCTATATACAGGCATAAATACATGCGTCTCGACGTCCGATTTTTTTCGCCAATCCCACCGAATCTCGAATTTTACCCCCCTCGGGTCTCCCCGTTTGCGTCTTATTCGCGTTCCTCGCTAAATTTGTAGTCGGCGAGCTGTCCTACTTTTTCAAAAACGAGTCCCGGGGAGGAGCGGCGTCGCGGAAACGAGAGTAGGTACCGAGTGGGTACATTTTGGGTATCGCTATATACAGGCATAAATACGTGCGTCCCGACGATCGATTTTTTTCGCGAATCTCACAGAATCGAACTTCCGAAGCCGGTCGAGACGGTCGTCTCCTTACCGACGCGTTCGACCCCCCCGCTCGGACGCCATTTGACGGACGTGGACGCCGCTTTCCAGTTTCGGGTGCACGGCGACGCGGCTTAATAGTCATAGATTTGACACGATATTTCATCTGAGTAGGTAGTCGATAGGTTAGGGCGCTAGGACATGTAACTAGGAGTCGTGGGTTCGATACCGTCCCCCGGCGATGTCGAAGATTTGCGGCGGCCGTGATAATCTCGAGTTTTTTTTCGCGTTTTTTTTTTTCGTCTTTTCTCCATCAGTTCCGTATTATCATATTTAAATAGTCCCCCCTCATAGTCGGGGTACTTTTGACCCCCCCCTCCCCAATCAAATTTTTTTGGCCGAGCATAACTTAGCCGGGGATCGTCGTAGCCGTATTTTGTAAACGGCTATGGGTTGTGGGTGACCACGTGCATACCATATCAAAAATTACCCCCCCTCCTTTTTTTTTGATTTAAGTATATCTCTGTCACGTTTCGACTTGGGTCCCCCGTTTTACCACCAAAATTTACGTTTCAAGACCCTCTAAATAGTCCCCCCATAGTCGGGGTACTTTTGACCCCCTCTCAAATTTTTCGGTGACAGTTATGAACGCCGTCCGCGAGTTTCAAATTAATAAATTATGAATAACAAATTGATATATTTATACATTATGTACTATTTATTATATAGATGTATGTTTATACCTAATGATATATTTATATAATTTAATCTAAAAGTTTAAATGAAGTACTATTTACTATTAATTATATCATTGCCCATTGGTATTGGTTGGTATATAAAATATGTCTTTTTCTAATAGTTTGCATTGTGTGTTAAACGGTATAGTGTTATAATATATGAACTGGGCATATTGTAATATGTAAAAATTTAATTAGAAGAAGTAATAGTGAAATTATTGGTAAATAAGGTAGTTGGTCATAGGTTAGTACTCCATGAGTAGGTACATAACATTGATGGACTAATAGAGAGTAACTAAGTATTGGAAACAGAGGATTTCACTTCTAAGTATATAATAACAAATTATAAATATATATATATATATATAATATACTATGTAGTAGGTACTAAATTTTTAGGTGATATTAAAAATATGAATTATATGAATTTAGTCATATCATATGACTATACTATAAGTATTTAATAAATATTTATTTATAATAAGTATTTAGTTAATACTTGACACATTTACCATGAACAACGCACCTATATTTTTCAAATAGTAGGTATATAATACTCTGATGGTTCAATTGTATAATGATATGACATAATTTGATATTACTCAATATAATATAGGTCTATGGTCTATCACGTATATTTATTTATTTATTTAATATCAAATGTAATAATTTATGAATAATAAATTGATATATATATTATGTACCTACATAATATGACTAATGTATTTTATAGATGTACCTATGTATATACATAATAGTATAGTTATATAATTTAAGCATATTATATGTATGTACATGAATTAATAGTGATATTAGTATACATTTTCGTTCATTGGGCCAAAAATATAAATAAAGTACCTACACATAATATTATAAAAATTAACATTCAGTTAACATATTATTGGTACCTATATAGTAAGTAGATGAATTGATAGTGAAATAAAATTAGTAAATAAAGTAGTTGGGCACAGGTACTCCAATGGTATATAATATACTATGTAGTAGGTACTTAATGTATTACAGTTTTTAGGTGAGTCAAATTATGTAGGTATATCAATAAACAAAATATAACTTAATGTATTTAATTAAATTCTGGCAGGTAAATTGTATAATGATATGACTAAACTATACGATACTGTCTACATAATATGCCCGTTAATATACGCGACATTATGCGAGTGGGCCGCGGAGTGGGATGGAGTGAGTGCGGGGGGGGGAAACTTTGTCGACGCGAAGCGCGCCCGTTTCGACCTGCCTCTTGTGATCGGCGCTCGTACAACGCACATCGACTCTCACGGAAAAGCCAAATACGTTTCGTGTTATTTAACATTCAGTGTTTTTCTTTGAGTTTTGTTGTCTTTTCGGCGCTTTTCACATACCCGGTGAGTACAACTTCTATAATAATATCTACTACTATATAATATTCAGATAAACTACTGATTCTATATGTTTGCACCAGCTACAGACATCATGGCGCGTTTCGTGTTTTTTTCGTACACCGCAAATGTACTTTGAATACCTATAACTTTTTTATATCCGCATTCGTATTAGTTGTGTATTATCCAGTCGCTGTAGTCGATGTTTAAGTCCGTTGGCTGTTTCTTCGCGTTACCATTGCGGTACCTACGTGTTTTATCGCTTTACATTTTGCGTTAACACTTAACAGTTAATTGTGCAATTACGAGCTGGGTATGTCATTTTTCGTATTTTTCTATTTTTTATGTACATCACGTAAGCCGGTGTGTACCTATTAATTCTAAAAATAACACGCGAGTCTCATACCTCACCGCTGATAACAATAACTGATACCTACAACAGACAACAGTCGTTGTATTCGATTGCAACGTTTTTTTTTTATGACGAGTTTTTCATATTTAGTATTCACTTTTTACTTATTATTACTATAACCTGTTCGTGATGCTTTTAGGCTATTCAAAATGGTCAAACGATGTGTGCTATGCGGAATTGTGGAGAAAACATTATCGATGTTTCCGTACACAAGTAATTCACCCAACACGTACCAATACCTACTTATCAATATATTATAATAAATTATGTGTCGCCTTAGATTTCCAACTGCCGTATACCGTATACAGTTACTGTTGGCGCGACTTTTAACAAACGTTTACATAATACGGGAGACATTGGTTCTAACACCATGTTGGTGCGTGGAAACAAAACCACAACCAGCTGACCGAGTTCCGTTTCCATATCGTTGCGCCTTCGGCAATGCAACGCTGAAATTCTTGATGGAAATACAGTATGCTATTATTTCAGGACACCTTCATTTATTCGTAAGTGATTACGGGCCTTATCAGTAATTTTTGGGCACGGTAAAAATACTATTTTCATTTTCGACCCGGCTTCGGAGTGGTGGATCTTTTATCTGACGTTTAGTCGGATTGCTTACGCATTTAACGATGTTATCATCAATCAAGGTGGTGACTGACTTGCTAGACACTCAACAGATCACGGCGGCACGATTCCCTCGAACCGGCCGTCACACATCGTCAAGTTGTCTACCCGGGTGACTACGACCAACATCAAGTCGATCGACACGGGGTCGGATTGACTATCGGATAACATAGATGACTGACCTGCTAGACACCCAAAAAAAGGCGGTGGCTATATGATATGCATGGACGCCCGAAATATTTCTTCTTTATTTTTGCGTTTTCGGTAACAGTAATGAACGTGATGACGTTCATCAGCCGTCGCACATTATCCGCTATCCGACGAAGTAGGATTGCCTACCAGGGTGACTACGACCTACGTAGAGGAAGGTGACTGACCTGCTAGACTCCAAAACATATTTTCACGTAAATTATACACCCAATCCTCGAACCGGCCGTCACACGTCGTCACGTTGTCTACCAGGTGACTACGTCTCACATCGATTCGGATTGCCTACCAGGGTGACTACGACCTACGTAGAGGAAGGTGACTGACCTGCTAGACCCCAAAACATATTTTCACGTGAATTATACACCCAATACAATCGAACCGGCCGTCACACGTCGTCACGTTGTCTACCGTGACTACGTCTCACATCGAGGCGGAAAGCCTACCCGGATAACAATTTTTTTTCACGTAATTTATTCTTTAATTTTGCATTTTCGTTAACAGTAATGGACGCTGTGATACTTGATGACGTTCATCAGCAATCGCATATTTACCAAGGTGACTACGACCAACGTAGAGGAAGGTGACTGACCTGCTAGACCCCAAAACATGTTTTCACATAAATTATATAACCGATGCATCGAATCGGTTGTCACCTTGTCTACCCGGGTGACTACGTCCAACATCGAGGAAGGTGACTGACATGTTAGACCCCCAAGAAAAGACTTTGACAGGTATCCGGTTAACTAAACCACTATCCTTATCACGGTCCTCCATCCTTATCACACATCCACTTTTCTTATCACAAATCCAATATCCTTATCATAAATTGTTATCACAAATCCTCCATGCTTATCACTTATCTACAATCCTTATCAATAATCCACTATCCTTATCACAAATCCAGTTTCCTCATCACTAATTTATACCACAAATCCTTATCACTAGACCTTCATACCACCCATTAACCGTCCAGCTCGAGACTGGCGACTGGCGACTGGCGACGGCGGCTATATGATTTGCATGGACGTCCGAAATTTTTTAAATACTTTTCAAGTAATTTATTACTTTTTTTGCTTTTTCGGTAACAGTAATGAACGTCGTCCGCGATTCGACGCAGTCGGATTGCATACGTGATGACGTTCCCCAGCCGTCGAGTATTGTCGGATTGCCTTCCAGGGTGACTACGACCAAAGTCGAGGAAGGTGACTGACCCGCTAGACCCCAAATACTATTACTACGGCGAACGTCATTCGAGGTGACTGACCTGCTTGACACCACAAAAATACAACGACGATTTATAATTTTTTTACGGAATTTTGAATTTCCGGCGGCAGTAAAGAACGTTGTCGTCGAACGTTGTTGCTTACCGGGGGGGCTACCACGCCAAACCACGGTGGACCTAACCTTATCAGAGTTCCTTATCACACACCGACCTGCTCGAGACTGACGACCAGACCAACAGACCACTGCATCTTCCGAAATCGAAAACACTCATGACCGACACCCGGGGGTCTGGGGGTATCCCCCAGCGACGCTCGGAGAGCTAGTCTTATACTATAAAGCGTGAACCCGAGGGCGCAGCCTATGTTTTAATTCCGAACTAGCGTAAGGGAGAGCCAATGAGAAAATTAGATTTCTATCCGCGGGCGGTCTCCCGGCGGCGGCGGAGCCGTCGCTGCGTTATCACTCCTCTTATCACTTTTTGCCGTTTTTTTCGAAAATCAAAGAAATTTCGAAAAAAAACGAGTTTTACCCCCCCGGGGGGCCTCGGGCGGCCCCGTTCGGACCTTATTCGCGTTCCTCATTAAATTTATAGTCGGCGAGCGGCCCTACTTTTTTCCCGGCGGGCCCGCGGCGGCGGATGTCGAGTGCGATACGAGCGCCGCCGTCGCGCGCGTTTTTTGCATTTTTTTTCGAAAATTCGAGTTTTAGGCGTTTTGGGGATTATCGACCTCCCCGTTTGGATCTTATTCGCGTTCCCCGCTAAATTTAACGTCGAAACGTGGCCCTACTTTTTCAAAAACGAGTGCCCCGGCGGACGTATCGATCGCCGAGGGCGCCGCGTCGTCGCCGTTTCGACGGTTTTCTCGACTTTTTCGACTAGAGTCGAGTGTAGCAACTCTACGAGACGTCCGACCTCCCCGCCGGCGACGTATTCGAGTTCCTCGCTAAATTTATAGCCGGCGAGGGTACCTACTTTTTCAAAAACGAGTCCCGGGGAGGAGCGACGTCGCTTAAACGAGAGTAGGTACCGATGGGGTATCGAGTAGGTACCGCTATATACGGGCATAAATACGTGCGTCTCGAGGTTCGATTTTTTTCGCAAAGCTCGGGTATTATACGTCCGAGGGCGGCGAAGCCGGTCGTCCGCTCGCCGACGCTGTCGGATCGCCCGCTCAAACGCCCTTTGACGGCTTTCCAAACGGCGTTCGCCTTTCGCGAGCACGGGGACGCGGCTTAAGAGTCATAGAATTGACTCCGGTTTTCATCTGAGTAGGTGGCTAGGTTGGTTAGGCGTTAGGATAGGTGACTCGAGGGTCGTGGGTTCGAACCCGGGGGCCGTGTAAATTCGAATTCATTTTTTTTGCGTTTTTTTTTTCGTCACATTTATCATTTTTAACGAAAGTGTTATTTTTTTTTTTAAATTTGCATTATTATATTATATATATTATTATTATTCGTTTGACGATATTTATTGGGCAAAAAAATAATTATAATTAACATTTACCGACGCACCTACATGTTTCTTTTATTAATACATTATAATACAACTAACCTACGTGTAGTACCTACTTGATATATTACAGTTTTTACGTGATTCCGATTTGGTTAAATACTGCTACAGATTATAAATACTATATTAAAAAATAGTGCGACTATATGACTGCTTCATTTGCCGTTTTTTTCGAAAATTCGAGTCCCGGGGTGGAGTAGTGTTTCGGAAACGAGAGTAGGTACCGTGTAGGTATCGCTATTCACATACATATATACATGCGCCTCAAGGTTCGATTTTTTTCGCAAATCTCGCGTTTTGAACGTCCGAAGGCGGCGGACACGGTCCTCCGCTCAAACGCCCTTTGACGGTCGCGCAACCCGCGTTCGCCATTCGCGGGGACGGCGACGCGGCTTAAGAGTCATAGATTTGACTCAGATTTTCATCTCAGTAGGTGGTTAGATAGGTTAGGCGTTAGGATAGGTGACTCGAGGGTCGTGGGTTCGAACCCGGCCGCCGGGATATTCGATAATTTGCGGCGCCCGTGATATTTCGGATTTCTTTTTTTTGCGTTTTTTTTTTTTTGGTCACATTAATCATTTTTAACGAGTGTTCCGATTTTTTTCAAAATTCGCGTTATTATATTATATATATCGGTATTTATATATATTATTATTCGTTTGACTATATTTATTTTGCAAAAAAATAATAATTAACATTTAATTAATATTTGATTTTACCGTGACCAACCTACAATATAATATTATAATGTAGTACCTACTTGATATATTAAATACTGCTACAGATTATAAATACTGTTTAATACAATATTAATAAACTATATTAAAAAATAGTACTACTATATGACTGCTCCATTTGCCGTTTTTTTCGAAAATTCGAGTTTCAGCCCCTTTCGGTCGTATCACCCTCCCCGTCGACGACTTATTCGAGTTCCCCGCTAAATTTATAGCCGGCGCGCGGCCCTACTTTTTCAAAAACGAGTCCCGGCGAGGAGCGGCGTCGCTTAAACGAGAGCGGGTACCGTGTATTGTATTGTATATATTATGCGTCGCGTCGTTTTTTGCGGAGCCGCCGCTGCGTTATCTTTTATCCTTATCACTTTTCACGGTTTTGACCATTTTTCACAATTTTTTTTCAACATTTTTGAAGTTTACCCCCCTCGGGCAGTGGCGTGGTGAATGGGGTTTTATGACGCCTAGGCGTCATGGTGAATTTTTTTTTTTTGGGGTGGGGTGGTTGGGTACATTATGGTAACCAATAACATACAACAAAAAATTAAAATATTTACAGTTCCATAATAATTATATGTATTATATATTATATTAAGGGGATAAAGAAGGGGTAGGTACTGAAATATATGCTGGGCATCAAGATTTATAAATGTTCACCACGCCACTGCCCTCGGGTGCCTCGGTAGGGCCCGTTTGGACCTTATTCGAGTTCCCCGCTACATTTATAGACGGTGCGCGACCCTACTTTTTCACAGACGAGTCCCGGGAAAGAGTGGCGTCGCGGAAAAGGGAGTAGGTACCGTGTAAGTATCGCTATATACAGCAATAAATACATGCCTCGAGACGTTTTTTGCTGTTTTTTTCTAAAATTCGTTTCTTGGACCGTTTTAGTGGTATTACCCTGCATGTTTGGATATTATTGGCATTCCCCGCTAAATTTATAAGCCACCGTCGTCAGTACTTCGCTCGAGTCGAGTTCCGCGGAGGAGATCGGGGAGCGGACAGTGTTGTTATTACTTTATACGGAAATGAAAATATGCGACAAAAAGTTTGATTTTTTCATACACACTTTCATACACATAATACATAAGTCATAACACAGTGATGCACCATTATAATTAAGCAATTATAATTACTAAATAATTTAAAACATCATAAATATCAAATGACATTTAATAAATTGGTAGGTAGGTACATCATATATTATATACCTACAGTCATACAATATAACAGCAAAATATTATGATAGTAGGTACTTACGAAGATAAGTGCCAAAAAATTGTATTGTGTATTCATTTATACATACCTACGTTTAATAGGATAGTATTACATTACAATAAATTTTGTTATTCACCAATATAATTATCTATTTGTTAATTTGATTTAATTCTCATAATTAAATAAATATACATGGTAGGTATATTTTAGAAAATATCCAATCAGAAAATTAGATTTTTTCGACTTATTAGTTATTTGTTATAACCGCGAAAACATAACAATGATTACATTGATTACAATGAAGCCTAACATAAAACACCTGATAAATGTTCTCTATAATTATAAAAAAAATACAATTTTGTTACCTCCTGTATGCTTTATCAGATTTGAACGGCCGTTTCGAGCACTTTTCGCTGTAGGCGGATTGTCCGTTCGGGAATCGACTTTCACCCGAGATGACTGATAGACGATAGCTAGACACTCAAACTCAGAATCCGAATTTCCGATTTCAACACACAACCTCCAGAACCGGACATACACGCCCGGTGCATGGTCTACGATCCGACGTAGTCGGATTGTCTACCTGACTAGCTACTTACATACGAGCGACTTACACCCCCACTGCATCCGACACTCGGGAATCGACTTTCACTCGAGATGACTGATTTCAACAGCCGATTTGAACACCCATACGAGAACCGGACACACACGCCCGGTGCATGGTCTGCGATCCGACGTAGTCGGATTGCCTACCTGACTAGCTACTTGCATACGAGCGACTTACACCCCCACTGCATCCGATCCGCCGCAGGTGGATTGTCCGTTCGGGAATCGACTTTCACCCGAGATGACTGATACCTAGACACTCAAACTCAGAATCCGAATTTCCGATTTCAACACACATACGAGAACCGGACATACACACCCGGTGCATGGTCTGCGATCCGACGTAGTCGGATTGCCTACCTGACTAGCTACTTGCATACGAGCGATTTACACCCCGCACTGCATCCGATCAGCCGCAGGCGGATTGTCCGTTCGGGAATCGTCTTTCACCCGAGATGACTGATAGCTAGACACTCAAACTCAGAATCCGAATTTCCGATTTCAACACGCATACGAGAACCGGACACACACGCCCGGTGCATGGTCTGCGATCCGACGTAGTCGGATTGCCTACCTGACTAGCTACTTGCATATGAGCGACTTACACCCCCACTGCATCCGACACTCGGGAATCGACTTTTACCCGAGATGACTGATAGCTAGACACTCAAACTCAGAATCCGAATTTTTCCGATTTCAACACACACACTCCAGAACCGGACATACACGCCCGGTGCATGGTCTGCGATCCGACGTAGTCGGATTGCCTACCTGACTAGCTACTTGCATACGAGCGACTTACACCCCCAGTGTCCCCCACTGCATCCGACACTCGGGAATCGACTTTTACCCGAGATGACTGATAGCTAGACACTCAAACCCAGAATCCGAATTTCCGATTTCAACACACACACACCAGAACCGGACATACCCGACCGGTGCATGGTCTGCGATCCGACGTAGTCGGATTGCCTACCTGGCTGGCTGTGTCGTACGATCGACTTGAATCGCGTGACTTACGACTAGACACTCTTCCGAGTTCAAAAATTACCGCTTAACCAGTGCTGCCAACACGACAAAACACAATAACCGACGACCCCCCATTCCCGCCGCAGGCTGGATCAAAAAACCCAGCATCGCCGACAAAGATGCACCACCGCCCACACAGTCTTTCCGCCGTAGGCGGGATGACAAACACCGGAATCTAGTCCTAATATATAAAATGACAAGGAAATCAGCTGTCTACAAGCAACCCGTGGAACGGAAAACGCAGTTATAGTGAAACCGTGGAGTAAAAAATGAAGCACCGCTCCGTTTCCCCAGCCCGCCGGCCAAGTCCCGTCGATTCCTTATAGCGCGACCAATCGCGTACCTTCGCAGCGGCGGCAGTCGGTTTTAAAACGTTTTTCGTTATCACCTCTTTTCCTATCATTTCGCCAATTTTTGAAATTTTCGGAAAATTAGCTGTTTTTACACGATTTCGACCCTTTCCGTCCTTTTTTATACTTAATTCGAAGCCGCCGGTGTGTAGTTTATATTCGTGCGCCGTTCGAAGCGGTCGCAATGTCGATCGAAAAATACACTCCCGACCGGACTTTTTTGCCGATTTTTTCCTTTTCTCCCACCGTTTCGTCTATTCACACGCCGTTTGTGCCCGAATCGTGTAGTCGACGTCTTTTTAAAGCCGTTTATATGGGCTTTTCCCCCGAAATCGGTTCGTTCGCCTCGCAATCGCGTTTATAAATTACGCCGGCGACCGACCGACCGTATATATACATGTATAATTTAATTTTTCCCTATGATTTAATAATTATTAACGAAAAACGCTTTTCACACGCCCCGTTAAATATATATATGGGAGATGCGCGTATTACAAGCGAATTATATGCGATTACATCGATGTACATCGAATATATCGGTTTACGTCGCTCCGTAGACGCACGGCTTAAGTGTTGATGTTTTGATCATATTTCACATCTCAAACTGTGTCCAAGTAGGTTAGGCGTTAGGTAGAAAACACGTAGGTCCCGGGTTCGAACCCGTCGTACGCTGCCCGAGCGTCGAATCTGGCATTGCCATAAGGTCTACACGGCCGCCCGGAACCGGATTTTTTTTGCATTTTTTTTCACGTTATTTTTAATATAAATTAAATAATAATATAATAATACAGGAACATATCGTACATTATTATTATTTAAAGTCATTGTCATATTATATCATACAATAAATAGGTACATATTATATTTGTTTTGTTAGGAATTATTATAATTGCATATTTTTTCAAAAAGTCCATGATTGTTATATAAATATAGTTGTATTTTATTTCGGATTGCCTACCTAGGTGGCTAAATTGAAAGTTAATCGATTTTGACTTGAGATGACTGACTTGCTAGACACTCCAACACGGTTGTCGACTTTACACTTTTTACATAAGGAATGGCACCGGACATGCGAAGCCACATACCACTCTATGTGATATACCTACTATATATAGGTGATAGACGGATTGCTCATTTTAGTTTCGTCTTAAACGGTGATGATTGACTTGACAGACACTTTAACAGTTTAACATGCAGGTTTTTGCATTTTTTTTTTTAAATTAATATATATACATTATAGGTAGTGTTTATATGTACTTATTGTATTGGTTAATATAATAGTAGGTATGTATTATAATTATGTATTATGTATTATAATTATAATTGCACTTTTCTCAAAGTGTTCATTGTTATATTATATCACACAATAAATACATATCATATTTGTTTGTATGTATATTGTATATAGTTTGAATTTTTCGTAAATTATTTCGTAAGTTGTGTGATAGGGTTTTCACTTATAGCCGCTTGACGTCGGGTCTGCAATCCACCGCAGGTGGATTGCCTACCTGATTTGCTGTAGCACATTGTCCGCGATCCGACGAAGTCGGATTGCCTACCAGCCTACCTAAGTGGCTAACTTGAAAGTTAATAGATTTTGACTTGAGATGACTGACTTGCTAGAAACTCCAACACGGTTTTCGACTTTACACTTTTTACATAAGATAAAGCACCGGGCATGCTACGGCACATACCACTTTATGTGCAGGTATACTCTATATAGGTGATCCTGGAGATCGTATCCAGCCTATCCATTTACAACGTTTGTGACGGATTGCTAGACACTCAAACTTTTAACATTCCCGCCAAAGCGTCTAGCCTTATATCCAATCCATATCACTAATCCTTATCACAAATCCTAAACTTTCGTCTTACAACCTTTGCGACTTTTATAATTCATTGTCTCCAAAATCGGTACCCACTCTCAGCGATTCCAACGGGCCCCGAGTTATACTTAGAGCTAGTATTTATTATTATTATATTATTTTGTGGTCTGTGCCCTGTGGTTTTTTTATTTAGTTTAGTCTCCATGGTTTCTGTTGGTCACATTGGGCGGTGTATGTAATTATTATGTATCTCACAATTGTTCAGACTGTTACGGTGTAAGCTTTCCAGTTCTTTGTTTCTTTTTTTTTTAATGTTAAAAATGTTATAAGTTTTTATTTTTCATTTCATTTTCTTTTTCCCCTCTTCTGTTGCATTGTCCCTTTTCATCTCTGGAGTGTCCAGTCGTAAATTATCACCCTTAGTCATTACACAAATAGGCATAATGTTCATCTTATTGATCACATATAAAATGTATTGTTGATATATAAACTACCTACGTATTTACTCTGGACTTGACTATAAGGTAAGGCTGTTTAAACTACATTAAAATGTGGAATGTGTTACTGTTTTTTCTCGAATGTTTATACATTCAATGCCTTGTTGTTTGTTCACAGTCTAGTAAATACAATGCACATAACTAACCGTAAACAGCAGGGCCATGGACGAACAATCTACTGGTCTGGTGCATAGCTCGTCAATCCGCACCAGAATGGCCATTCCCAACATCAAAATGACTAATCCAATTAAAAAACTGGTCAGTAAACAAAGAAAACGTTATACTGAAGATGGGTTCAACCTCGATTTGACTTGTATCCTTTGAATTGTCAATTGATTAATTATGTTACAAATTAGATATACTTTTATCGGTAACAAATACTTAATTAGAATACTGCTTTTTTGTACACAAAAGTTTGTACTAGGTATGTTAATATGTTATTATTATTATATATTTTTCAAAATTGAATGGTTTTTTGTTGAAATATATAGTACACAATATTAATATTAATATTTATATTACCAAATAATATTTTTATGAACCTAAGATTTTTTTAAAAACATTTGAGAATTTTAACAATTTAACCTAATTACATAATATAATATTGTATTTGAATATTTGATTAATATTTTACTAATAACATTTTATCAAGTAGATATGTACTAATACAACTTTGTATTTGATTTGTTGTATTTTTCTTATATATTCCACACAATATACAACATTTTAAAATATGTTTTCATTAAATTCTATTAGTTTACTCGTAGTTTTAACATTTATTTTGTTAATAGAATAATTTGATTTCTTTCTAATATAATATTTTGTAGCGAGACAGTGTAATTTTGTAAATGTAACATACTCCATTAAAAAATATAAATACTATTGATGTTATGCAAGGTTTAACAGTGAACAATGAGTTATCTAAAAAAAAAATATTAGATTTTTTGAAAACTGTTTTTGATGTCATTAACAAACAGTATTATTGAAAAGAAAAAAGTTATGCCAGTTTTTATTTAATATTTTAAAACAGAATATTTTTCTAATAATTTCTAATTTAGTCTAGTTTGCGGTTTCTAAACAAAATAAACAAATATTGTATTTTGAAATAAATATTCAACATATAAAATTATTTTTATTATTTTACTTTCTTAAATAATAGAATCACAGCTATTTATGTAAATTTAGTCTCCACTACAAAAAATGTTTGTATTGTCATAATTTATTTGTTCTATCTCTGGAAATTCTTCATATTAAAATTGATAAACTATTTTAAAAGACTATTAGAAAACAAATGAACAATATTTGGTAAAAATATGATGCTTCTTTATGGTTTTGGTCTATGTTGTCCTTAATTGATTTGATTAGACATTCAACACAATGTGATAGCAATGGGATTTCCAGCAGAAAATTTAGAAGGTGTAGTCTACCGAAATCATATAGATGATGTAAGCAGGCTCCTTGATCAGAAACATCCTAATCATTATAAAATATATAATCTGTAAGTATTTATTCAATTAAAATGTATTTTTTTTAATACTTGTTCAATATTATCTTTTTAGTTGTTCAGAAAGATCTTATGATTCTCGGAAGTTCCACCAGCGTGTGGCTACCTACCCATTTCAAGATCATAATCCACCAAGTATTGAAGTGATCAAACCTTTTTGTGAAGATGTCCATCAATGGCTCGCTAGAGACAGCAGAAATGTAGCTGCTGTGCATTGTAAAGCTGGAAAGGTAAAGTTTTTTAGTTGTGTATTTATTAATTAATTGATTTATTAATAAAACTTGTTTTAATTTGAAGGGCCGAACTGGTGTAATGATATGTTGTTATCTAATACATAGTTTACAGTGTTTATCAGCAGAAGAAGCTCTCAATTATTATGGCCAAAAGAGAACATTTGATAAAAAGGTATTACATGGGTACTTATTGTATATTTAACTAAAAAATGAAAAAGTTTTTTCATACATTTAATCAATATTATAAGTGTGATATTCGAGTAAAACAATTGTAACATTTTAAGAATATAATTATAATTTTTCATATATATCTACTTTAATATTTTTGATTTCAATTACTAAAAAGGTATATTAAAATTTGGGAACCCAAAAAAAATTCACTTTAATAATACTTTTAAAGAAAAAAAAACTATGTGTTCTCAGGTCAATTTTAATTTTTGTGTGATTCAAATTGTTGTTTATTTTTATAAACATTCTACATACATTTAAATGTCATCAATACAATTTTACGCAAAGTTCTTCAAATTATGTAACATACAATTGTGTTTTTTTGACTATTGACTTATTTCAATTTATTTCATTTTTAAATGTATATAGATAAACATTATTTTATTTCTTTCAGGGTGTCACTATTCCCAGTCAAAGAAGATATGTAAACTATTATGCATTGTTAGTTGAAAAAAATTTAAATTACAAGCCTGTGGTATTGACTGTAAAGGAAATAAAATTAGATCCAGTGCCTAATATTTTTAATTCGGGGCAAACATGTAAGTATTTATAGTTTGTATTATTCATCAACATTATTTTGTAAGTATAATACTTTAAATCTTAATTCTATTTTTAGGTATCCGTTTAGTAATATCAGAATGGATAAATGGAGATAGTTCAAAAATCAGAAAAGTCTATTCATCTGATGTACAGGATATGCGACGTAATGCTTCTGATGTAACAATTCGTTTAACACAAATGACACAAGTCCTCGGAGATGTGAAAGTAGAGTGTTATAATAAACATAAAATGAAGAAAAAGGTATAAATTTAACATAAAATTATTTTCTAACATTTATCAACTAAAAATATAATATAATATTTTTTTCGTATTCAAAATAATTAAGGTTATCAAAATAAAAATTATCTGAATATATTTGTTAATGTTTGTAACAATCATGTCTGGAATAGTGTTTGGCCATTCTGAAGGATTTCATATTTTTAATTAAATTAATTTACATTTATTGTTTCTGATATACACAGGTACACACACATATATCACTAAAATATAGGCGGTATGTCAAAAGGACGTAAGCATTATTATTACATTTTACAGACAATCGAAAATGTTAAACACTGTTTAACACAAAATGTTATAAAATCGTGTTAATTTTGTGTATAATATTATGTTTTTATATGTAATAATACTATAAGTTAATATTTTAATTTATTGAAATATTATCAGAAAAACATTTTTAACTTCAAGGGTTTATATACCTTTTTTTATTGTAAATTAAACTAAAATGTAACTTTTGTTTAATTATATCATAATATAAGAATTTCAGGCTAAGCAAGCCTTTAATGAGCAATTGATACAGAATGTTTTTATATGATTAATAAAAATATATAATTAAATATTGATATATAGGGTAAGGTACCTTGAATTTTTTAATTTTACAAAAATTATAGTGGTTTAAAAAAAAGTAATTCTATCAATTCTGGTCTTAATTATTATTGTTTTTGTTTAAAAAAGTGTATATGTTACGCATTGTATTGTTTCAGGAAAAACTATTTCATTTCTGGTTTAATACTTTTTTCGTTCGTGAACCGGCTGTTACTGAAAATGGTAATAGAGAAAATAAACATTGTGGCCAGCAGGAAAAAACTGTCCATACTAATAGTATGGATGACTCAACTAACTTTCGATTTCCAAATAATCAAATGCGGTAAGTTTATAATTGTTTAACTTAATGTTATAAATTATAATGCATGTATTTAATATTAATATAATTAATAAATTTGTAATAGAGTTTAATGTTTGAACTTGATATTTTTTTTGGAATTTTCAATATACTTTTTAGTAACATGAATTGTTTAGTACTTTAAAGTATTATGAAAAGAATTTATAATGTAATATAATGGTTGATTTCAAATATTTATGTAATAGTACAAACTCTATTGGTCATGTGGGTGGAAGTGATAATCGCCTGTTGACATTAAACATGAACAAATGGGATTTGGACGGCCATAAGGATAAACAAAATAAACTTTTTAGTGCTGACTTCCATGTAAGCTTATTATTTGAACGTACTGATGTTTCCGAACCAGTTGTTGGTGAAACACTATCAGAAAGTGAATCAAGTAGTTGCACAACAGCTGAAGAAGAAGAAGATGGATGGGAATCTGGTCAGTGATTTATTCAAAACATAATTAGCACATTAAAAAATATAATGATTAGTGAAAAAGTAATTTTATTATTCTTTTAAAATATTTCTCATCTAGGCTATCGCTTTAACTCCCTGTCTCATTAGACTCGTGGAAAATATTAGTATAATAATATACACATGAACAAATATTCGCTTGTGTATCGTTTTGTAACTATTATTTTCCCTTGTATACACTTAAATTTTTTAAATGAACATTTTCTTTATATAAAAATCAAATTTGAAATACTTAATATTTTTATTCTTGTTTGAACGTTTTAGTAAAACGCTATCATCCCTGATTATTGTTGTGTAGTATTTTTTTAGAATAATGATTGGTGAAGGCCGCTTTATTCTCTCCCTTAGGCTTTCGTAAACCTGTCGCTTGAGCACAATACACCTGATGGCGTAGATGCAAATGTGATTGTGTTTCCGGTGGTTCTAGGCGAGTCGACGTATCTGTAAGATATTGGGAGTGCCACAAACAGAAGACGAACAACATAAACGTATTTTTATATGTATATGTATATCTATATATGTATATAATAACTGCAAGTTAATGTTTTTTTTAAGTTAAAAATTTATATAGATTATAACAATTATTATAGTCTGGATTTTAAAAACTCCTCCATAATTAGGCATACACTCGCCTATTTTATTATTTTTATAGTACAAAGAAAATAAAGTTTTAATTCTGATAACTTTATTAAAAATTTATTTTTTATTTTCGTGTTCATCTGTTAATTTTTATTTATATGTCTTTTTTTTTAAGTCTTCCAATGTTGCCATTGAATAAAATAAAATGGACTTAGGAACAATGTTTTTTTTTTTTAAATTTTTTTATGTTATAATATTTATTTATATATTAATGATTAGAATATAAACTATTCTGTAAAAGTTATAGCCTACTATTTCATGTTTAATAGGATTGTTGCCATGGTTTTACATTTATTTACCAGTATTATTATAATTTTTTTTCACTCATTAATCTATAAAACAAATAATAGTACAACACAAGAACAATTTAATATTGTATATTTTGTTGTTATATTTTAATGCATAAAAAGTTTGAACATATAATTTCTATAAAATCATTATATTATGATTTGTCATATTGTCTTAATTTTTTTTTCGTATATACTTATAGTTACATATAATAAGAAGGTAAAAAATATCACATTTTTTATTTGCTTTATTTTTCAAATCATTTAGTTTTTAATAATTATGGTAATGAATAATGATACATTCAGATTGTTTTTTACTTATTTATTGGAAGTATATTGGTAATATATTTTTAGACAACAAAAATGTCTATGTCAGCAATTATTAACATAGAATTGTAAACATTTTGAAAATATGTATTGTGATATTTTCCTTTTGGTTTGTGATACTATGTCGATTATGACTTGTATTTTTTTTGCTATTCAAAATTGAAATTTTGTTATTAAAAAAAAAAAAAATATTTTACTACTATTAAATAACATCAAAACTCTTATTAACCATTGCTATATAATCCATAAATTATAAAACAAAATGGATTGGTTTTTTTATGAGAATAATGAATTGTATGGTTAGTGGAAAAGGGAGTTGAAATGTTTGTCTGTTCCTTGGACTTACCAACAGTTTTTGCTTTTGAACACTGGTATATTTATTTTATGTCATCATTCAGTATGGCAAATATTAATTACATTTTTAATTTAAAATTGTGTACTTGCATAATATAGACCTTAATATGTTTTTATTCATAAAAATATCTTCTTACTCTGTGATAAAAATAAAGAATATAGTCCAGTCGCTTGCCTGTATGCAGTCATTAAATTCTTATAAAAAAAAACAAATAAATCAGCCCATTTTGTATTTTTATAGTGTCATTTATAACATTGTAACTCAATGTCAAGTCTATTTTTAATAGTAAGTTTTAAAAGAACAATTATTACAAAAAATAAACCTTTTTGGTAATTTACTATATGATGTTTAACAGATAGGTATTTATTATGTATGAAATACCTACATTATAATATAATAACTAAAAGTATTTAGGAGTTGTAAATATTGAATTCCCACCTTAATAATAACTATACCTTGTTTGTTAGATTCCAAGCACGGTCTTAGATTACTACAAAGTACCCATACAGATTATTTCATTGTGCGTGTAGGATAATAATATGATCAGCTTGATATAAACCATAATAATAATATGACAAAATATAATTAACTACAAATGCCTGTAAATTGTATATTCATAATCGGAGTATCGAGTAGGTATTGAATGTTCTCTCACCCAATCACTATTGAATAATATTGACACTGGTATAAATTAATTTTTTTTTCATGCAAAATAAATTCTGTACCAAATATAATTTATAAAACGAAATCATTACGAGAATGTAAGACGTGAGCTACGTTGGTACAATCATTTTAATACCAACTAGTAACTACAGTGGATTCCGCTTAAGGGTACGTTGGGACCAGTCCTGTTTGCCCACATTAAGCGATTGCCCATTAAAACCAAAATTAGTTATAACTAAACATTTGTATTAGGACCAGACATGTTTGCCCACAAAAAGCGGATGCCTGTATTAACCGGTGGCCACATTAAGCAGAATCCACTGTACATCAATCATTCTATTATAATTTGTTATAATTATGTTTATGTAAATTTATTTTGATCGTTCATATAGAATGCATTATATTATTACAGAATACAAACAATGACATATATTTTAATCTATACTAATATTATAAAGAGGAATTTGTTTGTTTGTAACAATTAAACTCAAAAACTACTGGACCGTTTTCAAAAATTCTTTCACCAATAGAAGGTTAAATTCTTTGTGAGTGTCATAGACATAAATTTAGTCCGATTAAATTAATAAATAATTAGTTATTATTAATAATTAAAGTAAACGTGTAAATTGTATTGGGAAAGGTGGGGCATAACAGGGACCAAAAGGTATAATAAGCTATACTTCACTCAAAAATTGAGTTTTTGATTTAAAACTTGAACCGTGTAATCTTTAGGATAAGGTTATTAGTATGTTAGCATGTTGTAAACATTCAGTTTAGTCTCATAGTCAAAATAGGTTTATGTATAATTGTTCACGTTTTGCCCCATACCTGGGGAAAAATGGGGGAATCGCGGACGTTTCGTCCTCATAAAAAAAATTAGTCCACGGACATTTTTGTCCCCGTCTATTATTAAGATAGGACATTTGGTACCCGGGAGTTATGTTGTCGTCCTTGTCACCGAACAATTTAAACAAAATTGAAAATTGGTAATTTCACATTTTAGGAAATTCCCAAAAATAATATTTTGAAAAAAGTTATTAGTTTTAATAATAATAATAGGTATAATATTTATTCAATAAATAAATATATGTAAAAACTAAAACCCCAAGAGTACAGTATTGAAAGACTAATTTTATTGTTAATTTAACACATGAAGACAATAGTTGAAATAACTGAGAACAAATTAAACATCAATATTAAAATTATAAATACAAGTTTTTAGCTTAGAGCAGGAATCGAATAAAAAAATCAAAATTAGCAATTTTATTATTACAAGTTGTTGGTAAGCTATACACCTGACTATTTTTGAAGTAGTTTGTTTTTAGAATGTTTTTTGATTTGTCAAATCAAATTTAAATTTTGTGACCATCCCCACATATTTTTTTTTTTTTTTTTATATTTAAGTAATTTACAATCTATAAAACATTATATACAATGGGCAAATTTGATAGTTAATATAATGTGAAATAACAGAATTTAACATTTAAGGGCAGGCACTCAGCAGCACCACCCGACCGAAAAACATTTTGATGTCGTGGTTTTTTTTTAATTTTTTTATTTTAGTAGGTCTCTAGGCCACTGTCTTTTGAGTCTTCTATCTACAATGTACATTGCCAATAAGTGAGGTGGAAGAAAGTTGCTTTATTAATGGATTACTGTGAGAGTTTAAGTTGGAGTGAAATTTAGAGTAATGTGCTTTTGCTAATTGATTAAGTGTAGGAATTTTTAGGTCTTTGTGAAGATTATTGTTTGTGAAATTCCAAGGAGAAGATGTTATTAATCGTAGGCACTAGGCAGATAGGTTGAAAAGCTTGAAGCGTGTTGGTGTTAGAGGGCTTTGCAGAGCCCCATAACTGGATACTAGAGATCAGCCCGGTCCCGGGTCAACCCGGACCGGACCGGAAACACCCGGACCGGATCCGGGTTAGGTCCGGTCTGGGTCAAAATATTTTATATTCTTGGTTTAGGTGTTCGGTTCGGGGCACAGTCATATTATAATGGGTTAGGTTTGGTTTTATGTTTTTTTAATATAACTGGGTATGGTCCAGTCCGGTCTTTTTTATATTATAATGTATGTACTACCTATATAATAATGGATATTTCATTGGTCTGGGTTAATCAATTTATATACTTGGAAAAATGGTATTATTTATAAATAGCATTTGTTCGTATTTCTTAAAATATGGCCATTCCGCTCGCCATACCCTTATCGGTTATTAAATAATAATAATAATAATATTACGTTCCATCAATACAGGAAATTTTAAAAATAAACGTTGTTTCGTGTTTACCGTCGAATGTCGAATATAGTACCAGTGTCTAATAGGTATTTAGTGGTCACTAGTCACAGTCAGTACGATGCGTGGATAACACTGTGCCACCAACATAAAGGTAAGCATAATAACCATTTTGAGTACCACTAACTATAAAGTATTAGTTATAAATGTTATAAATTATTAGGAATAATAAATTAAATATTAATTACACACAGAACACATTGATAATGAATAACTTATCAGTTGTCAACCAAAGTTTACGGATTTCTAAAATATTGTGTTATAATAAGTAGTTATAAACTTATAAATTAAGTTTGTATTTGTAACTGTAAAATATAAAATATTGTGTACCTATTCAGTATTGGTATTAATATAGTATTATAATTTATAAATCATATCAAAAAAACTAGAAAAAAGTTCAAAAATGAACAATCTTTTACAATGAACTATAACCTATAAAGTAATACCTAATATAATTTATATTGTTATATAAATATATACTTCTTAGTTCTTAATTGTTTATAAGATTATAAATTTATAATACTTTGCAGTTTGCAGCATGCACATCTAAAACATCCAGTGGATACCATATGTCCAAGCTGGTCGAATTATTGATTTGTTTATATTAAGTTTATTAGAAAGGGAAAGTTTGTATTTTAAGAGTGGTCTAAGGATATGAAGTCTATAGTTAACATTTTTGCGTTTAAGTTTGATGTGTGGGCTCCAGGTTAAGCGTTTGCCGAGAGTTAGCCCAAGGTATTTAACTTTGTTTGCCTTAGGAATTGTTATATTGCAGTTTAACGTGACAGGTGGAGAATCGAGATTTCGTAGTGAAAATGTTACTTTTTCGTTTATTTTGATTTTTCATCTGTTTGCCCACAAGCTGATCATATTTAAATGGTTTTGGACCATTTCACTGGCTGTGACGTGGCTTTCGTGGGAGGCGGTTATTAGCGTATGTGCCTATAGATGTATAAAATGTCTTGGGTATGTCATGAGTGAAAATCGAGTAAAGGAATGGAGCGATGTCGTTTCCTCGTGGGACTCCAGCTCTAATAGTGTAACGGGTTGAGTAGGTGTTGTTTAGGCGAACAGTAAAGAAATGATTTGACAGATATGATTTTATCAAGAGGAAAAGAGGGGCGGGTAAGAACTTTTTAAGTTTGTACATTAGTCCGTCGTGCCAAACCCGATCAAATGGCTTGGGAGATGTCAAGGAATACTGCTGAACAGAACTGTTTTTTTTTCCAGGGAGCTGGATATGATATCGACTGTTCTGTGTAATTGGTGCAATGTAGAAGGTTTTGATCTGAATCTGAATTGTGTGTGTGGAATTATGTTTTTTGAAGAGGCAAAATGAATGAGTTTTTTTAAAAGAATTTTCTCAAAAATTTTAGAAAAGGTTGGGAGAAGACTTATGGGTCTGTAAGAGGCAGGATCTTGTGGTGAATTATTGGGCTTAGGTATTAGAATAACGACCGAGTATTCCCAAGTGTTTGGAAAGTACGATAGTCTGAAAATGGCGTTGAATATGTGTGATAAAAAAATAATAATTTTTTTGGGAAGGTTCTTTGTAATAACATTACTAATTAGATCATGACCTGGTGATTTTTTAATAGGGAGTTGGTTGATAATGTGTTCAATTTCACCCGGAGAGGTGTTTTTAGCGGGAAGTGACATGGGTAGGGGTGAATTGAGAGAGCTATATTAATATAAATTATATTGAAAATGTGGGTGTTTTAAAAATAATTTTAAAAAAAACATTTAAATATAGTGATTATACCGGGGGTCAAACGTCCTATGGTTAGGTAAATAACATCACATAACTTCCGGGGGCCAAATGTCCTATCTTAATAATAGACGGGGGCGAAGCTTCCTTTTACCAAAATGGGGACGTCCCTCAAATTTTATTTATTTCACATAAATATTATTTCGTTAATCAACTTGTAGGTATAACTTGAATAACTTGAATATACATAGGTAATGTAATATATTATATTATACTAATAGGAATATATTTTAATATAATAATTGTACAATAACAAAAAATAATAAGTGTTTGTAAATTTAAACTTTTACATTTATTAAATAGGTACATTTTAATTAAATACATATTATTGATGTAGTGCCTACCCAAGTAGGTAAACTTCAAAATTAAAGTCGTATCAGTTAAGGTACGGGTACCCCATAATGCCCCAATGATTACAATTAAAGATTACAAATTTAAGATACAATAGTAACTAGTAACTAGACAGTAAGTAAACCATAAAAATATTTCGAAATAAAATATTAAATAACAGTTTATTGTATCAATCAATTGATAAGAGGCATGTGTAATGTTTTTAATTTATAACTGATAAGATAATTGATAATAAGTGAACATGACAATTTTATTACAAGATATTCGAAATTCGCTAGACTAAACCGGTTTAAAATTATCCCACATTATCCCGCATTGGGATAATTAACCATGTAAATGATATGGTCCAAAAATCTCGGTGTAGTCACACCGGTTTAGGGCCGTTCTTACGACGTCCGGTTAAAGTTAACCGACACTTAACCGGAAGAATTCTGCCGGTAATAAAATCTGTTATCAGTCGGTTAGCGTTAACCGACACTTTACCGGACATTGTAAGAACGGCCCTTAGTCTAGCAAATTTCTATATTGTCATAGATATATACAACAACTAGATAGCCGTCCCCTCCTTCTTGTCATCGAAGTCGGCCGCCATTTACAAAGCAGGCAATGTTTACAAAATAATACTATCATAGTATTTATGTATAGATAAATTTATATATGTATATAAATAAATGTAAAATAAATGTAAACATTGCTTGCTTTGTAAATGGCGGCCGATTTCAATATTGGTCACAACTGTAGTATATGGTAGTATAATGACGGATATCTAGTTGTTGTATATATCTATGACAATATCATGTAATAAAATTTTCATGTTCACATATGGGAACAGAGACATAAATATCAAAATGTCTCCGTTTTTCCTCATGGCCCCGTTCTGCCCCACGTTGAACGTTCCCCTACCTATATACCTACGGCATGAAGGTCGATGAGTTTCAAGCTACCATCGGGATCAGCTAGTATTTTATAAAGACGTTTTTTCAAAATTAAATTTCGTGAAATCGATGTTAGCCTTCTGAATCTTGAAATTTTATTTGAAATTATTTAGACGTGTTGGTTATGCTTTTAAAGTTGTTTGGAGACAGAGTAGTAATCCAAAAGTTTTATGCCATCTTATTGATTCATTTCCCTTAATTAGAAATATTAACTTCAAAGATAAATATTTATTTTTAAGATTAATATTGTACGTATTACGTATTGTTTGTATACATATAGACATTAGACATAATACCATAGTCTAAACATTATTATTTCCGAACCTCTTTAGTTGTGCCTTGTGCGGACCACCATTTAATATTTTTGTGAAAAAAACTTTGAGGCCCACTAACCTAATATACAGGTAAAAAATATAAACACCCAAATAAGACGATAGAAGAATTAATATAAACGTATATAAAAATCTCGATGTTGATTCCAATTAAAATTTGTTGAACCTTGGCTTATACTCGATTAGCGTCCGCGGCCCAGTACCACTGACCCACAGCCCATGAGTTGTGGACCGCTGTTCCGTGGGGGCGTCATGCGTTTGGGCGAAATACCTTTTTACCCATATAATAAAAGTAATGTATTTGGGCGAGTTTCTTATAATGTGTTTGAGCGAGTATGATACAATGTAAAAGAGGAAATTGCAAGTTTGTAAAAATTAAGACAAAAATAATATATAAAATCTATTGGGAATTTTATGTCAATCTAAATATGGCACATAATTTTAATTTTTAATTACACACACTTATATTTAACTTATACATATTATTTTTATTTTAATAATATTTTAACTTGATTTTCAATAGTTTCAATTTTTGTACACACTAAAAAAAAACCAATCCACTTTTAATCGTACCCTTGGAATTCATGAACAACTCAAGTCTGTCAAAATGAGAGAGAAAATGAATTGATAAAATACAGCATTCCAGGGTATTATACAAGATCGCCCAAACACATTACAATGTTTTAAAATCACTCGCCCAAACGCATTATGCTAAATTGCCCAAACACATTGCATTTTCAAAAATTTCGCCCAAACGCAAATCGCCCGTTCCGTGGTGTGACAGGAATATAGAAATATACTAAATACTAATATCCATAATAGGATTAGTATATACCTACTACTATATTTGTAAAGGACAGGGGCATGCTCACGGGGGGGAGGGTGTCATATCCCCCATGAACTATCGTAATAACTATAACGTAATTTATAGTTCTTCGATAATTTCGGTTCACTCAAAAAAAAAAATTGTGTGTTTGTATACAAATATACTTATACAGATATATACAGATAATATACAGATATATCTGTTCATCCCCCCCTTCGTAGGAAAAAGCTGAGCACGCCACTGGTATAGGAGTGGCACCACTGGCACCAATCCTAGACAGACTTAGGGAAAATAAGTTTAGATGCCTAGATGGTTCGTCATTTTATAAGAAAAGGGGATTCTGAAGCAGTGAGGGTAGAGTTGCTATGGAAATAAATGTGGAAAAAATGTAATGGATAGGAAGGTCGAAGAAGAGATGTTGAAACAGAATATAAAATGACACAAAAATAGATAATAGATTTTATGATTAAATGAGTGGTGGGGGAGGGGTGCAGAGCCCTAAGTATATGTTTGACAATTATACATATTTTACATACTAGATATAAATTATATATATATTACACGTTGATTGAGTCACTTCCAATGAAGTGCCTCCTGCCTTAATCTAAAATCTAAAACTATAAGTCGTATAGTTTCAGACGCTTAAGACGTCTGATTCCTTAGAGTTATCTAATAGTTGGATGGCCAATGCCCAATAGATTGACATGGTGATCTAGCCTCGTCTCGTGTTTGCGAGCAAACCTTTGGATTTCGTCTGCTATTGTAGGCAGCATCATATCACGGTGAATTGCGTTGTTTCTTTTGAACCGATAGGCTGCAGTGATGGTCCGAAGGGCAATGTTTTGACAGCGTTGTATTACACCGATGTTAGACTTACTGGCACAACCCCACAATTGAATGCCATATATACAGATTGATTTTATAATTGCTACATACAGTAGACGTTTGTTTTCGATGGTTAACTCGGAGTGAGGGCTGACTAACCAATAAAGTTTTCTCGGTTTTTCTTTAATCTGATTTTTTTGTGTTTTTTGGTGTTTCCAGTTTACACGAGAATTAAGGTGCATTCCAAGATATTTTGCTGAATCTTTTTGTGGGATTGGCGATTGATTCAGTACTATTTGGATGTTTTTGGTTTTGCGTAACGTATAGTTAACGTGCACCGATTTATTGTCATTGATCTTAATTTTCCAACGTTTTGTCCAGCAAAGATATTGTCAATTGTTGACTTACCATATCATTGGCAAACATAGCTAATGTTATGTTATCACTTATCATCCTTTGGTATATCAGCCGTATAGAGTAGGTACACAGAATAGATGAAAGGATAGGTACTAAAACATAACCTTGCGGTACTCCAGCTGATATATCTTTCCATTCCGTTATCGCTTCTTCGTGCATGACTCGAAATTGACGGTCGGTCAAGTATGATTCAAGAAATGCACACCAGGTATGTGGGAGCTGATCACGCTCACGCAGTTTGATGAGAAATCCTTTGTGCCAGACTTTGTCAAAAGCCTGGGCTACTTCAAGGAATACTCCACAGCAGTACTTTTTTTCTTCAAGAGCTTTACTAATCACATTGGTAACTCGATGTACTTAATCGATTGTTGAATGTTTGTTGCGAAATCCAAACTAATGTAAAATTAACCTAGTATATTTTTACCGGGGGTAAAATAAACCTAGGATATTTATAGCCCCAGTAAAATTTTATGGAGGCGTAAAACTATCCTAGATTAATACCGTAATATGTAATCATATGAATAATATGTTAATAATCAGATATATTTTCCTAAAAACTTAATTGTGTACCTATAAGTACTAAATAATCATAAACGGAATTCAGAAAGTTATAATTATAATATAAGTCCCTCAGGGCTATTCTTTTTTTTTTTTATAACTTTTATGAATTAAATTATATTTTATAAATCAGTACCTATTATAAATTATTTTTGAGTTAGGCATTATTGAATAATAATTTATAACGTCGATAAATAAAAATAATTTTTAATAATTGTCAACGACCAGTGATGTATTGGTAATTTTTTTCTAGGGTATACGCTTAGCACATAAGCTCAAAAAAAAATTTTTCTAAACAAACAAAAAATTAACTTATGGTGGATCGTGCGGTATACCACCGCGCCTTTATATGTCGATTTATTTACCTAGCCCCCCCCCCCCAGAAAAAGGATTTTAGACATTTTGCATCAGGATGAGATGGAGTTACAGTGCTTAAAAAGTTCCTTTAAAAAAGGAACTAAATCCTTTACCATTCCTGCCTTGAAGATAGGAATTAGTTCCTTTCCTCGTCCCTTTTTAATGTGACTTAAAATAAAAAAACATAGGTACATCGCACATGTTTATACTATAATTGTTTTAATTTTAAAATTTTAAACATAACACATTGTTATTTAGACATTTAGTAATAGTTTTAAGTACTTTTAACTTATATATTTAATAAGCTGTATAAATAAACCTCTGCTACAGAAATACAGAATTTATATTTTGTAAACATTATCAATAATATCGTATACATGTTTATTTTTATAGCTCTTCATATTAGTTACTAAATTTTAATAGAAGCTATACATTTTTTTCCTTTTAGTTTTAAAAATGATTTAATTACTTTTATTTAAAAATAAATGAACGAAGAAAGGAACGAAAAAAATCGTTCATGTTCCTCTAAAAAGTGAACGAAATTTCAGTACGTTCCTAAACATGAAAAAGGAACTACGTTCCCGATAAGTTCCTAAAAATGGAACGAAATCAAAGGAAGGGATTCCTTTGAACGAGTTAATTCCAAGCACTGAGTTAGAACTTACTTTTTGTTACATAATTTCGTTCTGTTTGACATGTGAGCAGTAAAAAAAAAAATGGTCTAATACATTTTTCTAAGTTTCTAACGGTTATTATTATAAGACAATTGGTAATTAAATAAAATCTTTTTTACTAAGAATATATTCTGAATAGTAATATATTACATAATTTCATAAATATAAAATAATTGACTGACTATAGAATCTGCAAATCCTTATCAATGTCGCTGTTTTCTACCAAATCTAACTGATTGTGATAAGGCATCTGTGAATAACTGTTTTGTTTTTGAAGCCGCTGTCGATACAATAAATACAATATCATTCTTATAATCGGCAGTCTCTCAAGTCAACCATAACTATACAGATAATATTATAAAAATATCTGTGGGCTGTGTCCATAACGTCGATAGTTTTAAATAATTGTATCCATAGCCGTGATTATAATTGTAAATATATGAATTTGATATTGATATGATGGTTATTAGTCGATTATCATTAAAAAAAATTTGATAATTTTCCATCGTTGAAAATAAAGATAAAAATATTTTTTTGGAAGCAATTACTATTTTATTTTACTTAAGTTTTTTGAAGGTATACGTGGGTATACGCGCGTATACTTGCGTATCTCTAGTAATTTTACAGGGTATACGCTAAATCAGTAAACTGGTGATAGGGTATACGTCGTATACCCGCGTATACCCTCCAAAACACCACTGTCAACGACAATTTATTGATGGTACTACCAACGGGAAATCGGATTTTCAGGTGAATGGGGCAAGTTGCAAATTTCAAAATTGGTGTTGCAAATTGTTGCAATTCAGTTGCAAAATATTAGCATTGGTTTGAAGTCGATATCTCAAAGAGGGGGGTGCCAACTTCACGGAAGTCTAAGTTCGATGCCCCATATCAACTGATGACAAAATATTCTATTAACACGGACGGGGCACTGAATAGTGTGAATACCTGACCGGGCCGACCCGGACGTGCCAAAAACTGACACGGACACGTGCAGGAGCAGTGGGAATGGACCTTAAAGGGGAGGTGTGTACACCGTGCTGAATGTTGTTCTTACTGACGACTCGACGACAACCCGACAGGCGACAACGTATATTACCAGTCGACGGAAATAATATTTACTAGGTATACGGGTTAATATGACTACTATGCACAACAGTCCGTAGTGAAAATTAGACTAACTGGTAGCGAGGGTGCCGTGCGCTAACGACGCAGCAACGTACATAATATTTTATATCGACGGATATAATATTATACCGCCACAACACCGCCGACCTGTGGTGCAACGAAAAGACACCAACGTCCGCCGTCCAACACGTCTTATTTTCGTCCTTCTAGTATAAACTAGTTAGTACATTTATTCATTATTGGCCGCTATGAACGGTCTTCTCTCATATACAGTCATACATACAGATATATGATCTAGGACAGTGGTCTTCAACCGGTGGGTCGCGTAAGCTTTAAAATTGGGTCGCAATACGTCTTCCGTTTGAAATAAATAAAAATACAGTTTATATAATCTATATTCTATAAAAAAATGGATATCAAATCACAGTATATTATTCAGTTTATTCAGTTATAACAGGTATAGTACTACTATACAACGCATTAAGCAATTTTATCTTTTTTTTTGTTTTTCTACAAAGCTGCTTACGTGGGTCGCGAAAAATGTAGCCCTAAAAAGTGGGTTGCGAGTCCAAAAAGGTTAAAGACCACTGATTTAAGGGATTCAGGCACGTACACAAAAAAAAATTCGGTAGGGGCGGGTTCATAGTAGATTTAGGGGTGGGGGGTGAACTGGGCTAGAGATCATAAATCTATAATATTATGTTATATCTATATGTATAATGTATATCTATCACGCGTAGTCGCTTGAAGTCGATTTGATCGCGCTGTTCGTCCCTGACGAATTTATTGCGCATGCATCAGAAATGAAAATTATAGCAAGGGACGGGTAAGGGGCACGAATTCAGATATAGTTCTATATCCGTGGTATTCGTGGTAACTGGTAAGGGTAACATCATATCCATTATGCGTAATTACGTAACATAAACGCGTTAAAGTTTTGCGCGTGGGCAATGGATTTGCGCATGCTCAGTGGAGACATCAGGGCCGAACAAAATATTGATAATATATTATCTCTTACCAGTTATCTTATCACTAACCACGAATTCAGCAATTTAGCACAGAATAAATAGCCAATAAGTACTTCGACACTTCGTGCAATCGTAAAAAAAATGCATTCTATATTTCTATAGAATGAAGATTTACAGCGGATATTGTAGGTGAAGGCGATTAAAAAAACAAGTAGAGATTTTAACTATACCTAAATATATTGTGTTGAATGTTTATTATAAATAATGATATCGATAACGGCTTTATATGAATATACTTGTACATAATATGTATAGTTATTTAATTTAAAATAAATAATTAGTTTATTGCAGTTGCTAATTTAACTGAACGATACATTATACATAGAAAAATTAAATATTTTTGTTACAATCGTATACTCGTATATAACCAAATATAGATTCATATGAAAAATATTTTTTCTTTAAGATTATACCTACCTATTTTAGTATTTTAGAATCAACTAGGATACACAAATTCATATTTATTTTGATCAACGGTAATTGTATAAAAATCTACACAATTAAGAAAATGAGGCGATTTGTGCATTTAATTAATGTAGTACCATTGTTGCTAAAGTAAGTAACTATAAATACTATTTTATTTAAGAAAAAAAATGGATATAAATTATATTTTATAAGTTAAAAACAATTATAATTTTAATATACCACCCCATTGCCTATGGGCTATAATTTAAGAATTTATTTGATTTTTATAATTTTTTATTTTCACATTCTCGGTAGTACAATTATATTTTAAAAGCATCAGGATTACAGTGGCAGATCTAGGGGGGCCCAGGGGCCTTTGCCTCCCATACCTCTTCAACAGACTCATATTTTTACTTACAGAAATATTTTAAAGTGTCTAATGTAACGCATTATTAATTAATTACACAATTTATTTATCTATTTTGAAAACCATTGTTAATGTTATTAGAATGAAAACATTTACAATAATTGCATATAATGTTTAATTATTTAAAATTATATTATTATTATATTTATGGCTTAGAAGTATTTTTTTTAGGAGGCCCCCCCAAAATTAAACCCTGGATCCGCCACTGCAGGATTATTTTTGTTATTAGCTAATACTTAGTTATGTAGTATATCTGTTAATGGTATTAATAGAAATATAGAATAATTTAATTTTAAAAAAGAAACTACAGGGCAAGTTTAGTTAGGAGCTATGTTCTGTGTTAGTAGTAATGTTTTTAATCATTGTACAATAATATACTTTTCCGCTATTAAATATATTTTAATGAATTCTCTGTCAGACTTAAGAAATATTGCCAATCAATTTTATTTAAAACAATAAACTTTGTATAGCTTAAACTGTATTATTTTATTTTTATAGTCCACTTGAATTAGTTTATGGCTTTTCTTATTAAACATTAAAGTATGAGAACTTTTTCATTATTTATGGATTATTATAAGGACACAAGGTTATTTGACTGACGTGACAGTGAAACATTTCTGAATTATTCTTATAAATGATAACATTTTATTTATAAACTAACCTAACCTAATCATCTTAGTGCCTTATTATAATATAAGATATTACTTTTTTAGTCCCAATATTATTTTAGCTTAATTTTTAACCTATGTATTGATTTAGTGTAAAAAAAACAAAATTGTATAGCATACCTCTTGTACATATTATGTCATATAGTCATTGTTTCGAATATAAATAATTAACTGAATGTCCAGATGAGTCAAGTCTAGATTAGCGAGACTACCATAGGCACAACTGACCTCTAAAACGTGGGGTGCTATAATATTTCATATTTTAAAAACATAGAATTTATGTTATTTCAATATAATAATGATAGTTAGACCTACAAAAACAAGGGGCGCTAAAGACCTTTTTGCATCCTCCTAGTTGCGCCAATGGAGACTACTGTACCTATTAAAATCATAATTAGTAATGAGTAATGAATATAGGATTTAGATTTAGTTTTAGGTTTGAACTCTTTATATTCAATTTATCTTTGCCTTCTAATGATATATTATATTTTTAGAGTCCAAAAACCAATTGCTACTAGTTCCAAACTGTTTCCTAAAGTGAAACATCGGCCTTTTTTTATATCAAATCGTTCTATGTTTATACAAACTCAAGATACTCCTAATCCAAATAGTGTTAAGTTTTTACCTGGTGTTCAGGTAAGCCGTGAGCATATATGTTACCAAATATTCTATTATTAGGTATGAAATAAAAATTGTTTTGTAAATATAGGTGTTGGAAAAAGGTCATACAATGGATTTTCCTAATGCTACAGCAGCGTACTGCAGTCCTTTAGCTAAAGTTTTGTTTCGTATTGAAGGGGTAAAAAGTGTCTTTTTTGGTTCGGATTATATTACTTTAACAAAAGCAGACGATGATATAGAATGGATGGTTCTTAAACCTGAAATATATGCTACCATTATGGATTTTTTTGCAAGTGGTTTACCTATATTAACTGATGCTAAACCAACTAGTGATACTCGTGAGTGGATTTATGATTTAAATTTAAAATTTATTTTATTAATATTCTTAGTCATTTTATACAATTGTTTTTTTTAAGAAATTCATGAAGATGATAATGAAACTGTGATGATGATTAAAGAACTTCTTGATAGCAGAATTAGACCAACTGTACAAGAAGATGGTGGTGATATTCTTTTTATAGTAAAACTTTTCTTTATTAAGATTACTAATTATTTGAAAATGGGCCACTAGCACATTCATATTACCAAAAAACAAATAAATTTGTTATTCGATTTTATTATGTATATAAGTTCTTTTAAAGGAAAATACTAATTTTCTCTAAAATTATCAAAGTTGAAGGTTAGGAAATATTATTTTGAAGTCATTACAAAGCAATATTTTTGAAAAAATAAATTATTCTTTTTTTAAGTTTTTACTTATTTGAATGACAGCATATATTTTTTATTTTTTTTATTCATATTATTTTTGGCTCATATTTTATTTTGTAATATTATTGTTTGTGATCCATACTTTATACTTTAAAAAAATGAAATAGCATCTATATAATCAGTTGCAACATATATTTTTATTAAATTTATGTAAATGTATTGCTATGTATTTAGGGATATGATGCAGGAATCGTCAAGTTGAAATTACAAGGATCTTGTACTAGCTGTCCAAGTTCAGTAGTTACCCTAAAAGGTGGAGTTCAAAACATGCTTCAATTTTATATACCTGAGGTAAAAATTATTTTATTTTCATGTTTTAAACTTTAAAACCTATATTAAGGCAGTGGCGTACCTAGGAGGATGTAACCCCCCACCCACCCAAAAAAAAAAAAAAATTCTGGATACGCCACTGGTTCAAGTTATAACCTGAATTAATATTAGTTAGAGCAATAAGTAGAATACCACAATGTTTAGTATATTTATTGTGTTGAAGGTGATAGCTGTCGAACAAGTTGAAGATGAAATTGAAATACGAACAAAAGTTGAATTTGAAAAATTTGAAAAGAAGTTGGAAGAAACTGATGAAAAAATAAAATAATAATCCAGTTAAACCTTAGATATTTATTAATAAACATTTTAATAGTGTTTCGTATAGATGTAATCAAACAATAACTACCTTATTAAAATACCTACAGTGCAGAGTGGTGTCCATAGTATATTTTTTAACTATAATTAATAAATATTGTATTGGATAATTATATATTTTTGGTAAAATGTTTTGTTTAAATAATTTAATAATAGTTGATAATAGTTGTAGTAAAATAAATGATTTAGACAATAAAATTAAGCACTATAAAAACGTCGTGCTACTAATATACTAATGAGTGCAATAATTAAATATATTAGGTACATTCCAATATCTGAGCATAATGCATCTTTAAAAAAGTTGGGTGAAATATTATTTACTATTGGTTCTTCATTGACTGCTTCCACTTCCTGTTTTTGTTGGTCAGATGGTTTGGAGACTTTTTCAGCTCCTTCTTCTCCCTGGTGATAAACATAGATAATGTATTGTGATTTACAATACAATAAACTTTAATTGTTTAAAAATGAATTTGTTATTTTTAATTACCTTAAATGTTACACTTTTTATGAGTTCACTTTCTTCTTTTGTCAAAGGTTTTGCTTTATTATTAGCTAATAAATTAGATATCTGACCACAACAGTCACAAATCCAATTCCGAGACCTAAATTAAAAATATTTTCAATATTATTAAGTATTTTATAATAAAGTTTTCTTTTGAATACAATATATTACTTTTTAGCCAAACTTAGTCTTTCTTCAGGAGTATATTCAAGAGCTCCCAATGAACCTCGGCCATTAGTTGGCATAAACGCAATCAATGCTAATAGAGCTGTTCTAATCGACCATGATGGTTGCCAAGTTTCTGGATGATGACTGGAAATGCTTAAGCATATTTTTTTGTTTGTTTCCCATCGACCATTTGGCTACACAATTAATAATATTATGTAAAATTACTGTTAAATTACACTTGTTATTACGCACAGTTAATAGTATTATGTTAGGTGGCTTCATGGGATATTCAGTTGGTAATAATATACGACCATGATAAATACCACCATCAAACTCTGACGCCTGTGGACCACGCATAGTAAAGTGCCATTCAAATAAATTGTCTTCTAATGGATGAGCACTGTATTCGTCTGTTGGCTCTGACAACTCTATTGCTTCTCTCATTAAACGTTTCACAGCTGTAATAAAAATAAAAATTTTGACTCCAAGTATTAATAAATTGTTAAAATATTAATCTTTTAAATAAATTACTACCATTGTATATTTCATAGCTTCTATATGGTAATTATATATAAAAAAAAAAAACTAGTATTAAATATGATAAAAATGCAAAAGGGCGAGGGACAAGACACAGATCTTTTTACATGGTCACCGCTACCGATTAGGTATATACTCTGTACCAAATAAGAGCGTACCGGGCGGTGCACGGAAACCAGCCGACACTTGCGCATGACAAAGAGCGCTGACGCAGCATGTGGTAGGGTAGAGTGTCGGTGGCGAATACGGCCGACTAACGGCGACCAATGACAGAGCGAATAGACCCTGCCAGGGGGTTCGGATGTCACTCCACGATTCATTGTTCGCTCTTATTTGGTACCGAGTATAGAAAGGACAAAGATATAAAAATGTCAGCTTATTGAAAAATGAATGGTATAAAAAACTGAAGACTGCACAAAAAGAAGAAGACTACTCAAACTGTTTTAATTGAAGAAAGCAATTAGACTCGTAAATTTGACTCCTCTGGACCATAACATCTATAAGTAAATGATTTGACTAATTGTCAATTTGAAAAATTTGGCGGATGATCATACAACGAGTTTAAAACAAGACTGTCCTCTTTTGGGCATCACATACAGTGGGGTGGTGAACATTTATAAACCTTGATGCCCAGCATATTATATTTCAGTACCTACCCTCTAATATTAACCCCCTAAATATAATATATGGTACATATAATTATTATGGGACTGTAAATAATATGTTATTGGTTACCATAATGTACCAAACCACCTCCCCCCCCCCCCCCCCCCCCCCAAAAAAAATCCACCATGACACTCAGGCGTCAAAAAACCCTATTCACCACGCCACTGATCACATACCCTTATTCCCACAAACATCAATTAGGACAATTTCTGTTGCTAAATTATGACAGTGTGAATATATATTCATAGCTAGCCTGCAATTGAGGGCGTGGTGTCCTCTTAATTTCAAATGTTATTCACTGACAAGAATACTATTCTGCTTGATATCAGCATTCAGCACACTCAGAAATCAAAAATGTCAAAATCAAAAGAATATTTTTGACACTCATTAGGTAAAAACAAGTTTTACTAAGAAGTTTTCTAAAAATTTAAAAGAAATTTATATTACTTAGTTCTAATGATCTATATGAACATACTGACAAATAATGTTCACAATAAGTTTTAATAAAATATAATATGTAATAGATTATTATCCTATAATAAACAATTAAATATTGTAAACACATTTTATATATTTTGTTCGATTAGGTGAATAGTTTTGGGGGGATTATAATTTTATGAAAACAACAACATAAAGATATAAACAATCAATATTGTTTATTTCTATTTTCTTAACAATGATTTGTTATTCAAAATAAGTGATTTACTTACCTGTACTTTTACTGTTGTATTGAGGTTCCATGTTTTTATAATTAAATAGGTATATTTTTCACTGTTAAATAATTATTTCACTTATATCTCGGGACAATGCAATTACAAAGTAATATTTAATAACACGCAAAATTTTAGTTACGTGTTATTTCGTAATTTATTATTAATTAGGCATGAAAAATAGACAAATAATAGTAATAATTTGCCATGGATATCTGTGTTTATATTATTTAACAATATTTATTATTTATACCTTTACTTATCATGAATATTTGATAATGAAATAACACGGTATAATTTTTTTGGCTAAAAATGATAAGTAGTAAGTACATAATAGGTACATAGAGAGCCTTGATATATAAAGGCTCTCTACCACGATTAAAGATATACAGGTTGCACATCGACTACTGATAAGGTGAAATACGAAATGACTACCAATAATTAACCAGTGGCGCTCCAAGCGGCAGTATTACAATTAACCGATTATAGATATATAGGTGTAAAATTAGTTCTAAATGTCGACACATATGGTTGGTTAGGTACTACCATGGCTAAATATATAGGTATGATCTCATTGAGACGCATTTGGAGTATTTGGAGTATACTCTATGGTTAGGAGCTACGCATGTACTATTATTCCATGTTATAGCATGGAAAAAAATCTCAGCTGGCAGTGATTTTTATCATCGGCTTTTGCCGCTTTCGTTGATGTTGATAAACGATTAGTCTAATAATATTATACCATATTATTATTATTATTATTATGCTATAGTTATCGATTTATAACTTGATTAAAACTGGAAAGTTCGTTTTGATTTTGTTTTATATGTTTGTACAATATGTATTACTCTTGATTTCTTGAAATATAATTACTTTTATTACTAAAATGATTTGTGTTATTTATTTTTACTCATCCAATTCCTTTTATATGAAAAACAAACACACTATAACTTGTGTCACAAATGGTTAGTAGGTACTAATAGAATTTTACCGCTCAAAAGCATGAATTAATATGATTTAAATTTTAAGTTTACTTGTATACACAAAAATGACCGGGAATCTTGGCATTGTAGTCTGATTTATTATTCATGCGAGTTTATGTCATTGATATTAATAATTTTGTTTAATTATTAATTTTATTGTTAATATGTCTTGGTGTGCGGTAAAAGACTGTAATAGTGGACGAAAACATAGAGCTAATTTATATGGTAATGAAGGTTCAGATGTAAGGTTTTTTAGATTTCCAAAAACCTCTTATTATTGTGATAAATGGATTGATTCTTGTGGCAAAAATAGAAATGGTATAAATACAAATAACGGTAAGAAGTTTAATACCTACATCCAATACTTGTGTAGGTACATTTTTATACCTATATTTATGATGGCATTGTACCACAATGTGGTGGAGCCACAATGTACAGTCTGTATATATTTTTTTTTATTTAAGAAAAATAGAATACATTACATAATACATAAAAAAAATTACAAATTAAAACTAACACTGTTGCAATGTATTATTATTTGTAATCTACCTCATTAAGCAGTGCTTGTGGTGAGATAGATAAATCGAATATTTTTTATGAGTTAAAATTAGTTGTACCTAACTAGTCGACAAACTTTGTATAGGGCATTATATACAATACACAAAATTTCTGCGGGAAAAAAAGTTTGTTCAGTTTCAAGAGTTTGGAATTAATAGATCTTAACCTCAAAACCAAATTTTTATATTATTTAATTATATTTTAAAAACCAAATTATTTTTTAAATTAAATTAGCGAGAATTTGTTCATTGCACTTTGATGAAAATGCCTATATTCCAAAGCCACTGGTTGAAACTATGCTTGGTATTTCACCAAGGCATAAACGCAAATTAAAGTTTGATGCACTTCCTACTTTAAAAGTATGGAATACATCAAGTTGTATTGATTATGTTGAGAAAAATACAACAGAAACTGAAACAACTAATTTGGTTGATGCCGGGTAATAATAATTATACTTTATTACCTTTAAAAACAAAAATATAATATATAATTCAATAACTCTAACAGGTTGGAACAGATTCATCAGGAACCACTTAATAATGAGTTAGTAAATTTAGAAGAGAGTGGGTAAGTATTAAAAATATCGATTGGGTATAAAAATTATAAAATAATGAGTACCTATTAAACTACTAAAACATTTATTAATTAATTGTCTAGAGTTGATCTATTTAATATGTCTTTTCAAAATGACCACTATTGTACAACCATAAATGGTTCTAATATTTCTACGAGTTCAAAATCGACAATTGATGCTCAGCATCCTAGTATTGAAGATAGTTGGTAAGAATTTAAATGTGTTAAATATGAGCTCATTGAAGTGAAAATAATTGTATTTTGTTAACAAAAATAATTATATGCTAGGAATTTGAAAAAAAACAAAGATGATGCACAAGAAATTTCAAGGTATTTACTACCTCAAATCGTAGAATTTTTTCAATAATGTGTAATGCTTTATGTTTTAATCAATGGGCATTTGTGTTTAGTTATCCTATACTAGAAATACTATGTGTACTCAAAATAATTTAGATAGAAGTTGACAGTTGAACCTTAAACATTATGAATATGATTAACAGGGAAGTATTTTTTGAAATAATACTATTATTCTTTAACATTTATTATTTGTTTTGCATGATCTGTTAAGTTAATAGTGTTTATTAACAATTATTTTGGTTTAGTTTTTACATATAGGTAGTTATTGATATAACTTAATTGAAACAATAAACTAATAAAAATAAATTAAAAATATGTTTTATATTATATCTTTTGTTAACATTTTAAAGACTACAGAATCTGTTAAACGATAAAATGGTAGAAAACAAAAGTTTGAAGGAAGAAATCACAAGGTTGAAAAATATTATAGCCATACAAGAAGGAAAATTGTTGACAGCTAATGACCAGAAACGACAAGAACATCTGTTTGAAATACATTTTAGAGAAAAGTTATCAGAAATGTTTTCTCCAACACAAATTGATCTAATTTTAAATCCAAAAGAAAAAGTTTTTAGGTGGTCAAATGAAGATATTGCTGCAGCTATATCTTTAAGAAGTGTATCTTCAAAAGCTTATTTTTATTTGCGTGAAAAAAAAATTATCCCCTGCCAGGTAAGTAAATATTTTTATGGATGATTTAAAAAAAAAAATTGCATTTTACGATTTAATTTAAAGGTCTATCAACATTGAGAAAGTGGGCAGCTACATTTTCAGTTGAAAAGGGAATGTTAACTGATGTTTTAGCCCTGATGAAGGAAAAAGGTAAGTCTTATTTTATTTATAAGTAATTTTTATTCAATAAAACATTTTTTACTGAACAGGAAAATCAATGAGCCGAAATGACAAAATTACAGTCTTATCTTTTGATGAAACGTATATTTCTCATAAAATATCGTATGATAAAAAAAATGAACAAATTTTAGGACCATACAAGTGTGTCCAAACTGTCATGGCTAGAGGTTGGTTACATAACTTAACTACTTTAAAAATAAATTAAAATAATGAACAACAATAAATGTTATTATAATACTAATAGAAGTTTCAGACTTTCAGAGTCCCAATGGCTAATACTTCCTTGCTTATACAAATATAACAATTAACTATATTTGAGCTGAATAAAATATGTTCAACTATAAAATATAAGTTACCTATTTAAACTAATACCATATTTTTAATTTATAGGGCTTACATGTTCCTGGAAACAACCAGTATTTTATGATTTTCAGTGTCCAATGACAAAAGACCTGCTGTACAATATTATATCTGAAATTCATAACTCAGGTTTTGAGGTTGTTGCATTAGTAAGCGATATGGGGCCAACTAATATAGGATTATGGAAGAATTTAGACATCACTCCTTCCTCTTCTTGGTTCATAAATCCTGTGTCAAGAAAAAGAGTCCATGTATTCGCAGATGTCCCTCATTTATTGAAATTGGCGAGAAACCATTTTATTGATAAAGGTTTTGATTTCCCAGAAAATGTATATGTTGGAAAAAATGTTTTGGAAGAATATCTGAAAATATCAAAAAAATCAGAATTTGAATTGGCATATAGATTTTCAGAAAAACACATAAATGTAACAGGAACATTAAGGCAAAATGTGAAATTAGCTACACAAGTTTTCTCTAATCGTTTAGCTGAAGCACTGAAATATTGTGGTAAAAAAAATATGCTTACTATGTACAACTGGAAAGAAGTATGTGCAAATCATAATATTGCCATTATTGCGGCACACTGATTTACTATACTGGTTCTAGGCTTCAGAATTAATCAAGCTGTTCAATGATTGGTTTGATCTATTGAACACTCAGTTGCCAATTGATAAATTCACCAAAAGTTATGGTATGGATGAAGACAGTCAGAATGAACTCCTGAAAAAGATGGATTCAACAATTGAAAACATGAAAGTACATGGAAGTAAAAAAAGATTACCTTTTCAAACTGGTATGGTTTTTAATGATAGAATAATCAATAAAATGTATACAATTCTTCTATTAATTATCCTCCAGGAATTTTAGTCACTAACGCATCTTTAAGAAACCTTTTAATAGATATTAAAAATAATTACAATGATATTTATTATATTATGACAAGACGAGTAAATTCAGATGTATTGGAAAACCTATACAGTTATTTAAAAGGTATGGTTGGTTCCAATACTCACATGACACCAATTGAATTTAAATATTGGTAAGTAATTTCTTTAATATTCAAGTCAAATTAGTCTGAAATGTTATTTAATTTTTATTTAATAATAGTTTACGATGGTACTTACTGGGTAAGCATTCAAACATGGTATTTACTAATAACCATAATACCCAAGACACAGATGAAAGCTGTTTGGTAAATTGCTTATCTGGAATAATTTTTAATGATGCTGAAGTTATAGAATGTTTTCCAACCGATGTTCAAGCAGATATAACTGATGATGCATTAACTTCTGTTATGTCTGACCTCGGAGGAAATACTGAAGATACAGAAGAATCAAATTCAGAATTATTAGACAATTATGATATACACGTAATATTTTATTAACCAGCACATTATAGAGTATTTTAATGAGCAATGGCGTAGTATATTATCTATTTAAATTTCAGTCGTTGATGGAAGTTCATGAAATGTCTGAAATTGAAAAAGAGTGCATTGAATATATTATAGGATCGGTAGTTAAAAAGTTTATAAGCAAGTATCCATACTTGGGAGAGAAAGTATACCATTGCAACGAAAATAATTCAAGTTGGACCGAGCAAATGACAAAAGTCAATTTAATAAGACCATCCAGCGATGTTACTTATGTAGCAAATGTTATTGAAACAATTTTCAATATATTTCATGGAAATAATGGATTGAATAAATCACCAGGTAACTAATAATAATAAGTATTTGTAATTATTATGTGGTTTGGTTAACAACTTAACAAATAGTATGTACACAACATCAAATAAATATTTTTAATAGGTACTACATCACTATAATTATATTTGTTGATTTTTGAAAATAGTATAAAATATAATATCTATGAGTTTATAAAATATAAAATTGTAAATACTTACATTTCAGGTATAATAAAAAAAGTCACAGATTTAGTCCTCAAAGAAATTAATAACGAAATTCCAGTGGAGGTGATTAATTGTTTGGTACGGACAAGAACTTTCATAAGATTAAACAATCTGAACAAAGCAATAGCAAATAAAATATTTGACGTAAAAAGGACAAATGTCAAAAAATTTATTTGCTAAAAAAAAATGATCGTGTAAACGATGTTTACGTATATTTTTATAATATATTTACTTTTAATATTTAAACTATGATCGTGTCTTACTAATTAAAATCAAACTATCAACAGGATCAACTATTAAACAGTATACAATTTTAGACGTATATTTAACTATTTGTTTGAAGTTTGAATACTGTTGGATATTTATTTTAATACATTTTTAAAATGAAATAAATATTTATATTATTTTGATAACTGTAAACTGATAAATCGAAGTGATAAAAATCACTGCCAGTGGCGGCCATGACACCTGCGTATCACAAAGTTGCGATCATACCTATATATTTAGCCATGCATACTACCATAGAACAATGATACTACGGCTATAGATATGAATAAAAAAAAGATATAATATCTATAGCCGTGGTACATGCTAGATTTTTAGATGATAAAATCACGAAAACCGAATTGAGATTGGAAAGCATTAATAATTAACTGATGGTGAATTTCTAGAATTATAACTTAACATTCTTATTCTAATTCGTATTTTATATTATTGTTCTATTTCTTTTTTCTTTCAAACGTCAATTTCAATTTTTCTATCACGATTCACAGCTATAGATATTTAGATATTTAGATACTGGTTTCTATTTACAATTTAAATTTTTTAACTTAAATCATAATCAACCACAATTCAAAATGTAAACATGTAAAAATAATTAATAGTCGTAGGTTATAGGTTATTAGTTATTACTAATTTTAAATAAGCTAAATTTTTATGCTTTTGTAAAAACAGTATTTATTAATTATACCTACTTTTTTAAATAAAGAGAAGAATTATTATTAATTAATAATCATTAGGTTTCATTACTTTGATTTATTTATGAATAGTCATTGATCAAATATAGTTAAGTAACGTGAATAATTATTAACTTGTATATTCCAAATTTATTTATGGAAAGCAAAATGAGCAATAATGTGATTGATATACACATGATTAATAATAAAGGATTTATTTGGAATTCAAATGGTAAGCATGTTTAATTTATATATTTAAGAATTTGATATTATATTTCATTTAAGTAGTGGCATAGTGCAATATCAGTTTTAATGAGTTGGTGGGAGGGAATTTAATTATTTTCTTATTACTGTTTGTTATACATATTAATACATTATACAAAAAATAGTTAGTATGTAATCCTAAACACCAACTTTGGTAAATGGTCAGGTGGCAATTGACTAGGGTTCCATTTAAATATATATAATAATAGAGCTTCTGGTGAGAACTTTTTTTTAACAAAACTTCTTGACAATAAAATTCCTCTAAATATTTTCACAGTTCCCACCTGCCAGACATTGAGAATACACTTTCTATTAATCTATTCTGTATATATTTTTCCTTTAACTATTTATCATGGTCTCCTTTACCACCTCTTATGCTATTTGCATATGAGAACCCCTGTCTTACTGTCTAGCGTTTATTGTTATTTAAAATTTACAAGTTTAAAGAAATTAGCTCATAAGTTAAATTGTTTACTGTTAATATATGCACATATTCTTGTTTCGTCGAGCTTCGGCTTGTATAATTATAAATAAATAATATTAAGTGCAAATTTTAAGGTTTTTTTTATGCATAAATGCATACTATTTTAAGCTTTTTAAGTACAAAAAATCCTGACCTTACTTATTTTATTTATTTACTATTAATAATTTATATATTTATTTTATAGATTGGTACATTTTAAGAACAACTCATCGCATGTTGGGAAGTTTAATTGGAACTTTACCATCCACGCCACGTCAAGAAGATCAAAATGGCCTTCCTTGCCTTTTATTACCTGAAGAAGTTCGATTACTAGTTGAAAATTGTATAGCCCGTACTGTTGAATACCCATCGTTTACTTCTTTACATACTAAAGAAACAGCCAAAATCAATCCATTTGATACATCACCTAATGTCATGATACATCTTGGTTAGATTATTCTAAATTTATTTATCTTCTAATTGTCCTCCAGTAACTCTAATTACTTATTTTATTATAGATGAAATATGTTCAAACATAATTGAAGTACCATTACCTGAATTTATGAACAATTTGGAAAGAATCAGGTATAAAGTTTTTAAGGATCTGTGGTCAAAAGGATTTTATCTAACTTGTGGTATGAAGTTTGGAGGCGATTTTTTAGTCTATGAAGGTTAGATAAATTAACTGAAATACTCTTTAAAATATTTTTATCTTATTTTATTTTAGGTGACCCTTTGGCTTATCATGCTAAATATATAGTTAACTGTAGAGATTTGGACAAGCAAATTATGGTCTCGCGGAGTAGAGTTAGTTCAATTACTAACAAAAAAATGGTGTTAGCCAAAGATGATGGAAACTCTATAATGTATTTAATTTATCATTTAGATGATACATCTCAGAATAACAATAAAATTAATTACTCTTTTTAGTATGTTCATAAATAAAATAATGTGTATCATGTATATAAAATATAATAATTAATGTATTCAAGACTATAAATAATGGTTCCACGACAAAATATCACCACAAAAATATTCCATGACAAAATCTCCCATGTAAATATTATATTTAAAATTTAACTTTCATTGAAAAAGTTGCAATTAGATGTACTAGTGGCGTACCCAGGGTTTTAGAACTATGGGTCTGCCTTACTTACGAGAGGCCACTGTGTAGAAATTTCAACCAACTAGGTATTACAAAGTCACACAATACGCTAGCGATTTACCTCATTAGTTATTTACATCACATTTTGATACCAACATTCAATATAACTATATTACATGAATTTTTTTTTTTTTTTTTTTTTTTTTTATTTGCAAATAAGTAATATACAATCTGTACCAAATGACACAATAAGCATATAGGCTCAGAGTAAAAATATGACATGATAAAAATTGAAGAAAGAAGCCACCCATTGGCGACACTTTCACAGGAGAGTTTAGAAGTTAGTTAATTAAAAGATCTCGGCACCACTTACGCTTTAGGCGCCTTGGGGGATTTCCGGGTATGGTAAAAGACGCAAGGTTCTTGATTAGAGGATTATTGTGATAGTTTGTTCTGGCGTGAAATCGTTTGTAGTAGGCCTTGGCTTCTTCGTTAAGCGTTTTTAGATTTAGATCTGTGTGGAGTGAGAGATTTGATACATAAGGAGGGGCATTCGAGAGTTTCCTTATGGCGATATTTTGGAACGTTTGAATTTTATTTAGGTTCGACTTTTTTGCGTTTCCCCATAACTGAATCCCGTAGAGCCAGATAGGTTTGAGCAGGGATTTATAGATGAGCAGTTTGACATTTAGAGAGGAGTGTTTATTATTATGAAGCAGAGTTTTTAGCATTCTAAGTCGGTAATTTAAAGTTAACCTTTTGGATTTGATGTGAGAGGCCCAGGTTAGTCTTTGATCGAAAGTGAGGCCCAGGTACTTGACTTTTGATGAGGAGGTGATTGGGGTTCCATATAAGGTGACGCTGGGGCAGGGGGCAAGTCGGAGAGTAAAGGTTGTATGTATCGATTTGTTTGGATTGACTTTAAAGCGCCAATTTGTAAACCAGTTTTCCATCGAGTATATGTGGTTTTGTAAATTTACAGAGGCAATGAGAGGGTCAGCATTGATTGAAATTAAAACCTTATCATCCGCGTAATCGGCCACAGATGTGAAGGGTGAGTTGGGCTGGTCTGACGCGTAAATGTTGTAGAGAATAGGAGAGAGAATGCCTCCTTGAGGCACACCAGCGTTTATGGCAGCTATGTCAGAGAGGGCAGAACCGGAACGAATTTGAAAATGTCTATTTGAGAGGTAAGATTTGATGATTAGGTAGTAGGTTGGAGGGAGAAAGCTTTTAAGTTTAAATAATAAGCCATCGTGCCAGACCCGATCGAAGGCCTGAGATATGTCCAGAAATGCACATGTGCAGTATAACTTTTTTTCCAAAGTGTAGGATATTGCATCAACCAGTCTGTGAAGTTGATGTGTAGTCGAGTGTAAGGTGCGAAAACCGAATTGGGTGTCAGGAAGTATATGTTTTTCGGTAATTATAGGAGAAATGCGTTTAAGGATTAACCTTTCTAAAATTTTGGCAAAAAGAGGCAGGAAGCTGATTGGTCTGAAGGAAGTTATTAGGTCCGGAGGTTTATTAGGTTTAGGGAACATTATAATTGTAGAAAATTTCCAGACTAGAGGAAAATAGGAGAGTCTTAGTGCTGCGTTGAAAATGTGAGTTAAGTGGATAATGGCTCTTTTTGGAAGGCATCTAGCGACTTCAGCAGTTATCAGGTCGTAGCCAGGAGATTTTTTCAGTGAATAGTGCAGTAGAGAATATTTTACATCGTTTGGTGTGAAGGGTTTGACTGGTAGAGTAAGTGGAAGAGGGGAATCAAGAAAGGTTTCTACCGTATTCATATTATTAGCATTAAATACGTCTGGATGAGGCTGAAATGTGGCCGAAAGATGCGCTTTAAACAGTTCGGCTTTTTCTGAGTCAGAGGCAGCCAGAGATCCATCAGGTTTTTTTATTGGAAGATTCTGAGTTTTGTAATTAAGTGCTTGTTTTGTGGACCTCCAGAGAGAGCCGTCTTTGGGCGAGAGATTGATGAGATGACTTTCAAAATCCTTAGTTTTAATTTTTATTAGCATTTTTTTGAGAGAGTTAGCTAGATGATTGTAGGCGTGTTTATGTGAGGGGAGGCGCGTGAGTTGATATAACGCTCTGGCCTTGCGTTTTTCGACTATTTTGGTTCGAATGATCTCTGGAAGAGGTTTATGTATCAGTGGGTTTGTATCATGGTTTGTTGCTGACCAGGCAGCTGACTGTATAATGGTAGTTAGACTATTTACGGCTGAGTCAATATCAGCTGGGGTTTTTAGTTTGGTATTTAATTGAATATCTTCGTTTACGAGGTCGTGAAATTTTTTGTGGTCTGTAGTACGATTGAAAAGCTTTTGGGGGCTTTGCCAGAGTGGGGGAGTGGTATTGAGGGTTAACATTACAGCCGAGTGGTCAGAGTTTAAATCTAAGAGATTTGTAGTGGTGTAGTGAAGACAATTCGGAATTTTTGAAACAAAGATGTCCAGTATGTCTGGATTTTTTTTAGTGGAGGTTGGCCAGTATGTTGGTCCGGGAGGGGCGAGAACTTTGAGATGTTTGGAAGTAGAAAAGTTGTAAAGGACTAAACCCCTAGGGTTATTAGTGCGGCATCCCCATGACTGGTGCTTAGCGTTGAAATCGCCGCCTATGATAAAATTGTTTTTAAATGTGTCAAAGTATTCAGAAAATTTTGAGTTTGTAATATTGTGTTTTGGAGGTGAGTATAATGCTGCAATATGGATTGGAATATTGTTTAGGTTAAGTAAAATGGCACAGGATTGAATATGATCATGACTAAAGCTAGGAAGAGGTTTAAATATTATTGACGATTTAATAAAGATAGCAACACCTCCATGTGCGGTGTTGTCAGGATGGTTTGTTTTAATCAGTTTGTAGCCTGGAATATAGACAGAAGTATACTTAGTGAAATGTGTTTCAGTAATTAAGGCGATGTCAATACGTTTATTGTTTAGGACAGTTTCAAGTTCGAGAACGTGGTTTTTGAGGCCATTTGCATTGAATAGGCATATTAATAATGTTTTGTCGGTGACTGAATTATTTGTGTTGTTATTAAACATTTTAATTATTTAATAGGTTGGATAGACTAGAGATTACTTTGACAAGAGTTTCCATAAGTGGGTTAATAATAGTTTTAAAGTCGGCAAGAAAGCCTGTTAACATTTTATTTATGTCTGGGACATGTTCTGAACCAGCAGGGGGTAAGGTGTGATCAAAGGGAGTATTTGACGTGGCCTGAGCGTAAGTTTGTGTTTGAGTTGGTTGTTGTTTATCAGAATTGTTTTTAGATGGGTGACTTCCTTGTACATTTATAGGTTTAGGAAAGGTATTAACATGCAAAAAATTACTTGTTGAGTTGAGTCGTTTTCTTCGTTGAAGATCCTTATGAATTGTACAGCCTCTGTAGTTAGCAGGATGATTGCCAGAGCAGAGGGCGCATTTTGGAGGGACGTCGCTTGAATTGGGGCAGTCAGGTGACAGATGATCGGCTCCGCATCGAACGCATCTGGGTTGATAACCACAGTACGCTTTGGTGTGCCCGTATTGTTGACAGTTATAGCATTGACTTATTATTTTTGGTTTGTACGGTTCTTCAATTTTGATTTTAGTGTGGAGAAAGGAAGTCAATTGAAAAATTTCTTTTGACCTATGTGTTGGTTCGAGGTCGACAAAGAACAGAGGAAGGCGATTTTTATTCACTCTATGTAGGACGTTGGTGACTTGTCTTACTTCAAATAGACGTATTTTAAGTTCATCTTTGATTAGGTCTAGTGGTGTGGAGGGGTGAAGGTTACGGATAACTACTCTGAGTGGTTTGTCTTCTTTTAACTGGTACGTATGGAACTCAGCTTCTTCAGCTTTGAGGTAGCGAACAAGGGCTCTGTATGCCGCAGGGGTTGAAGTTTGAATTTTTAAACTATCATTTGATGACTTGCAGATAAAATTATCGACGCCGATTTCTTCGATTAGAGCCGAGCATAGGCCAGGGAAATCTATTACGTTTTTAATAAAGATTGGAGGAGGGGGTTTGAATACTTCATCGACTTCGTCAGTTTCAGCACAATCCAGAGGATTGACCTCATTTGGCAGTTTTTGAGAAGGTTCATCTTGAGAAAGTGATTGAAAGCGGTTGGGTGTGGCGAAGATTTTTTTATTTTTTTTTTTCTGATTAGTTGGAGTGGGAGATGACGGATTGGATGTTGCATTTGATGAACTGGATAGATTACGTTTGTTTGTTTGAGTTGTCCAGCCAGAACCTGAGGTGTTCGTATTTGTGTCCATTTGAGACGATTCGTTCACTCTCGTTTGTGCGTGATTTTGAATAGATATTGTAGTGTGTTTAGTTGAGGATTTTATGGATTTATCATTTTTATTAGTAATGATGTTTTTTTTATTTTTATTTAGATTTGAATTTAGCATAATTGGTAATTAAGCTAACGAGTGTAGCGAACCCGAGATAAGACAACGCGCGAACGCGTCGACGTAATCGACGATCGATGGTTTTTTTTTTTTTTTTTTTTTTTTATAGGTTATTTTAATGCAATTGTTATACGTGTGCGTTAAACTAAAGTAGAACTAGAAAGAAAAAACCAACACTAGTGAGTGTGAGGATAAAATAGTGTTCTGAACGAGAGAAGAGAAAAAAAAAATAAAAAAAAACACTCAGAAAAATACAACATTGTGACACTATGCGATAAGGGAACGAGCGAAGTGCGTGCGTAGCGAACGACTTCCACCGCGGGACATATTACATGAATCATAACATATTTTTAAGTAAATTGTAAAATTTACTTACAAGCTTTAGTATTAAAGCTATATTTAATTAATTGTTATTTTTATTTGTTGCATTAAAATTTATATTCAATTAAAAAAAAAAAAAAAAAAAAAAAAAAAATTTACCTTACATATTTAAATCATTAAAAGGGATTATACATATTTATTACCATAGGCGTGTCAGGCAGGCTAGGGTGCTTGGGCTTCCCCTGCAATTTTTGAAGGTGCCGGTCAACCGAGTTTTAAGTCAGAAGTGTTACAACATTTTTTTTTTTTAAAACTTGATTTTTTTGAGGGTATCGTTATAATTACTATTACTTACAAAGATTGATTTCCTGACTTCCGAAATCGGAAAAACCTACTATAAAGACTTGAGACAGACGACGACGGTACGGTACAATCTAGGTATTATTGATATTATTGTTGTATTATTTTTGATTTGTAGCTCAAGTGAGCTACATTTGAAATTTTTAGTCTCAGGTGATCGACATCCAGGAGAATTTGGGTCTTCAGGAAGAGATTTGTTTTATGAGCAAAAAAAAAAAGGTCATTTTATTTGTTGTAAATTCTAAATAAATTTGGAATGTAATAACGAAAATATACGGAACATATACGCTTTGCACACTTCCACGTGACGAATAATTGACAGTCGAGTTATAACTGACAATAATTCTGACTACCTATTTATTGTAATCAATGGCCCTTAGTCGCCGAGGCTTTTGTTTTCAAATGAAAAAAAGCGGGTAAGTGGAAATCGCTCTGCTGCACAGTAGGTTACAAGTGGGTCATTGTATAATGGATTGTATTAAACTTGAATTCAATGATATTCTATCATTGTAGATATAAGAAAAAACGATTTCTGAGTGGATACGGTTTGTCAGTCTGGATATTTTATATTGTCATTAATTATTATATTATCATGTAAGTTGAATTAATATTATAATATTATAATTTTTATTCGTTTCTATGGTAATAAACAAAGCGTTAGAAATTAAAATCCAAATTTTAGCAGTTTTTCGTAATTTTTCGGTGGTTTTTACCGTGGCATTTAATAAATATTGATAAAATCGAAAAATGACCTCTCTAAAGTACCGCCTTGATCCAATTTTCTAAAAGATAAGGTACTATATGTTGAAATAGAAGAACTCCTTCTGGTAGAAATTTTGGATACAGGATATAAAATAAAAATAAAAATAAAAATAATAAACACCATTGTAAAACCCCTAGCTTCCTCGCTCCGCTCAGAATCTTAAATGTAGTTTATTGTTGCAGATTAAAATAATAATAGTGTATTATAATATATTGGTTGCTATTGGTTAATCGGGCATGTTTGTTGATATTTGTATTATTATTTGTTGTCAATATATATATATATATATATATATATATATATACAATAGCTGATCCTGTGCACTTCGTTGCCCGTTAAATATACCAACTCTATATGACTCAAACTTTGTTCAATTCGTTATTTAATATTCGGTGTATGGTGTTCAAAATGTATCTTAACTTTTCTGTTGCCGGAATAAAATGTCTGATTCGCAGCAGTATATTATCAGGTAGGCAATCTACCTGCGCCCTGCGGTAGATCGCGGACCCAGTACTTATGTGTAGATTTAACTCTAAAGTATCAGAGTTATACCAAGTTTATTTTAATATAATACGGAAATTTGATTTGATGTATGCTTGTACCTGATCCGCCCGATTAACCAATATCAACCAATAATAAATATAATCTATATCTATATAGGTATATAAAAATAAGTGTACATTTTGAATAAATTGTATAACGTAAGATCCACCAAACCGATTTCTATAAAAAATTCAGGGCATATTAAGATTGACATGTAGATGGTTTCTGTGAAGTATGTACGCTGTGCGACAAGTGGTTCCGGAGTTATGGCCTCTTAAGTGCACACCTGGCGACATGGCCAAAAAAAAAAATAATAATAATAGTGTATTATATTTTGGTTGTTATTGGTTAATCGGGCATGTTTGTTGATTTGTATTTGTACTATTATTTTTTTTCAATATATACATATATATAATTGAATGTTTGTGTGTAGATTATACCTCTGGGGACTGGGAAGAAGATTTTCTAATTTAAAAATGGTTAAATTAGGTTTTTTTTTATTCATCTGATTTTAGTACTGTTATGTTAAATTAATACGGTAGAATACGACAAACTTGGTATAACTTTGATACTTTAGAGTAATAGAGTTAAATCATACACTAACGTACATACTACATGGGGTCCACGATCTACCGCAGATAGATTGCCTACCATCAATTGATACCTATATATATATTATAGCCTATAGGTACCCATATATACGCGTATAAGTAAAATAATATATTATATTATAATATTTTAACGAGTAATCGTGTTTCAGTTTGTATTTGGTGTACTTCAGCCACAGTCGCAAATTAGGGAGGGGGGGCTAAGCCCCCCAAAAATCTAGGACATACAATTTTAAAATGCTATATTGTAATGGTCTGTTGCCTTTAATATATTCAGCCCCCCAAGTCAAAAGTTGAAATTGCTCCTGTGCATAATATATTTTAAATTCATTATTTTCTTTTCTATTATGTACCGTAAGAGCGGGATACTTTACTCCAGGGGTTAAACATTGCTCCAAAAAAAATTTTTATTGATATCAATCGTAGCACATTACGATTTTGAGATCAGAGATTGTAGTTTTTTTTATATTATTCTTATTAACATTACTAATTTTTTCAAACATTACGGACATGAATCTATTAGTTTTCCTCCAAGATGTATACCATGTAAAAAATGGTTTTCAAAAACACAAAAATACATACCGGAAAAGTTATCCAAAATCTAGGGGATTGAAATTTTATTTAAAATGTATTGAAAAAAGACTTTTAATCAACTAAAAAAAAAAAAAAAAAATATATTATTAAATTATATTAAGTATAGGTTCAAATAAGTTAAAACACAAGCACTAAACATTGCACCAATAGTTATTATATGCATTAAAGTAAGGTAATTTTAATCATTGCGCAATGTAACCTGCAATGTATTTTAACTTTGCTCCAAACTTTTGGGAATAAGTAAGTAAGTCACTAGTACGACATTCGGATTTTTTTGAATTGTTCTTACCTCTTAACATCTATACATATAAAACAACGCGAACAGGTAATTTTTATCTTTGTTATTGAAGCTATAGTATAGGTTCAAACTAAAAAAGAAATATATTTGGAGCAAAGTATCCCGCTTTTACGGTATCTAATGGAAAAATACATCCAACCAACCATTTAAAAACCAACCAATCAAACCAACCATTTAAAAAATATTGAAGTATTCATGATAGCTGTAAGCTGATAATATTGTCAAGGAAGACTTGACTTCAAAATTACCCCATGTATTAAAAAAATGTGAAAAAACATGTGTTAAAAAAATTATTTACGTAACACAAGACTTTCAAGTATACTTTTATACAATAGTGTAAGGCAACAAACTAGGTAAGGCTAAAAACGTGGTTATTTCTATAATATTTTTGAATTTTATTTTGTAAATGTGAATTTTTCATCCTTAACATTTTGGGGAAATCAGAAGTTACCTAGGTACCTATCGTACTAGTTTTTATTTTATTGTCAATAAAGTAATTTATTAAAACAAACACCCCTCCCCCTACGACTGGTAGGAATACCCAAACTTGCGGACTTCAAAACTTGAAAAGGTTATAATATAGGTATCCGAAAAAAATATTCAAAAATCGTTTGGGAGCTAAACCGCATTTATTCCACAAAATAGTACCTATAGGTCTATTATAAGTCTTTACATTTTAAGAAATAACTTGTTTTTGTGGTGAGGGTGCAAAATATGTTGTTCCGAGGCCCAACATTTTCAAACACGGAGCTTTGAGTAGGGAGGAGGCTCCACACATGTAGGTATATTGCGTAATTTTAGTCAATACTGAATTCAGGTTTTGACATTTGGTAAAAACCAAATGTTACTTATCAGTTATCATAAGTAATTTATTTTAGTATTATAGGCATTAGTACTACAATAGGTTAAATTAATTTTTGCCGAAAAAATATAATTTTGTGTATAAAACTATAAAACATAATAATATATTTTAAGAATTTAAAGTAGGTAGGTACCCAGGAATAATATTTTTAAATTATAACAAAATAACAAAATTTGTTATTCTTCGTTTAAATACCTACCAAATTTCTTTTGAACTTCAAATGTCTATAAAAAAAATGAGTTTTAGTGTTTATATATTTTTTAGATTTTTTTGGTTACAATATGAACTATGTTCAAGAAACCTTGATTTAAATTTTCAATCCTTAACTATAAAAAAAGGTGGGCAAGTGGGTGTCGCTCTGCTGTACAGTAGGTTACACGTGGGTCACTGTATAATGGATGGTATTACATTTGAATTCAATGATATTATATTTATATCATTGTATAAGAAAAAAGATTCTGAGCGAAGACGGTATGTCCTTCTAGGTATAAGACATATTATATCTTATCTATGGTATTAAAAAAAATTTACGTATAATGAATTCCAAATTAATCATATCACAATATCCATTAGGTACTTATAACGCGTTATACACCAACAACAAACCCTGATACTATCATAGATATATAGTAGTATACTAAATACTTTAGAAGTTTCAAGTACCCACGAATATTATTATACAATCACAACAAAATAACTAAAATAGTTATTCTAGGTTTTTTATTATGTACTTTCGTCCAAATTTGAATTTAAAATGTCTGTAAATAATAACTGTGTTCATATATTTTTTAGATTTTTTGGTTACAGTATGAACTATTTTTGAGAACCTTTGTTTTAAATTTGCAATCCTCAGCTATGAAAACTGAACATTTTATAATATTTATTAATTACAATGATTGATCATTTTTGAGATTCTGATAAATGTTGTCAAAATTCGATCTTATTAAATGCCTATAAAAAAAAATTGTGCCTATGTATTTTTAAAATTTTTCAATTGCTATTGTAACAATATATCAGGAGCCTTGTATTAAATTTTTTCACTTTTTGGCCCAACGGATAAAACTTTATTGATATTTATAGAAAAAAAAAACTAAAAAAATTTAAAACTGAAAATGTCCGTAAACAGCTCAAAAAAAGTCAAAGTATTTTCAAAATTGTACAGTGTATAGAAAATGCTAACATGAACATTCAGTGAAATTATCATGTATCTACAGTTATTCGTTTTTGAATTACAACAAAATAAGGAAATCGCTACTTGAGAAATCGAGTAAATATCCAATGTTGTAAAAATTTGAATTTCAAACGCTCATAAAAATTTAATTTGACTTTCTTATAGACATTTTTGTTTTTATAAAGGTAGATAATCTTATCAGGAATCTTGTATTACGTTTTAAAATCTTAGATTTAAAAAGAAAAATTTTTACGAATTCTTAACTCAAAATAATTTGCTAATTTTCGTGATTTTTACATATTTTGTCAATTTTTGAACTTTAAATGCTTATAAAAACAAAATTGTGACTAAGGATTTTTAATATATTTCATCTGTTTTTGAAACAACACACTAGGAGCCTTCTATTAAATTTTCAAGCTTTCCCAACCAACAAATAAAATTTTATTGATATTTTTAGAAAAAAAACTAAAAACAAATGGAAAATGAAAATGTCCCTAAACAGTTCAAAATAAATCAAAATATTTTGAAAATGTTATCGACTTATCGTGTATAGAAAATGCAAATATAAACAACCAGTGAAAATTTCATGTATATACGTTCATTTGTTTCAGAGTTACACCAAAAACCAAGATCGATTTTGCGTAAAAATTCCCGTTTTTCCTTAATTTTTATGTTGTTTTTCCCGGCGCTTGTGAAAACTACTGTGAAATTTTTACTTTTGACCTCCCAAAGTACCAACTAGATTCACTTTCCTATCAGAAAAGCTACTGTTGAAGAAAATCCAAGCACTTTTCCGGCCTAAAACGTGACGACAGACACAAAAAAAAAAATAAAAAAAAAAACACATCATTGTAAAATCAATACATTCATCGTTTCACTCAGAATCTAAAAAAAAAAAATTCTGACTAACGTGTCGTATACGCCCCGCAAAGGCTTGGCGTATATAACAGGTATATTTTTAGTTTCCGATTCCCAAACCGTCAAACGAGTAAGTTATCGACACCTGCAGTATAAGCTTATTTAAGTTCTCATTTTGGTGACCACGATAACAAGTACTGCACAAAAAGATAATTAAATAAGATACAACAGGATTTACACTATACAACTCTAAGGTTACTTTACTCTCGAACAACTGACCACGATAACGAGTACTGGACGAGAAAGTAAGTACTACAATGTCTTGTTACCTTTATCGATAGTGTTGTACACCACAATTAATGTCCCCGTACGCACACGTGAGAACGTAAAGTAGATCACTCTAGAACAGGAGTAAAGAAAACAAGTAACACCTTTTTTAAAAAAAACATAAGGTTTGAAATATAATAAAAATCGATGTTTCCAAAAACAAATAATTAAAAGAAAAGAAAAGTGTTATCGTTCACATCGGCACCTTGCCGATGAATGAACAGCCTTACAGCCCCGCTTCCGTAGTTGGTGTCGCCTTAAGTAGCCATTCATATTTTGTTGACTCGGCATCCTTGACGTCTGCTTCGTATGTGCCATGTGGTCATTTAATTTGTGATCGGATATTAAAATATTTATAATAAGTGTTTTTGTTTTTTTTGTTATGAATATAACATGTTCATGTATATACTATATATACAACAAACGATAATGGTAAACTCCTAGAATACAATAAAATATAATATATCATCCGACTATTTATTACACGATCGACCGATAATGGTAAAATTAATTTTTATAACGATCGACTGGTTGGCTGTAGATGAATAATATTATTTTTTGAAGTTACTGTAGATTATTAATGTAAATAGATAATTTAGACTTTTTTTAAATTACATACATATTTAATTGTGGAGGGGGATTAAAAAAATAGGGCTTTTTTCAGTTCACTTATAAGCACGATTTAAGATTGTACTATCTTAAACCGTGCTTATAATGTAGCGCTGGTTATTAGCTAGGCTGCCCCTGTCGATGAAGCCTATGTTTACTTTATTTTTATATGTATATTTACAGTACATTTATTTTATTTTGGTTTTTAATGACTGATTTCATTTTCACAAAAGTTATAGAAGGTGGATCTAAATTCTGACACAATACAAAAGTCAAAAATGATGAAACGATGAATGTATTTATTTTTTTATTTTTTTTTTTGTGTCTGTCATCACCTTTTAGGACAGTAAAAGTGCTTGGATTTTCTTCAACTGTATCTTTTCTGATAGGAAAGTGGATCTAGTTGGTAATTTGGGGGGGGGGGGGGTTAAAGTAAAGTTTCAAACGCGCCGTGAAAAACAACATAAAAATTAAGGAAAAACGGTAATTTTTACGCAAAAACAGTTTTCCACAAAATCAATTTTGGTTTTTGGTGTAACTCTGAAACAAATGAATGTATACTTGACATTTTCACTGGTTGTTTATATTTGCATTTTCTATACACGATAAAATTTCCAAAATATTAAGATTTGTTTTGAAGTGTTAAGTAACATTTTAACTATCCATTTTTTTTTCTAAAAATATCAATACAATTTTATTTGTAGGTTAAAAAAGCTTGAAAATTTAATAAAAGGCTCCTAGTAAATTGTTTCAAAGGCAGATGAAAAATATTAAAAATCCTTAGTCACAGTTTATTTTTATAAGCATTTTTTTTTTTTTTTTTAACTTTTTTTTAAAAACATACAATCTGTAATTTAAATTTACAATAAGAATGTATGCGGATATACATTGATTTATTTGACATGCGACGCTTGAAAAAAGAAGCCACTCAATAGGCAATAGCACCCATAAGCATTTAAAGTTCAAAAATTGACAAAATATGGAAAAATCACGAAAATGAGCAAATTATTTTGAGTTAAGAATTCTTAAAAATTTTACTTTTTAAATCTAAGATTTTAAAATGTAATACAACATTCCTTATAAGATTATCTATCTTTATCAAAAACAAAATGTCTATAAGATAGTTAAATTAAATTTTTATGAGCGTTTGAAATTCAAATTTTTACAACATTGGATATTCACTCGATTACTCATATGTAGCGATTTCTTTATTTTGTTATAATTCAAAAACGAATAACTGTAGATGCATGAAAATTTCACTGAATATTTATATTAGCATTTCCTAAACACCTTATAATTTTGAAAATATTTTGACTCTTTATGAGCTATTTACGGACATTTTTACATTTTTCAATTTTTTTATTTTTTTTTCTATAAATATCAATTAAGTTTTATCTGTTTGGTCGAAAAGTGTAAAAATGTAATATAAGGCTCCTGATATATTGTTACAATATCAGTTGAAAAATATTAAAAATACATTGACACAATTTTTTTTTATAAGTATTTAAAGATCGAATTTTGACAAAATTTAAAATTTAATAATTATTTTGTATTTAAAAATTTATAAAATGTTCAACTTTCATATCTCAAGATTGAAAATGTAAACTAGATTCCATGTAAGTAGTTAATTCTGTTACCAAAAAATCTAAAAAATTTATAGACAGTGTATTTTTATAGACATTTTAAGTTCAAATTTGGACGAAATTGCAAAATGAAAAACTTAGAACAACTATTTTAGTTATTTTGTTGTGATTGTATAATATTATTCGTGGCCTCGTGGCCCGTGGGTACTTGAAACTTCTAAATTGTACTATTATATATCTATGATAGTATCACGGTTTTTTGTTGATGCACAACACGTTATAAGTACCTAATGGATATTGTCATATGATTAATTTGGAATTTATTATAGGTCAATTTTTTTTAATTACATAGATAGGTACTGTATATAATAAGTCTTATACCTAGACTGACATATCGTCTCCGCTCAGAATCGTTTTTCTTTTACAATGATATTCAAATGAATTCAAATTTAATACCATCCATTATACAGTGACCCACTTTTTTATACTTGTGTTTTTCGAATTTAGGTAGATTGTAAGTTGATAGTATGATTTTGTACGCTCTTTTTTACTTCCATACTCAGTCTTCATGGCTGTATATATCAATACATCATAATAGCAGATCTTCGATATTTTTATAGGGGGGGGGGGGGGCATATATAAATTGTATAATTTTAATTAATAATACATACTATAATTTTTAAACAATAATGATTATAATAAATAATAATTAATCGTTGATACTTGATAGTATTCTTATTAATTGAATTTTTCATTTATATGATACTCGTAGTTACATAACGAATTGACGACAGAAAATTGACAGGGGGGCACGTGTCCCTCCTCTAAATCCACTACTGTACATAATTTTTTCAAATAAAAAAATGTTTATATAGTTTGCCATTTCGAGGGGCCACTATTAACTTGGAAAAAAACTGTGGGTCAGCTGAACCCCCCCCACCCCAACAGGGTCCGACCCTGGATGTACATGTGTATCCACTTTTATATATTTTGATGTGTAGCAAAAATGTAAATAGTTATTCTTAAGTACGATTTATACCCAGTGGCCAGTGCTATATCCAATATGAATGATATATATGATATGATCTTGGTTGATTTAGATCACAAAGTGACTCTTAACTTTCCTGTGAACTGAGGTAGCCGATAGGTTGGTACACCAAAACAAAGTAAAAAATGCCCATTTATGATATATAAGCAAGTTTTAAGACCTTTAATCTTATACACATGCCCAATAAGGCACAGTTGTGCACTTGTGCTAAAAGTAATTTAAATAAAATATAAATATTTTAAAACAAAATACTTCTCATAATAACAGATGCTCCATGGTTTGTATGCAAGTATTCAACAATAAGCATTGCATGAAGACTTGGAAATCTCCACAATTGATGAACATTGAAGACATAAACTCTATACCTAACAAACAAATTCTTTCATTCACTTATAAACTCAAATGGAGCCACTCGGCACTAGTCACTACCGCTTAAATGTACCTAAGTTCTCCAAAACCTCGCCGACTCAAGAGAGGAACACGATTGCAGAGAGCGACATCTATCACCAGTCACTTCCTAAGAAGGATACAACATGTCCAGATAAGTATCTTAATTTAAACCTGTTATGTTACTATTTAATTATTATATTGCAATTATGTAAAAAGAAAAGGGGAAAAAAATGTACATATCAGCAGGCTAGGATAGCTACCTAGCTAAGAACTCCTTAATAAATAATGAATTTGAAAAAAACCAAAACCAAGATACACTTTTACCATAGAACAATACTTATACCCAACAAATAACTTTTATTAATTTTATTGACATTTATAGAGAAAAAAAAACGAAAATAAGTGAAAAATTCAAATGTCTGTAACGACATCAAAACGAGTCAAAATATTTTGAAAATTTTATCAAGTATAGAAATGATAAATTAACATATGGTGTAAATTTAAAGTATCTACTAACCGTTTTTGAATTGCAAAAAAATAAGAAAAATCTGTCCATGAGAAATCGAGTGAATATCCAATGTTATAAAAATTTGAAATTGAAACATTCATAAAAATGTAATTTGACTTTCCGGTAATTGTGTTTATTTTGATAAAATTAGATAAACTTATGAGGAACATTGTGTTACATTTTAAAATCTTAGATATAAAAAGAAACATTTTTATAAATTTATAACTCAAAATAGTTTGAAAATTTTAGTGATTTTTGAGAATTTTGTTAAAATTCTAAGTTCAGATGATCATAAAAAATTATTTTGGATTTAAGTTCAACTTTTTTTTTGATTTACTCTATAACAAGTGTAAACACTATAAAATAGTGTTACACTATATATAACAAGTTACGGGGGACCTTATATTACATTTTAAAATATTTTTGACAGAGTGAATACATTTTTTATCGACATTTATTTTAAAAAAAATAATTATCTACAATTTCATATATGTCTATAAATAGCTCATCAGAAATCAAAATATTTTGGTGTACAGAAAATGCTTAGATAAACATTCAGTGAAAATTTCATGTGTCTACAGTAATTTTTTTTAGAATTAAATGTTAAAACCAAAAATCAAAATTGATTTTGCTTCTAAATCCCGTTTTTTTAATTTTCTATTTGTTTTTCCCGGCTTTTTTGAAACTACTGGGAATTTATTTTCCTTCCCAAATTTACCACCTAAATTCACTTTGAAGTGAAAGTTCATACATACTGAACTTGAAAATCAAAGTATTGTTTCAACTACTTATCGTGTATTCGTGCACTGTGCACACACCAAAAAAAAAATTTTTAAAAATAACTCATCATTGTGAAACAATACATCATCACTCGGCTCAGAATCTAAAATAGTAATAGGTACCTACCAGTGGCTACCACTGAATATAACAATAGGTAGGTACGTTCGATGTAAAAATTAAAATAATTATTTTGAAAATGTCCTTGTTTATTGGTATGTTATTCATAAAAGTTTCAAGTTCCTACTTCCTACGAATATTATTATGTAATGACAATAAAATATTTAACTAAAAAATGTTGTTTGATTATAGGCAGAGATTTAATTGAATTTTAGGGGGGGGGCTAAAGTTTTTCTTTACAAAACAATAAGTAGAGTTTTGAAAAATGTTAAATGTTTAATAAATTTGGGGGCTGAACCCCTCCGAAGCACCCCACCACTCAATCGCCGACAGTGGTTTGAATACCCATTTACTTGGAAGTTATTAGTTAAATTTGATTCATACCATAGAACAAGTTAAACCATAGCCAGATATCAGTGTTTTTTATCAGTTAGTTACAACCGTGATCTTAACCTCAGTTTGTTATCAGATGAAAACACATGCTGAAACCAATTTTTCAAATAAACTTTGTTTATTTTCGATTTTTACAATTACTATTTACTACCAAGTTTTCTCTTTGGATTTTTTGCAATAATATGAAATCTTATTTTTAGTATAATTACTAATTATTCAATTACTTATATGCGTAGTAATGTAATATATTTATATTGTTTTTTTAGAATCATGTATAGGTTATTTAGGTTTCGGTCTCAAATAAAAAATGGATTTCCTCAAATAGTTTTAATTGACAAGCCTCATTTACTGAAAACAGCAAATTTTTCTAATATTCCAGGTAAGATAAATGTTATAAATATATTGTTATATGTTATAATTATTGTGTTAATGCTATAATTTGTCTACTATATAGAAAGTATTGAAACTAAAACTTTGATAAAGACCAAACAGTTCAAAAGAAATGTCAAACGATTTTCAGAAGTAGTACAAGGTTAGTATAAAGAATAATTTATTCATTGAAATGTCCTAAATAATTTTATCTTGACTTATAATTTGAAACACCTGTAGTTTTGAGGTTGGTTTGAACATAATTCCATAGCAAATTATAGTAAAAATAATATTTGCTTAGGTATGTATAAAATGTCCTAGCCTATGTTTAGTGTTTAATTATTTTTATTTGATTCTAAGTTTCTTTATTGTCACTGTAAATTAAACAATAATAGTGACTTTAATTCACATTAAATTAAATTATATTTTTTCTATTTTCATAAGAACAAATCTTTAATCAATTAACATTAATTCCCTGAGTTATTTGAAAGAAAATAAGTGATGCATCTTTAGAACCTATTTTTAAACAATACATTTCATTAACATACCTATGTCATACCTTCTATATTCCTGGAAAATAGTTATGCAGCTTATGTTTATTGCCAACATACTAAAAGTGGTTATTTTATAATTGCTATTCAATTTAAGATTTATTACTATAATAACTTTATTTGTTCAAATAGTATAATATATTTTATAATATTTTTTTGTTTTAAGTTACCGATAGTGTTACCAGTCAATCTAAAGTAAAAGTAAAACATTTAAAACCTAACCAAGTGCAAAAAATGGTTGCTTGTAAAAAACCATTGGCTATGTTTCCTAAAACAGAAATAACAAATGATTGTTCTCATAAACTTTCCATGAAAACTATATCTGATATAAAAAAAAATAGCCTTAAAGAAGCGCTGTTAGATGATATAGATGAATTGAATGAAGATCAAATCAGTTTGCTTAAAGATACTGAATTTTTGCAAACAATAACAATGACAGAGAATGACATCGAAAATAAATTTGCTCCCGGCCATTTAAAAGGAGAACAAGACATTTACAATAGTATTGAATTACCAAAAAGCAAAGACAAATTGTAAGAAACCTTCTTTATTATTTTCATTTCATTTATTTTATATAAGTAATGATAATTTTTACATTTTAAAGATCAAAAAGAGAACGTAATCGAAATATTGCTGTAAAAAATAAACTTGAGCTAAAAGAAGCTATTAAGCAACTCAATATTAAAGGCCGTGAAAAAAGTCTCAATCAAACACTTCTGGCATATATAGATTTATGTGTAAATTAAATATATTATATATTATAATATATATGAAAAGAAACAAATAGTAAATATATTATTTCTTATTTTCTTAATTTGTTTAATTATTTTAGGTGTGTTGTGGATTTCTTAATAGAGGATTGGCAGCTTTAAATCATTATTGTTATAAGAGTGTTTCAAATAAAGTGTCTCTAAAAATAACTGATATTCGGATTTTTACATGTTTAATGCATGGTTTTGCAAGCAAGGTAAATATTATGGTACATATTCATAAATGTACATTAACATAAATATATACTATGATAATATATGCTTCAGGTTATTAATAAAATAATGAACTGTTTTAATCAAAAAATAATTTCCAAATAATATTTTCAGGGAAACTATGAAAAATTAAAGGAAATTTGGTCATTATTAGAACTATCACAAACAAAACCAAATATTCAAGCTTATGCAGCTGCGTTTGAGTGTTTGGTTAATAAAAAAGAACCATGCTCATCTGATATATTACGAGGATTATATAATCAATTTTTATCTGATGTAAGGCATCACAAATGTATACATTTGAATAATATATTTTATGAATTAATTTTTTCTGTTTAGGGGTTTACGTTTAATAATTTATTTGAAAATTGTATTTATATCGGAAATCAACGAGAACAAGTATTAAAAGCTGTGCAATTATTAGATCCTTCATTTGAACCTCATCTCAGTATTGAAAATATTTATTATTCTTGCCCTCTTTTAGATCATTTAAATTCACAAAAAGTAAAAATACAACTGAATTTTGTTTTGAATTCATGTTTGTATAATATGTATTATTTGATCTTTAGTCTACGTTTAAATGCCCGGCTGAAGGTCTTTTCAACGAAAAGAAAATTCTTGAATGTGCTCGGAAACAACTAGAATCAGAAATGTCTACTATTGTAAAAGTACTGTCAGTCGACAATAATCCCACACCATCTCAAAAAGTTTTAGATTACGTAAGGATTTAAATACATTATCTACAGTAGTATGTTCTGTTTGTCAGTTCATTCTTAAATATTTCTAATTTTTCTTGTTAATTATTTTTCAATGCAAATAATGTAATTGGGCTCGTCCCGTATTTAATATAAATAAATAAATGTAATCAAAATGCAATTATTTGATAAATAATAACTTAAGATATTCAAGGAATTAAAAAAAGGTATATATCTATTTAATCACACACTGTTTATTTCGGACTTTTTTTCTAACTTTTTATTTTAACTGTTTTCATCGTAGCTCAAATATACTAGGTAATTGCAATAGTACCTCCACAATATAATTTTATCATGTTAAGAAATTAAAATGGCAGTATAAGGGGGAACCTATATTTATGCCATGGACCGTACCGTTATACTGCCATTTGATTTTGTTTGATAACAGTACAGACTATATGCAATAACCTTGTATATTTAAGCCATGGTAAAAACAGTGATACAGTTAAGATCTAGTACTCTGCTTAGTTTTTGAAATCAGAAAATTCAATTTTATGAAATTCTATATTTCGTATTACATTATTACAGGATATGTAAAGGATTTTGAGGGTTACCGTGTTTTGTATCAAATAAATTGTCCACATTTTTAAACATGGTGCTTTAAAACATAAAAAGATACTTAGGATATTTTAATTAAGTACTTTTTTTTTTTGTAAAACTATTCTCTCAACATTATTTACCAATTATCATATATGCAATTATATTATATATATTATATTATATGCAATTTTACACTCAAAATACGAAAATATGATTTCTGCCGATTATTTTACCTTCAAAATACCTGGAATTAAAATAAAAACAGAAAACAGTGTTGTGGTATCAGTAGATAAGTTCTAAAATCAAAAATTTGTTTTGATGATTTTATTTTATTGTTTGTGTAAATCAGGGATGCATGATTTATTTATTTATCAATCCACCTTGTAAAACTTTAATTAAATTATATTTTATAAGAGATTGAATTGAACTATTCCAAATAATTTATTATTGCAAACAGCTTGTACCCTTTTCAAATTGTATGCATATATGTATTCAATATGTATTTGTAATAAAATATGTTTATAGAGAAATAAATTAGAAGATTTACAAGAAAAATGGAAAGAAACTATAAGGAATGCTATTGCGCGTGAATTAGAAAGTATACGTGCTCAGCATAACTGTTTAAAATCTTATCGGAATGTAAATATATATCCTTATTTAAGAGTTTTAAACACAGAACAATATGTTGATATAATTATACAAGAAGTTCGAAAGCTAGCTGAAGGGTCTGAAACATTTAGCCCGACAGTAAATTTACTATATCGAAATTTGGCTAATCAAGTTAGATTAAGGTACTATATTTTTATAAAGTATAATAAAGTAAAAATGTATACCTTAATTATGTTCTATTCACAATTTAGGTACCAAATTAAATACAAAAAGAATACAAAAATTATAGAAAAGTTGAAAGCAGTTTATACCGATTATTGTTCATGGTATATTAATAGTAAAAATGATGATAGTCAAAATACGAGGCAACAATGGCAACAATTAGTACACAAATACAAAGGAATAGGAGCAGATATTGTAAGTTTTTCTTATTTTGGATTTTTATATATAAACAAGATGTATCTTAAAAAATATAGACAATTATGTTTTAGTGTCTAACAGTAAACTCACTTGTATTATTTTTAATTAAATTAAGAGCTAAGGTTATAGACATATTCAGAAATATTTAACATCAACTAGTAAGTTAACCTTATAAAATGTTTTTGATTCTACTATAGTGTGTCGAGAGACGGCAAGTCGGTGGCAAACAAAATATGTGGTACTCTTGTACCTACTGCAAGAAGTCAGTGCTTAACGGGAACAATTAGACCTCGGAAAGTCTTCTAGATTTTGATGGGGGTTCCTCTCTCTCGTTAAGCAGAGTAAATAGGTAGTGGATTTTTAGGTTCTTGAAAGTTTAAAATATAATGCTCATTTTCACTAATAAAAACCTTAATATTCCATTAAAACTGGTAAAATATATATTCATATTATGTTTTTTTGGTGTGTAAACATCTATGCTATCGGTTTGTAGTACAACCTTCTTGGGGAATCGAGCGTCAGGCGTAAGTCATGTAGATGTGACTGCTTGAGTGTGTGTGTGTGTGTGTGTGTGTGTCGTCGCCATAGCGCTAAAATCGCAGAACCAATAAACCAGGCGAGTTGCTTATCTATTATTTTCTTTGTTATTTTCACGAGTCTGGTAGGTGCGAACGCGCTCTGGTACAGTCGTCGGCCAATTCATTATTAATATTTTTTTATTATTCTCGTTTACGTATATGCCCAAAACCGTGTTTGTATCGTATAATATGTATTACACAAATTCCCACTCAAACCATGACATTATTTTCCCCAATCAAAGTCGTACTACAGCTAAGATGTTTACACATCATTCGTGAGGGCACTCACATTTTTGTATATTTATATGAGTCATTAAACTATATAAAAATAATTATGAATAACAAAAATAAAAATGTGTTTTTGAGTCAAATGATGAGGATATGATATTTTGCATTTTTGTAACATATAAATACATAATGCAATATGGGTTATAGCACACCAATTATAAACAATTTATAATTTTTCCTGATTATTGTGGATTTTCAGTTGATATTTGAAAATAGTGGTTGAGTTTGGGTCATGTTTCCAAAAACAAACTATAGACTAAGGGTACTGTAGCTGGTGGTCATAAAAATGTAGAAATCATTGTAAAATCAAAACATGAATTGCTCCACTCTAAATCTAAAAATAAATAAATTAACACAAAAATATAGGACAAATAGTATAAACCATTTCTAATTCATTACTCTTAACTGCTATTTCAATTTTATTAACAAATTTTCTAATAATGTATCTATCAACCCGCCTACCCCTACCTTCCCATCCTATTTAGTAAATAGCCCACTGAACTTGTCTTTTTTTAGCATATTTTACCTGAATGTACATGGTTTAAGGACTAAATTAAGATTAACAAATCTTAAAGGTGTTATTCCTTTGTTCCACTCCTATGATGTCATTGTCCTTACTGAAACTTGGTTAAATCCTGATATCCTAAGCTCTGAGCTCGGGCTCGTTAACTTTCATGTGTACAGGTTTGATAGGTGCCCTCTTACAAGCTCCCTCATTAGACGTGGTGGGGTTCTTATCGCTGTTCGCACCTCCATTAAATCTTTTCCAATTCACGTAGATACTGTCCATGTTGAACAATTATTTGTAGTTTTATCGATAAGCCCTTTCAAACTATTGATTGGTACTGTTTATCTACCACCCAGCTCTCCTTTGCCGTTGTATGAAGCCTACACTTTCACAGTTGAGATAGTACTATCCTCTGTCAACCCTACGCATACCCTTCTGTGTTGTGACTTTGACATGCCACATATAAACTGGTCTAGTAGCCTTACAGCCTCTGGCAATCTATCTGCAACGTCTTCCCACCTAGTTGACACTTTCTCCTTTCTTAACCTCTTTCAACTCAATCAGGTACATAACATACATGGTGGCCTTCTTGACCTTCTGTTACTTCAGCCCTTTTTCCACTTGTTAACGCTGACTCTTTTCATCCACCTTTGTGTGTCCAATTTCCCATAGAGTTGTATGACCAGCCGTCCACTTGTTTCGTGATTTTAAATCTGGTAACTATACTGCCATGTCTCATTTCCTTGGTTCGTTTGATTGGGAAGCTACCTTCTCGCTTCTAAGTCTTGAAGAATCCGCATTGTTATTTAATAACGCACTACTCAACGCCATTGATAAATATGTCCCCCTAAAAGTCTTTTCACATTCCAAATTTCCATGTTGGGCTTCTCATTACCTCAAAAGCTTAATATTTAGTAAGAAGCAGGCTCACAAAAAATTCCAGCAAACCAATACTCCCATAGACTACATAGCATTTTCTGAGTTAAGAGCCAAATGTAAACAGCGTTCTAACTCTGACCACTGTGCCTACATCAAGCAAACCGAAGAAGCATTGGCATCTTCTCCTTCTAGGTTCTAGAGTTACGTTAGGAGTCTAAAACAAGTTCCATTGATACCTTCAGTTGTCCACCTCAATAATGTATCTTCTAGTTCTGACACTGAGTCTGCTAATCTTTTTGCTTCATACTTCTCCTCCACATATTACTATTCTCCGCCTACATTGCAATCGCAATCTCCTTCCCCTAGACAATTACCTTTTGATCTACCATCCAACATTAATTTCTCTGCAAAAGATGTCTACCATCTCCTTGGCTCACTAGCTAATTCCTTCTCCAATGGACCCGATGGCATATTGGCTCGCTGCTTATACAACTGTCGTCACTCTATCACAAACCCTGTATTTTTATTATTTAGGCGCTCCATATCTGGAGGCATATTTCCAACTATTTGGAAAGTTTATTCAGTGACACCAGTTCTCAAGGCAGTTGACCCATCTGATGTTAAAAATTATAGGCCAAAATCGATTATTCCTCATTTAGCCAAATTCTTTCAGTCCTTAGTCTATTCTAATATTAAAATAAGTCTAAATCACATAATTATAGACATGGTTTCAGACCTGGCAAGTCTACAGTCACTAGCAGTGTTGCATTCACTACCTACTTGCTTGATAACATCGAGAAGGGTGGTTAAATTGATGTTGTCTTTACTGACTTCAAAAAAGTATTCGACACGGTTGACCATTTCCTTCTTATTAATGAATTAGACACACTGGGTATCAGTGATCCTCTTCTCTCTTGGTTGCGTTCTTACCTCTCCAACAGACAGCAATTTGCAAAGGTCAATAATTGTAAGTCTTCAATTAACATACCTAGAAGGAGGCCATCTTAGTCCTTTACTCTATCTTATTCATTAATTCAATCAGTAAGTCGATTACCAAGGCTAAATTCCTGCTCTTTGCTGATGATATCAAAATTTATTTGAATTCTAAAGATATTTCTTGTTCCCTGACTCTTCAACATCTACTGGATGAATTTGCTCTGTGGGCTCAACTTCTTAGTCTGAGTTTGAACTTAGCCAAATTTTCTGGATGTCACAACCCAGCACTTAACTCTTACTATATCAATGGCTCCCCACTCAAGTGTGTTTTTACTATTAAAGACCTATGTATACATTTCAGCCACCATATTAATGTTACCACCTGTAAAGCATTGAAAGTCTTGGGTTTTATAAAGCGCAATAATAAAATGTTAAGCTCTGTCCGTTGTCTGCCTACACTTTACCTGTCCCTTGTGCTCCCTATTCTAGAATATGGTATGATAGTCTGGCACCCCTACCTAGCAAAAGACCAGCTTAGACTTGAAAAAGTCTTTTAAGAAGTTTTTATCTTATATCTCTTTCTTACTCAAAATCGAGCATCCTCAGCATGACTACTCGTCCGTGCTTTTAAAATTAAACATTCCTACGGTTTCTACTCGACGTTTTGATGTTGATTTTTGCTTTATTAAAGGCCTACTAGATGGATCAATAGATGCCCCAGATCTTCTTTCCTCCATTAATTTTCGTGTCCCATCCTACCCCTCAAGGCATCACACACCCTTTCATATCTCCACTCACTCTACCTCCTACAGTAATAACCATTCACTACACCGTATTCTTCGTTATGCCAATAATGCTATGTAGTCTACTCAGTATTCTATATTCTATATTTATTTGCCACTTTTAACTGTCTGTATACTACTATTTTAATAATGCATTTTGTAAACTATTTTAATTTTAAGCTGTATATTGTAATATTGTTACTGTTCTGTCATTGTTTATATATTTTTTGTGATTGCCGTTTGGCGTAAATAAAATAAATAAATAAATAATTAATACTAATATTATACCTAATAATTATCGATTACTGTTGTTACTAGGAACAAGATGACAAACAATGGCCTTCTACTGTATTAAACAGCGTTGGGAAATTTTTATACAATATTATTATTAAAGATATAAAAATTGATGTTAATATCATGAAAGACAATATAGAAGAGGAGTAAATTAAAATTCATTATTGAAATTTTCATCTTTAATCGCCTTAAATTAATTAATTTAATTTCTAGGCATTTATTACCAGCATTTTATACAGTTTTTCGTGGACAATGTCAGCATGTAAAACAAGAAATCAAACCACATCCTGTATTGTCAAAACTTTATCAGTTATCTGAACCTAATGATTTAATATTTGATGTTACTATGATTCCTATGTTGAGTCCGCCAGTTCCTTGGACTTCAATCAATTCTGGAGGGTATATTGCTGCTAAAGCAGATCTAATTAGGTAAAATAGTTTATTAAATTGTTGTAAATTAATTATCAATGCACATAGATATAATATGCTATATTTAACTTTATATAATATAATAACAATAGAAATATTTCACAATTAGTTATAGTACTATACCTATGTCTATATCATGTAAATTAAAAACTAAACCAGATTAATTCATAATTTAAAAAAAAAATTTTGTTTTTTTTTTTAAACAACTTCTTACAATATTTTGATATTATTAATTAAGTTTTGCTTGTAACTTATACAAGGTGCTTCATAGAATAAATGCATAATGTAACTAGTAAATTAGTGATTAGTAGTCATTTAAATAACAAATAACTGTAAATTATTTGAGATTCACAAATCAAGGAACTTTTACAGTTTAGAATCATAATTTGTATGTACATGGTCCGTCAGAACAAACGCATGTTTTTCGAAATAATACTACGCTAAAAGTAATTTCCGTAAAATAATTTTTATTACATCAAAAAATGTAGAAACATATGCAATTTTTTTTTACTGTAACAAAATTTAGGTTTTGAAAATAATGTCAGTCATATGGCGGCCTTGAGCCCCAATGCAGGAATGCAGGCGCTCCCGAAACGAGTTCATCGCGTCGGTCAGCATCTGCCCCGGAACTTCACCCTGAGCTTCAAAGACGACGTGTCAGTATTAGAAAAGTGTGGTTTCAACAAGACGGGGCAACATCACACACAGCTCGTGCCTCAATGGAGGTTCTTCGCCAAAAATTCCCCGGATGTCTCATTTCACACTTTGGTGACGTTCCGTGGCCCCCTCGCTCCCCTGACTTGTCATTGTGTGATTTGTGGGGTCACTTAAAATCAAAAGTCTATCAATACCAGCCACAAACCCTAGATGAATTGAAGAACGAGATCACACGAGTTGTGGGTGAAGTTCCGGGACAGATGCTCACTGACGCGATGGACTCGTTTCGGGAGCGTCTGCATTCCTGCATTGGGGCTCAAGGCCGCCATATGACTGACATTATTTTCAAAACCTAAATTTTGTTACAGTAAAAAACAATTGCATATGTTTCTACATTTTTTGATGTAATAAAAATTATTTTACGGAAATTACTTTTAGCGTAGTATTATTTTGAAAAACATGCGTTTGTTCAGACGGACCCTGTATAAATGTATAATACAGTATTAAAATTATTATATAGGTTACCACAACAAGCTATTTTACAATGGCATAGACTTGAGCAAACACCAAAACAGGAACTTTATCCAGCCTTAGATGCACTGAATCAGTTGGCCTCTATACCCTGGACTATTAATAAACCTGTAATATCTTTATAAATATTCAACAATTATATAACACAACTACACAATATATAATAATAATTTGTTAATTATTCTTTTATTTTATTAGGTTTTGGATGTAGTTCTTCAAGTATTTCGTTCAGGTGGTTCTTCAAAATTAGATATTCCAAAGCCTATATCTGCCTTCCCATCTCCTCAACCAATATTACAGAGTATGAGTAAAGATGAACGTTCTAGGTTGTATAAAGAACGTGCTATATTGAAAAGACAGAAAGCTGAAATGTTTAGTTTGTGGTGTGATGCTTTATATCGCCTGTCATTAGCAAATCACGTAAATATTTATAGTTAATTTTAATAATTTATTGAATAATAAATAATTAAAATAATTAATAATTAATAAAACAATTTAAGTTTTGCGGTAAAACATTTTGGTTGCCTCACAATATGGATTTTCGAGGTCGAGTATATCCATGTCCTCCTCACTTAAACCATCTTGGCTCAGATATGGCCAGGTCACTGTTGTGTTTTGCTAAAGGAGAACCACTTGGGTCTAATGGTCTAAACTGGTTGAAAGTAAGTTTTTAAAATTCATTAATTAACAGTGTTTCAGTTTGGAAGGAACAGATTTCTGGAATGAATTCCTTTTTATAATAAAGAACAAAGAACGAAATAGTCTGTTTTGATTCATACAGATATGTAAATAATTGAAACTAAAATATAATATATTTTTCTTAGTTCATACAATATGTATTGCCAATAATCCATTATCGACGTCAATCTGTTAAAATTTAGTCACTATATTAATATTTCTTATATTATTTAGAAATCGTTGTTGTTGTATCGACGGAAAATAGTATGAACGTCGGACAGTAAAATAATTTATAATGTGGGTTGGGACTTGGGAGCAGAGCCAGTTTAATGTAATAAGTGGTCCCAGTTTTGGGAGCCTTAATTTTTCAAAAAGAAATTTTAAACATACCTATTTGATTATTGATATTAAGTTGTAGATATTTACAAGAAAACATTTTTACTCAGAGAGTAAGTTTACAATGTTTACTTTACATAATTAATTATTAAACAACACAATTTATTATAGTGTTATAACATAAAACACAAGATAATAATACAAAAATTCTTCTTCTTCTTTCTCTGGCATGAATACTCTCTAAAAGTTTTTACTACCAATTCTACACTTCGCCACCCATCTCTATCTTGGACTGCCTCTCTCCAATCCTCAACTCCAAGAGTTTTTAGATTTTCTTCCACCATGTCAATCCATCTTTTCCTAGGTCTTCCTCTGGGTATTTTTCCTTGTGGTCTTCACTCCAATGCTACTCTAGCTGCTTCGTTCTCTCCTCTTCTCATTATGTGGCCTATCCATTGTATTCTTTGGCCCTTAATGAAGGTGACTGGTGCTAATTCCAACATATTGTACAGCTCTTTGTTATATCTCCTCCGCCAGTTCCTCGTTGTTACAACGATGATAGGTACACATATTTTCCTCAATACTCTTTTCTTGAAAGTCCTCAGGTTTCTCTCTGTTTGTTTGGTCGTCGTCCAAGCTTTGCAATCATACATGAGAGTATAATAGCCACATACAATATTACTTTTGTTTTCCTTGATGTAAAGAATTTTGTCAGTGAGAAGACCGCTTTTTGGGCTTTATTTATCTGAATACTTATTTCCTTTGACCAGTCATTCTTTGTGCTTAACGTCGCTCCCAAATATTTAAAATCACTTACTTTTTTATAGTTTAAATCCTCCATCTCATTGGGGTCCTTCCCACTATCAATGAGTTCCATTATCTTTGTTTTCTCAGTATTTATTTCAAGACCTATTTTCTTCGCTGCTTCTTCCAACACTGGCCACGTTAGCTGTGTTTGTAAGCAAATCACTTGATCGTCAGCGAAACCCATATTAGCTGACACAATCTGTAGATTACTATGTGCAGCTCCTCACCTCCATATTTTATGAGTTCTGCTAGAATATTATCGGTACACGGTGCTTTCTAATTTTTCAGGCCAAATATTGCAATTTTCACTTCTTCTAAACTAATATCCTCTATGTGTGGCCCCGGTCTTTCATATTCGGTATGTACTACTGGATGTGCTGGCATCATACCATTTAGTAATTTTTCAAAATATCCTTTCCATCTCTCAGCTCTTGACCCTGACTCTATTAACATTTGTCCGTCTTGGTCTCTGATCGCATTCCATATTGGGGTAAATTGCTTAAATTGTTTAATGACTCTAAAAAAGTTTCTACTTTTCCCTTGTGTATGGTCAATTTCTGCAGTATGTAGTATATTGCTAAAAAAAATTTTTCCCCCTTTGATGAGTGCTTTTGCAGATTATCATCTGTTCATGTATAAAAACTTCTTTAGTCATTTGAGTATGGTTCTTCTTAATAAAGCCTTATGACGCTGATCTACAGAAATTCTACAAACATCATTATACTAAGTATTTCTTGACCTTTTTAGCTCACCAATACTTTTGGCCTCTGCTTTTTTAACAGCATTGCTCACAAAATTGCTCACTTTTTCCCAATCCAAATCCACGTTCATATGTACATTGTTTTCCTTAAGATTCCTCATGACTTCATTCCCATACTCTTTCCTCACATTTTCATCTTTAAAAAACTTGAAATTTATTTTAGTCCTCTTGTCATGATTTAATTTTGATTGATTTTTGACTTTGATCTGAGCTTTGCAATCAGTAAGTAGTGGTCCTTGTCACAATCTGCGGCTCTATGGCTTCTTACATCGTAAATGGTACTACACTACTACGGTATCTAGCCTGTATAAGAACATGGTCAATTTGGTTCAAGGTTTTACCATCTAGTGACCTCCACATGGCTTTGTGAATATTCTTGTGTGGAAACGTAGTACTACTAATACTAACAGTCAACCCATTTAATTTTGAAAATGATATCATTCGCTTACCATTGTGATTGCTATGCCTATGCACATTACACACTTTCCATTCTTATACAAGGGGAATACTGTGGTTCCCGTCCACATTTTGCATTTAAGTTACCTTATACAATCTTTATCACGTTTCCAGTGATACTCTTGTATGTTTCGGTCAGTTTGCCTTGGAAGATATCTTTCACATTGTCGTACCTTACTTCTGTTGATGCATGTCCATTTATTATACAAATATTAATTGGGCTAGTGTTGATGGTGAATATTGATATCCGTTTGGATATTGGATTAAAATATTTAATGTACGGTTCTAATGTCCTATGAACTGCAAAAGCGCTACCAAAATGATGTGTATTCTCCAATCGTTAGTTGCCCTACTCACAACCATCTTATTTCATGGCTGCTACTTTAATGTTGTAGGTGTTCAGGACATCCACTATGTTTTGACTTGCACCTGTTTTATACAAGCTCGTCACATTCCATGTCGCAATCTTAAGGGGATTCGATACCGTGATTTTCTGTTTTTGTCTAACACACGCGCGACATAGTATTTTAGACGTGTTTTTTGCTAAACATACCAATTGATCCAATGAAGCGATAAGAATTCTGAAAACAGATTTGAATTTGTCATAAAGTCTACTTGAAATCGACTTTCCCACATTTTTGATATTATTCCCCGAATTTTTTAAAATGTCATATTCAAAAGGAGTATTTAAAAATTCTGTTATTTCAATTTTTGGAGAAGTTAAAATCAAAAAATCAAAAATGTGGGAAAGTCGATTTCGAGTAGACTTGACGATAAATTTAAATCTGTTTTCAGAAATTTTGTCGCTTCAATAGATCAATTGGAATGTTTGGCAAAAAACGCGTCTAAAATACTATGTCGCGCGTGTGTTAGACAAAAACAGAAAATTGCGGTATCGAATCCCCTTAATATCAGCACTCCGTTTCCAAAAACCAGTTTTAATCCATGTAGTCTTATCCTAGACTTACGTGTAGTTGGTTTCACAACAAAGTTATTTTTACTAGCCAGGGTTGTTAACCCTGTGCTTAACCCCCAACCTGGAGGACCAGAATGAACCAACCAATTAAGGTCAGTTCAGAGCTTGGGGCCCCATGTTCGCCAAACTCGTAGCACAAAGTAGTGCATTCCCTGGTAAACAAATAAAAGTTAATTTAAAATATTATTTTCTGGATGTACTTGAAGCAAAAGTTTCCAAACATTATCTGAAGATAGTTTTTTTTACATAAATATATGTAATTTTCAATCAACATAATCATTAATTCATTCCACCTATTTTCTATCTGTGTTAATCATAGTCGATTTTTAATTAAAACCAACTTTGAAAATGAGCATTTTGCATCACAGTTTGTTAAAGAAACTGTTAGATCTTAGATATAATCTCAATGCAATATACATATTTGGAAAATAAGATTTTGTTTGTAAAGAAGCTTTGCTATAGCATCACAATTATTATTATCTGTGGAAACTGTTTTGATATAATAATAAAAATGAGGTATTTCTGATTTTGAGTTATCATTGAGTTATCATTGTTATTGTAAAACTTAATACAATAATTTAATGAATCAATGTCAGTTTTAAAATTAAACAAAAATTTAAATTTAAAAAAAAAACAGATCATAAGCATTTAATATTGTATCTAGTTTGTAATGTAATCTATGTATAATAAGAAAGGAAGTATTTTCTTACACTTGAAATAGTTTCATTTTCACGCTGTATTTGTTTTCTTTTATCAAAGTCTTTATAATCTCTCTTACAAGCTATAAATATAAACTTTTATTTGAGTAAAATTCTATATTGTGTAGGTATTGTGTGTAACTTAAAAAGATGACTATTGCATTTTTTTGTTTTATTAAAAATTGTCTAGGCTCTAGACTATATCCTTCTTAGATACCACCCCTTATTTCGGCTCTGCTTGAAAGTACTATTTGTAAATATTAACTGTAACTGGTAATTCAATATGCAAATTTGTTAAATTATGGAAAACAATATTGGATACATACTGTAAAAGAACTTTAAATTATTTGCATAAATTATTTTTACCTACTTTTTTGTTCTATTTGAACTGAAAAAGGAACTTGTTCATTTTATAAAGGAACAGCAAAAGAACAGAACCATATCGTTTCCATAAGGAACATACCATACACTGTTAATTTATAACTATTAAGTTCAATAAAGATTTACTATATTTTTTTTTAGATACATTGCGTTAATTTAACTGGACTGAAAAAAAGAAATTCTGTTAAAGAAAGACTTCAATATGCAGAAGAGATACTTCCAGATATATTAAATTCTGCCCATAACCCATTAGGAGTATGTAATATGGAAATAATTTTTTAGTTAAAAAATTAAAAATTGTTAGCTTCATTATTATTTTTATTACTTTTATTGATTTATTTAGGGAAATATGTGGTGGGCCGAATCTGAGAATCCTTGGCAAACTTTAGCTTGTTGTATTGAGATATCCCATGCTCTACAATTAGAAAATCCAGAAAACTTTATTTCTCATTTCCCTGTTCATCAAGATGGATCATGTAACGGTTTGCAACATTATGCTGCATTAGGTAAAGATTTTGCAGGAGCAGTGAGTGTCAACCTAACTCCTTCTGATATACCACAAGATGTGTATAGTTGTGTTGCAGCTATGGTAAAAACATTGACATTGAATATAAAATAAATAATAAATAATAAATTAGATTATATTATTTTATTTTATTAGGTTGAAAGAGAACGTTTAAAAGACGCTGCAAATGATGTTGTGATAGCAAAATATTTAGATGGATTTGTTAGACGTAAAGTAATTAAACAGACTGTAATGACAACAGTTTATGGTGTAACTAGATTTGGTGCTCGTTTACAAATTGCTAAACAATTGAAAGGTATTTTCACTAATATATATATATATATTTTAATGCTATAATGTATTTAATTTTTGAATATTTTTTTGTAAGATATTGATTCATTTCCTAAAGATAAAGTTTGGTCGGCTTCTACTTATTTAGTGGCAAAAACATTTGAAAGCTTAAGAGAAATGTTCACTTCTACAAAAGAGATACAAGTAAAGTTGAATTATTATAAATACTTGAGATTTTAATTTAGTGTTTGCACAGAAAAGTCCAGCCCATTAGAACCCTAGCTGCTTTTCTGTGCCCAACCCACTCAGTTCTTTTTTAAACCAATAGTAAAGCCGTGCTACTTAAAAAAAATCCATACATATATAATAGAAATATAAGAAATTATTTTCATTATATTATAAGGTAAATATCATGAACTAAGATAGTATAGAATATTTACCAGCAGCGGTGTTATTATCTGGGGTCAAATTATTAAATGTTATTTCGGTAGTAATGAATCCATTAACTGTTTTAAATGTGTTGCCATTTTTATAGATTTAAATTATTAGGGTGTCGTCCTAAAAAAAGGTTAGGCACTGCCCTAAAGTACCAACTAAGATTCTTTCTTCAAAAACGATACTGAAGTTGAAAATTGAAGCATTTTTTCTGCAATACCAATTATTTACAGTCCTTCAGACCCGAAAAAATTGGTACTCATTTTAAAATCAATACAGAACCTAAAATTATCTAAAATGTTCGGTTATTATTTATACGTTCAAGTAATTTATGATTTAGATTTACAACAAATATCTAATTTTAGATTCTGAGTGAAACGATGAATGTATTGATTTTACAATGAAGTATGGTTTTTTTTTTTATATTTTTTTTTTGTTACCTTTTAGGACAGTAAAAGTGCTGGGATTTTCTTCAACAGTATCTTTTCTGATAGGAAAGTAAATCTAGTTGGTACTTTTGGGGGTCAAAAGTAAAAATTTCCCAGTAGTTTTAGAAAGCGACATGAAAAACAAAAGAAAAATTAAGGGAAAACCGGAATTTTAAAGCAAAATCTGTTTTCGATGAAATCGATTTTGGTTTATGGTGTAACTCTAAAACAAATGACCGTAGATACATGCATTTTTTACTGACTTTTTATATTAGCATTTTCTATACACCATGCCTTTTTTTAAAAATTTTGACTTATTTGGAGCTGTTAAGGGATATTTTCAGTTTCCAATTTTTTTAGTTTTTTGGTCTATAAATATCAATACAATATTATTTGTTGGGTACAAGAGCTTGAAAATTTAATAGAGGGCTCCTACTATATTGTTACAATAGTAGTTCAAAAAGATTAAAAATCCTTAGTCACAGTTTTTTTTTATAAGCATTTAAAGTTCAAAAATTGTCAAAATATGGAAAAATCACGAAAATTAGCAAATTCTTTGAGTTTCCTTATTTCGTTGTACTTCAAAAACGAATAATAAAAGATGAAAATTGCACTGACTGTTTATATTAGTGTTTCCCATACACCATACAATTTTGATTCTTTTTGAGCTGTTAACGGACATTTACAGTGTTAAATGTTGAAAATTTTTTTTCTATAAATATCAATAAAGTTTTATTTGTTGGGCCAAAAAGTGTAAAAATTTAATACTAGGCTACTGATATATTGTTACAATAGCAGTCAAAAAATATTAAAAATACATAGGCACAATTTTTTTATAAGCATTTAAAGATCGAATTTTGACAAAATTTAAAATTGAATAATTATTTTGTAGTTCAAAATGTATAAAATGTTCAACTTTTATATCTAAGGATTGAAAATTTAAAACAAGGTTCCACTTAAGTAGTTGATTCTGTTACCAAAAAATCTAAAATATTCACAAGCACAGTTTATTTTTATAGTCATTTTAAGTTCAAATTTGGACGAAATTACATATTAAAAAACCTAGAATAACTATTTTAGTTATTTTTTTGTGATTGAATAATATATTCGTGGGTACTTAAAAGTTCTAAAGTGTACTATTATTTATCTATGATAGTATCATGGTTTGTTGTTGATGTATAACGCGTTATAAGTATCTAATGGATATTGTGATTTGATTAATTTTAAATTTATTATGGGTACCTATTATAGGTCAATATTTTTTTAAAATACCATAGATATGTTTATAATATGTCTTAAACCTAGACTGACATACCGTCTCCGCTCAGAATATTTTTTCTTATACAATGATATTATATCATTGAATTCAAATTTAATACCATCCATTATGCAGTGACCCACTTGTAACCTACTGTACAGCAGAGCACCTTTTATTTAATTTAAACTGGTGTACATTATTTTAGGATTGGTTTACAGAATGTGCCCGTGTAATATCACAATCATGTGGTCAAAGTGTAGAATGGATAACACCATTAGGATTACCAGTAGTCCAACCATACAATCGTAGAAATAAATGCCAAGATTACACTAAGAAATCTAGTGTTAAAATGGAAGAACATTTTATACTGGATATGTATGAGTTAGTATCTGAATAAACAATCTTAACGATTATTGTATACATTACAATGTCATTAACACTTATGCTTTATTAAAAATTAATTTTACTCATCTTTGAACTAAGGTTTTACTATTCAAAAAATGTATATTTAACAGTTATGTATAATTTGTAGTCGGCCAAATGTGATGAAACAAAAGAATGCCTTTCCCCCAAACTTTATCCATTCGTTGGATTCTAGTCATATGATGTTAACATCTCTTCACTGTGAACGAGCAGGGATCACATATGTATCAGTGCATGACTGTTTCTGGACACATCCTAATTCTGTTGAGGTTATGGGAAAAGTAAAGATACAAACAAACATATACTTTTAATGAAAATGTTATTTATGTATAATAATATTTTTAGATTTGTAGAGAACAATTTGTAGCACTACACAATGAACCAATTCTAGAAAATTTATCTAATTTTATGATTAATAAATATAACCTTCCTAATTAGTAAGTATAATAAAAAGTTAGAATAAAATTGAATTAATATTATTTATTACATTATTTGTTTCCAGCGATATTACGAATGATACTCAAGATATGTTAAATGTTTTTCAACAGTTACCTAAAAAAGGAGATTTTAAACTTAATAATGTTCTAGACTCTGTGTATTTTTTTAGTTGAAACGTTTTAGTTTGATGTGATATGTGTTACTATTTATTTTGTTTTCTAGTCTTTAAAATATATTTATATTTTTTCAAAAGATATGCGTTTATTATTTTTTATAGATCCTATTCATTTGATTTCTCATGTAGCAATTTTCTTATTTTGTTGTAATTCAAAAAAAAATAACTGTAAATACATGATAATATAACTGAATGTTTATATTTTCGTTTTTTATACACCATACAATTATGAAAATATTTTGACTCTTTTTAAGCTGTTAATGGACATTTTCAGTTTTCAATTTTTAAGGTCTTTTTTTCTACAATTGTTAATAAGATTTTATTCGTTAGGTAAAAAAGCTTGAAAATTGAATACAAGGATTCTATTACATTGTTAAAATGGGTATTCGGAAAAAAAATCCCCGGAAAAAAAATCCCCGGATAAAAAATCCCCGGAAAAAAAATCCCCTAAGTTTGCTTCGTTGTGTTTGCTAAGTTTACTTATATTTAACTGTACATCTTAAATGGAGACAACAAAATATGTCGGTGTAACGTCCTCTTAATAAATGCGATTGCGATTACGATATAATAGGTACCGACTGACAAATTAGTTTCGGTCCAGGACGCATAACAGACGTAATCGCATTTTAGACAGATAAAAACATTATCGCGACGTATTGAAATCATTATAGTATGATTAACAAATAATTTGACGACATTTCTTGAACTTATAGTCTAGAAAAATATTATTGGTGGTCTATTTATTACCACTTCGCGGGCCGCCAATATTGCTAACGATATATTATTACGGTACAATACACCTTAGGCGGTCAGTATACTTCTCTAGTTCCCACATAGTGTTGTAAAGAGTGTTGAAGAATTTTGAAATGAATAGTGTTATTGAAATAATTAAATCCACTCATGGAAATGATAAAGTTTGTTTCAAAGATTTTATGTACGTACGTCAAAAAGATTGCAAGTATTTTATTAGATGGAGATGTTCAAAATTTAGTTCATTCAAATGTCCAGCTATTTTAAAAACATCCCACACAATAAAAAATCCAAGAGAAATCCACGAACATAATCATTTTGCAGATAAAAATGGTAAACTTTATTTTAATATACAATAACATTGTTTTTACATACTATATTGTTACATTACATAGTACATACTAGGAAAAATTTTCGAGTCGAGTTCGAGTACTCGACTCGACTCAACTAAAAATTTTTTTGTACTTGTAACTACGAGTACTCGCTTTGAATCGAGTACTCGTATCACTATTTATATTATTAAAAATTTAAAATACTAGGTATAAATAGTATTTTATTGAAAAATAAATGTTAAAATTATACATTTTTCGGATACAATGATATTAGATTCTATTTACTTATAAATAAATAAATAAATATTTACGTAACAATATAATATAATATAATATGTACCTGTTAATCAATATTAACAATAATTATTAATTATAGCTATAGCTGCCATAAAAATTCAAAGAAAGATAAAAAAAAAAGCTTTAGCGTCAAATGATACTCCCGGCCAAATATTTTCCGAGGCAATCGAAAATGTCGCAGTAGATATTTTAGCTGAATTGCCTAAGGAAGCTTATATTAAACGTACCATTAGAAATCATCGAAGTTATCATAATCCAAAGGAACCTCAAAACATACATGAAATTATTAACTACAGTTAACTTCAGTAACCCACTTGTAACCTACTGTACAGGAGAGCGACTTTTTTTTAATTAATTGTTTTCGATTTTTATATTTTGTCCCATGCTGGGCTGTGCTACTTAGTGCAATTTTTACCCTATTGGCTCCAACCTCGATTTTAATTTTGCGAATTAGCACCCATACTGTTGGATGACTATGTTAGGACAAGTGATAGGTCAAGTGTGCGAAACGATTTTTCCACGATTCACATATATTATTAGTTTTGAGTTTATTGTTGAAATAGCTTCAAAGACATTCCACGTTTTTGATATAAATAAGGGTTTAGTTTTTCTTAATTGTATATTCATACCAGCACCGACTCTCTTATATGAACCATTTACATAATATGTGGTGTCGAAGTAATTTAATAACTCATTCGCTTCAGCCTTCAGGGATGTTTGTTTGTTTTAAGAACTCCATTTCTCCGTAAACCCGTTCAAGGGGAAGGAATACCAGACCATCATAGTCCATAAAACAAAAATGATTAAATTTGTCATCTTTCATTATATACTGGACCAAAAACATAAATAGGCGCTGAACTTACTGTTTTTTCAAAAGAGACATGTATAATCCTGGGATCGGGGAACAAATTTTGCTGTTCACATTTTTATAAATAATACATTGGTAATTTACGACTTTAAATAGTGATAATCTATAACATATAATATAATATGATTAGATCCTGATACTGAAGGATAATCAAAGATTAGATGACCCAACATTCATAATTTTTAAATTTGGGACTTTTACTCTCGAACTTTTTTCTTTGGATTTTTATTACTTTACTTTTTTCACCGGACTTTTGTTCGGGGATTCTAGATCATAACTCAGATGTCAAAAAAAAATGAGACATAAAATTGATAATAGGAAAATTCATTTCTAGCAAAATATGTTTCTGAACTTATACTTGTCCAATAAAATAATATTTTAAGATTAAATATTTTCTAAATCAATACAGTTGCATCGAATCCCGGAATAAAAATCCCCCGGAAAAAAAATCCCCGGAAAAAAAAACCCCTGACGAACAACCCCGGAAAAAAATCCCCGACTACAATATTACTCACAACCTCATGCAAATGGTTGAACAAATATTTTTTTAACGTTAATTAGTATCTATAATTACCTGTTCTTCTTTTGTCAATTCTAATAATATTGCATGTGGTACATTACTCACAGACTCAGCAAATATTTGACTCGGTGTTGCATGTGATATTTGTGCTTTTTTCTTCATTGTATTTTGTAATTTTAAAGCAGCGACTGCATTTTTATTAGAATCATGTACATGGTCATGATCAAGACCAACAAATATTGGATTTTCAATATTTAAACTAGTCTTAAGTACACTCGGACATTTTAAAGAGCTAAATTTAGAACATCGCCAACGTAAAAAATTTGAACACTCTTTTTGAAAATGATAAATAAAGCCGATGTGCGTAATTTTAGGTTTTTTACCATTAGTTTTTAAAATTTTCAGCGTTTCCATAGCGTTGTCGTTTTGTGTATCGTGTACTAAATTTGTAGCTAAATTTGTAGCTAAGATAACGAGTATCCAAATTATGTTCTTGAGCCCATTACAGATTAGATAGGTAGGTGTAACCTTTTACCTTATAATATATATTATCAAAGGTACATACTAAACCGCTTATCGTCAAAATGTCACAGAAAACGCAATATTTTATTTCGGGGATTCAATTTTTACAGAATTATACCAACATAAAATATATAGGTACCTATATTTTGTATAATATTTTTGTATACTATGTTTTTAACTGTATTATTAATTGACGTATCGATCATTCTAAATATTTTTATAATTTTTTTAATAATATAATATAATATATACTTATTTGTCATTAAATATTAATTATAGTTACTAATTAACGTTCAAAATATATTTGTTCAACCATTTGCATGATGTGATTGTGAGGAATATTGTAGCTGGGGATTTTTTTTCCTAGGGTCGGGGATTTTTTTTCCGGGGTTGTTCGTCTGGGGATTTTTTTTCCGGGGGATTTTTATTCCGATTACCAGTTGCATCAATACAGGTAAATAGAATACAGAAATATATTTTCCGAGGTTGTACGTTCCAACTTATTATTTTCCAACAATTTTGGAATCGTTATTAATTGAAAAGTATTTTGGCGGAATAGTATAAGTAAAGTTCAGATTGTATTTTGTTGAAAATGTATATTTTTCCGGAATCGTATGTCTATCTATACTGTTCGCATACCGTGAGTCGTAACCCAATAATATACATTTCCAACATAAATATTACTCAGTATATTATTACAGTACCATCAAACATGTTTCCAACACAAAATTTTTCATAAAAATACTTTTTCGATATAATATATTACAAACGGATTACGATTTCAAAGAAATATGATTCAATAAAAATACAGTTCCAGCAGCATGTGTTTCCGATGGAGTATTTTTCTACGATAATAGGTACGCAGTTCCAAAAAATTAATAATTTTTCAACTTTTTATGTGTAGGGAGCAGGTTGTAAGACCTGTAGCTGACTAATCTTTTTGGTAATTTATTAACCGCCCTTATATCGTTTATACTTATTGTAAAATTGTAAAATACATATTATATACCTATGCTATAAATATTGGAATAAAAAAAAATATCGAATTTAAAGAAATAATAATTTTTGTTTTTTTCTTATTCAACATTTCAAACCATACGAGTAATATATACGACCATAATACGACTATACATATATGAGAATGTCCGACCGACAAATTATAATTACGCCAATGAACTTAACTCTTTGAAATATATAGATTTACGAAAAAAATTTCTAAAAATCGCTTTACAGCTAAACTGCATTTTCTATGTAGATTCATGGAATAATATACCTACACAAAATCCCGAACTTCAAAATGTTATAACATTGAAACTAAATCCGGCCTACATATTCTGATTGAGCCATATTGTGCTTAACATACATATATTTATTATAACAATACTTAAAATAAAATAATATATACATTATTATTATTTTTTTGTACAGGGGCCTCATTTAAAACTTTGGCCCCTGGGCCTCAAAATGTCTTAATCCGGGCTTGACTGTAGGTTCTTGGTGGCTTTTTCAATTATCAATGATGTCGCTTATTTTAATTGTTAGGGTGCTCTTGAGTGCAACGTGCAAGTATACTTTAGAGCGCTGAGCGAATCACTGTACAAATGTTAATAGTCGAAGTTAAATGAAATATTTGTACCTATATATTATTAATATACTTGAACAATTTCAAGTATACCTAGTACCTACCCATGGATAATATTTTTAAATTACAACAAAATAACTAAAATCGTTATTCTTGGTTATTTAATATGTAATTTCGTCCAAATTTTAACATGAAATAGCTATAAAAAAAACTTTGTTTTTATATTTGTTGGTTACAGAATATAACCTATACTTACGTGGAACGGTGGAACATTGTCTTAAATGTTCAATCCTTAGCTATAAAAGATGAACATCTTATACATTTTTAAAATTCAAATTTGATAAATGTTTTCAAATATCTAACTTTAAAATTTAAATGCTTATAAAAAAATTTCGTTACAATGTATTTTTAATATTTTTTAACTGATATTGTAACAATAATATCAGGAGCCTTGTGTATTAAATTTTCATGCATTTTGACCCAATAAATACAATTTTATTGGCATTTATAGAAAAAACACCTAAACAAATTAAAAATTGAAAATGTTCGTTAATAGCTCAATATGAATCGAAATATTTTGAAAATTTTATCAAGAATATGATTAATAAAATAAATATACAGTTATTTATTTTGAATTACGTACAACAATATAACAAAATCTCTACATGAAAAATCGAGTGAATATCCAATCTTGTAAAAATATGAACTTCAAACGCTTATACAAATTTAATTTGATTTACTTGTACACATTTTTTTTTGTTGATAAAGGTAGACAAAATTATGAGGAATCTTGTATTATATTTTCAAATCTTAGATTTAAAAATAAAATTTTTAACAATTCTTAACACAAAATAATTTGCTAATTTTCTTGATTTTTCCATATTTTATCAAGAATTCAACTTTAATTGCTTATAAAAAAAATTGTGACTGGATTTTTAATAATTTTTATCCGTCTTTGAAACATTATATTGGGAGTCTTCTTTTAAAGTTTCAAGCTTTTTTACCCAACAAATAAAATTGTTTTGATAAAATTATAAAATAAAAAACTAAAAAATTGGAAACTGAAAATATCTGTAAACAGATCAAAATATTTTGAAAATGATATAGTGTATAGAAAATGATAATATAAACATTCAGTAAAAATGTCATGTACCTACGTCCTACGGTCATTTGTTTTAGAGCTACACCAAAAACCAAAATCGATTTTGCGTAAATATTCCGGTTTTTTCTTTTGTTTTTCAATGCGCTTTTTTACTTTTGACCCCCCTAATTACCAACTAGATTCAATTTCCTATCAGAAAAGATACTGTCGAAGAAAATCTAAACACTTTTACTGTCCTAAAAGGTGATGACAGACAAAAAAAACAACAAAAAACACACACATCAATACATCATAGTAAAATCAATCGATATATTCATCATTCCGCTCCAGAATCTAAAATGAAGGTGTTAAGTTAGTGTTGACTGTTTTTAATATTAATCATAATTCATATTAAATATATATTATTTATTAATTATAATCAGCGGCCGGCGCATATTGATCGAAAACCATGGTCACTGATTAGCGTTTTGGGTTGGCACGAATCATAATATTAATACGTAAAATAATACATTAATATGTAAAATAATTTTTTTCAATTTTACATAACATGATTATTTCCGCCATGGAAATGTCTTATATTCAAATACAACTATACAAGACCGTGATCATGGGCATTGGGTACGAATGCGGCGGCACGAAATGTGAATGATGAATATTGGCTGTTGCATTATTACGTAACAACGTAACATGGACGTACTCGCGGTACTGCCAAAGTCCCAAGATTACAACTCTGTGTCGCGCTGTCGTATCTATGTTCACACCGATAACCTCAGTCCTCACGAAAATATGGTTTTTTGCGAGAGCAGCGCGAAGCAGTTTTCATAAAAATACTTCATAGTTCATATTAATAATAAAATTATTATAATAATAATAGATGGACAAAAAATATTCCATTTTTCTGAGAACCGCCCATAGGGCATAGATATTAAAATTAAAGAATGGATAATGGCCATTTGTGCTTATCATACGGGAACGAACATGAAAATATTTTGAAGTTACAGAAGTCTTAACACAATACACAAATAGACATAAATATTATTATATTTCAAGGTGTATTTAAATAGGTACACCTTGTTATATTTAATTATTGTTTACAATTTATGATAAGCCTCTGCTAGAATGAGAGCCAATGATAAAAAACAGTTTATCTCTCTTCAATATGACCATGGCCTATCCATTATTCTACATTTCTACTCTTAATATCTAATATCTGGAACCACCCCTCGTAAAATCGCGACCGCGATTAATCCTTGATCGCGATTGTCTATTGAACATTTTAATATTTTATTTTGAATGCCAATTGCTAATAATCACCAAGTAATAACAAAATAGCAGATAGGCAATTATTGCCAATAGGCGACAATGTAATGCGAAAATAACGGACAAAAAATTACTACTCTCCCCCGCGACGCCGTTCATCAATTTTTGGCGACGACGTCGTGTGTACACCATTACACCACCCGGTTATCTCGTCGGCCGCCACTCGCCAGTTCGTCTACAAGTCCGCTAGTCAGCAGTCAGCACTAAGTCCATACCTTATATAACTCGCGCTGATCGCAGTCAGCAGGCCACAGCCCAAATGCAGTGAAGTGTCTTACTAGTTACTGCCCAGTGCCCACTGCTCAGTGCTTACTAAACAGTAACTTCACACTTGTCGGTTGTCACTGCTGCTCAGTGCTCACTGTACTCACAGAGCACAGAAGTAGTAGTCGGTGAGTCGGTGTCAGTGTCGCAGTAGTGAGTGGTTAGCGGCCTGCGCGCGTCGGTCGCAGTTCGCACGTGAACACTAATGCTGAACTACCGGGGACGACGCCGAGTTTTTTTCCTCTCTCGCCGCGTATGGGAGGGAGTTGCCAAATGCGTTTTACGCGTATAATTTTTTAATAATATTGTTAATATTGTTAATTAATCATTACGAATTACGATTACCTAGGGAGACTGCCAATTAATCACTCACTACTGTATATTATTACATTCGACGTTTTTCGCCGTCTCCGACCACGTTCGAATCGATTGTCGACCACCTTTCGCCCCTTCGTTTGAAATGTCTCCCGTTTGGCGGGTAGCGGATGCGGCGTCTTGACCATTATAATGAAATATTTATAATAACTACTGCGTGCAGCTAAAACTCGTGTCTACCGTCGTGATCGTCGTCAACAACCACCACACTCGTCGTCTTCGTTATAATATAGTTAGTATTATTATGATTATTATATATTATCGTATTCGTAGGTATTCATGGTGAGTATAATATAGTTCTGTTCGTACGTTTTCTCCGTCTAATTACAATTGTATTTGTATTTTTTTATCGTATTTTTATTACTTGTACATAATTGTATACGATGTATACCTAGATACATGGTTAAATTAAAATTACATTTTCTACGCAAGCAGTAGGAAGGTAGGTAGGATTTTTTTAATTAATTAATTTTTTTTTCATGAAGTTGGTTTTATTTTTTAAGTCGTTTGTCAGTATAGAGTTGGTGCCGAGGTCAGTTCCTATAAAATCTTTACGTGTTTTTGTTAAATAACTCTGGGACGCAATCAGTTTCTGAAGGTGTTTTTGAAAATCAGTTATTGATATAGGTATAAACATTATGTATGAAAACCCAAACATTTTGGGGGTGTTGAACCCCCCTGTGTACGTTCCTGAAATAAGTACTAGTCAATTAATTAATTTCCTATATAATCTTACCTATATAATTATTTGTATCTATACTAAAGCGACCATATTTTATTCAGTTGGAACATGTTTAACATGCAATTACATTTTAATAGGTATAATTTTTAAAAAGTATCTGACCTACCTAGGCGGTTTTATAATCTTCTGATATTTGGTACCTTTAACAGAAAATTTCTAAATCATATAGATTAAACTAGGTAGAATCTCGTTTTTCACTAAAACAACATTTATTTTGAATTTATATTTTTTAACTAGTTCCTACCTACGTTTTATTATATTTTGTAACTTGTAGGCTTGTAACGGGGTTGGGAAACCTGTTATATTTAGATAATTTTCTGAGCTTTTTGAATTATATTTTAACAGTAACTTGGGAGCCTAAGGAAAGATAATTCAAATATTAAGTTCTAGTTAATATATTATATTAATACACAGTAAATTACAAGAATAAAAATTTTTTTGTGTATGGCGCTATGTCTGGACTAAGCCTGAAGGCCTAATGCAGATGCCTATTTGGCAGAAATTCTTATTGGGGAACCGTAGGTTTCTGCCATGTCCGGTTGGGGGATGGCAGTCTCGCTTTCTAAACAGTTGCCTACCCAGAGAGAGATGCCGCCTGTGGCCGAGATTTGAACCAGCGACTGTGCTCGTTAGAACCGACACAATAGTCTGCTCGGTCCCTTCGTCCCCCATCTAGTATTTATAATTTAAGAATATTAAGATCTATATAAAATATATACCTACCTAAAAAACTTAAAAATTGATTATTTAATATTTTCAACTATAGTAAACCTATTTGACATTTTTCTAGTGCAATATATCATACATGTGTACAATTTACTAAATATTATTTGTATCATCCATAATTGTGCAATGATGGATAAATAAAATAGTTCATACAGTTTACTTTTTCTCTATTAAAAAAAAATATTAATTTTCAACATTATACTTTAGTAAAAATTAAGTTTAATGGTTAGAAACCTTGTACTTTAGAGTTCACCTTAAACTATGCCCTACTACCTTACTTTGGAGGTAGTTACTACTTGCCTACATAGCTATATGTTTATAACTTCATTCATAATAAAAATTAAATTAACAAACCAAATAACTGTAAGTACTATTTTAAGACTAGTTTGAATGTTTACTTTACTATTATTTTATTATCTTTCCTTTTTTTAAACTTCTATTTTTGTTGTATGTGGTACCTACAGTTTATTAGATAGGTATAGTGATTTGTTTATTCAATAATTTGAAGACTTGAATTGTATTTATATACATTTTTTTTTACTGAATATTTTATAAATAGGAATACTAATAGATACAACAGTTCTATATTTATTTTTGTAAAATATTTTAATGAATTCCAAAGGATATTTTCCTTTTAAATAATTTGAACTATAGCTTCTTTTTAATGTCATTCTATAAATGATAGAGTACTCGTATATGTCAAAGTATCTTAACATTGTGCCAAGTATACTATTCACATGCCACTATCTAACTACTGACCTCATTTATCTAAAAATCATCTTAACTTACTCTCCTCTATTTCTATTTCCCAATAACATATTTTCAAATAAATGTATTTATTATGGTGATGTTTAACTGTAATGAATTATAACATAATTTTATTGTCTTATATATTTTTATTATTATGTTTTTTAAAATTTTTTTAAATATATTTTAATTTTCACAGACAAATCTAAAAGTTTTTTGGTATAATATCAATACAAATTAGTAGAAAATGAACAATAAATCATACTCATTATTAACCCAAGAGATGATCAACAATTCTGAACATGATGGAACTATACCAGAAAATTGTTTTTGTCCTGTTTGCAATGTACATATGAATAGAATTAAGAGATCTCGGCCACTTGATACCCACCTAGAACATAACGCATTTTCATCTGATGGGATTAAAGAACGGTGGTGTCCTATAGATCGATTACAAACTCTCCGTACCAACTCACATCAAACAATGGATCATAGTTCAGAAAGACTGTTAAAATTAAATCCCTATCCAATTTTGGATACGGATCCTACATTGGACAATTTAAACTATTCAAATGCATTATCCAGAACTCCTCATTCATTAGGTAAGTAGGATAAGTAATTTTTAATTAGTTAATTAAAAAATTATTATTTAAAATAAAAATTTATTTTTTGTTGAGGGGACGTTACATAGATCTCCGTCTTACAAGTGCGTAATGTAGAAAATTTACACTCAGCAGATCACGTTAAACTCTGTTAGTTTAAAAATAAGAGTGAATTGATCTATTATAAAACTTGATGGTAAGAATATTATCTGAGTTTGTATGTGGGTTTTTCACGATAACTCAGTTTTTAAGTAAGTTATGAGCATTTTTAATTTATGCTATATTATATACGCATAAATTGTTAAAAATATGAACTATTGTAAAAAACTCACATATAAACACAGATAATGTTCTTAACATCAAGTTTTGTAGTAGGTCGATTCACTCTAGTTTTTAAACTAATGGAGGTAACCTTGATCTGCTGAGCTTAAATTTGTTATGTTACGCACTTGTAAGACGGAGACAACAAATGGCTGTGTAGCCTCCTCTTAATGGTTAATAATATGCCATATGTATTGCAATCTACAAACAGAAGATTACACTTTTCGAAATTAATAAATTAAATATACAATACCCCGGCATAGTAAAAATCATATTTTTTCTATTAAGGAAACAAAAAGAAAGATTATATTAAACAATCTATGTATGAAATAGAACACAACGATAGACGCAATGATGTTTTTCAATATCATAATAATTCAAGACAATGGGAAGAAAATGAGAACTGTGTAGATCAAGAGGAGTACAAAAATATTGATCAATTTAATTATACATCGAATAAAAAATATGATGTGCACATAAGACAACCTCCTGTTCATCGTCAGCGTAAAGTATGTATTGCAGTAAAAATAGTGTTTTATCGATCTGTATTTTAAATTATGTACAATAAATTATACTTTAGATATTACCAACGGTTCCTCCTAAGCCTCTTATTTCTACAAATTGTATGCAAAAGATAGGATGCTCATCTTTAACCATAAATGGTCATTTGAATAATACAAATTCAAAGAATAAAGATCTCGTGGACATTCCAAATCAGAAAACTCTTGTCAACCATGTACGAATAGGTACATTTATGCCTGTAGAATCAAAAGAAATATTTAAATCAATGAAACATATAAAAGATACGTCTAAGGTAAAAGAATCGTTGATGATTACTAAAGAAGACAAACTAATTCATGAACAAACAAGTCCAAAACCAGAATCAATACTTAATAGCGATATCTACGAAAAAGAAAAATCAACATTCTCTGATAAAAATAGTAAAACTCTTAACACTATGAGGCAAGCTGATAATATAAATAACACATCCGTGTTTCCTGTTAAGTAAGAATAAAATGAATTAAACAATTAAGTATTTTATTCTTAAATCCAATTATTGAATTATTTTATTTCAGTTCATATAGTTTACACATGGACTTAACATCTGAAAGTAAATATTAACTCAAACTCACCACAATGCTACGTATTTGTTTGTATTAATTTATATTTTATATACTGTTTCTATAATAGATGATCAAAAAAGTTTAGAATCTCCAATAGTGCAAACCCTTAACAAGAGTATAGAACAAGATATAACTAATGAACCAAATAAATTAGCTTTTGACCATTTGTTTTCAGGTATTATTATGTTTAAATACAAATCTAATGAAAATAAATAGATGGAATAAATACCTGTATAATGATAATTTTCAATACAAAAGAAATTACAGGTACTCCAACACAAAAAGATAATTTTGAATACCATTCAGCATTACGCCCTAGTTTATTTTCCAATATGCCACCTTACATAAGATTTTCTTCCCATGATATTAAAGGTACTAACGTTTTTTATTTAATTCTTAGATTCATATTTCAAATTTTTCAATAATTGCCATTACAGGTGAATCATTTCCATTATCTTTGCAAAAGTTATTAAAATGGAAACTAAGTTCTATAACTCCAATTGTTGTACGTCGAACTATTCAAAATAGTGGTTTTAAACTCGTTAGAAGTGAGCATAGTTTATTTAAAATTGCACCTTATCCTTGTGTCATAACCATTCAATCCAAACAAAATGGTATTTCCTTACAAAATCACTGTGGTTGCATCTCTTACTGTTGATACTTTCTATGGTAGCTCTTCTACCTGATGATTAAGTATGGTACCTAGACTGTGTACCTGTGCTTTTTTCCTTTTGCGTTTGTATTACTTATATAAATGTTAATAATAATAATACATTTTTTTTCTTATTATTTTTAAGAATCTAATGACTGGGTTGGAACTTGGGGTAAACATATGAAATCATTGTGTTTCAAAACACTTCGAGAACAGCAAAAACTTAACCATTTTCCGGGTACTTTTCAAATTGGTCGCAAGGATAGGTTGTGGAAAAACTTGCATAGATTAATGTTAAAATATGGTAAAGAAAATTTTGGCTTTATACCCACATCATATATACTACCTCAAGAAGCTAGAATTTTACGACAAGTTTGGGAAAAAAATGACGAAGATAAATGGATTGTTAAACCGGTATTTACTTTTTTAGTTTTTCCTTAAAATAATGATTAAACTAATGTTTTTTATTTACAGCCAGCATCTGCTAGAGGAACTGGAATTCGTGTTATTTCTAAATGGGGTCAAATACCAAAGAAAGTACCTTTGGTTGTACAAAGATATATAGATAATCCATATCTAATCAATGACACCAAATTTGATTTAAGACTATATATACTCATCACTTCAATTAATCCACTTCGCCTATATCTTTATGATAATGGCCTTGTGCGATTTGCTTCTGGTATAATAACTTTTGTTTTATGATTGAAACTTTCACTTATTTATTTGTAATATTTCAGTTAAGTATTCATCTGATCTTACCACTTTATGTGATCGATATATGCATTTGACAAACTACAGTATTAACAGACTTAGTAGTCAGTATACTCAAAATGAAGATGCTGATGCATGTCAAGGTCATAAATGGTAAATGTATTGAATTAAATGTATTTATTTTAGATTTACAGTTACGATTTATATTTTAAATAACATAATTATTATTAACCTATTATAATAACTTAGGACATTAAAATCATTATGGACATACATGGAAAAAGAACGCAACGTTGACGTTAAAAAGTTGTGGAAGAGTTTGGAAGATCTGGTTGTTAAAACTGTCATTAGTGGTGAATCACCTATGAGTCAAATGTGTCGTTCAAATTTGAGCAATAGATATAATGCATACGAATTATTTGGTATAGATGTTTTGTTCGATGAACATCTTAAACCTTGGATATTAGAGGTAATTAAAATTACATGTTTGTAGCATTGAATAATGAATTATAAATGGTTCTATGTTCAATGTTAGGTAAATATATCTCCTTCATTGCATTCATCTTCTCCGCTTGACTTGGCTGTTAAGGGACCATTAGTCAAAGACCTAATGAATATGGTTGGTTATCATATTCCAAACAAAATGTCTCAAAGTACACATGTGAGTTATAAATTATAATAGCTTGTATAACATTATAAAAAAAAATATTTTTACTAAATTAAAAATTTGTATAGAATACTTTGCTCAAGATGTTAGGAGTAAAATCATCACTATGCTATGATAAGAGATTGTATACATTCAATTTATCTGCTAAGGAAAAAGAAAAACAAGAATATTATTCAAATTCTGAATCCAGAGTAGAAGTACTAAATTATTAATTACTATTATAAGTATCAATTAATATTATAAACTTTAAATTTTTTCTAGTATATCGATAGCATATTAGATGATTTATTACCAGATGATATTAGGCATCTTATAATTTATGAAGATGAACTTACACAAATTGGCTCGTATGTATTTCATTAATACATAATTTTTTTTCTATATTTATAACTATACTATTACGATTTTTATGATTTTAGATTTCAAAAAGTATTTCCAACCACTTCATCTTTTAAATATCATCAATACTTTGAAGGATCTAGATATTATAATATGCTTTTTGATGCATGGGAATGTAAATACAGTAACAACAGAGATGAAGGTAAGAACTATTTTTATAAACTTGATGTATGTATTAATTAATATTTATATCATATAGAGTACACAATAATAATTTTATTTTCAAGGTATTGCTGTGCTTGAAAAGTTATGTCAGCTGAAAATTCATCTAGAAGTGCCTGACATTGATGAAGAACAATCAAAAGTAACATATTCAATTATTAAGATAAAAAATATAAGTATTTGTATGTGAAAAATATTTTAACACTTTCATGAGTCATGTAAATGATTTTAAAAGTGCTTATTTATAATCTTTTTAATTTATCAGTTCACTTGCCTATAAACTAAAGATGCAATAGGTCTTCACAATTATTACTACTTTTAAATTTAACACACACTAATTATTGTATGTGTTATTATATAGTATGAAAATGTTTTTGTAGTTTTAATTTTATAAGTCATACCAAGTTGACAAGTTTTATTTTCATGAAAATGTTTGCCATGGGATGCTAAAAAAAAAAAGACTGAACTATATTAATACTGTATAGTGTATATAAATAAAATCATCATACTTTTTTAAAATAAGGGTGGACAATTTTATTACACAATTTTATAAAAATAGTTAATGATTTAATTTCTGATGAATATATTTCTTCTTATATAATAAATAAATAAACTTAATAGGTACCTAAAAGTTATAAGTAATATGTATATGAATAGGTTTATTTCATGATTAAATGATAAAACATAATGTAACAATTAGATTACTTTTTATCATTTTACTTCTTATATTCAAGCTATATTTATTTTAAGATGCTACTCCCAAATTTTTTAATTTCATTTGTACCAACTTTAAGAGTTAGTATTCAAACAATAACAAATATCGGGCTTTAAAAAAATATATTTAACTAGTTACTATAATTTTTTATATCATTAACACTGTCTATCCATCTGTTATCCAGCCTTTTGACTGAAGATTATAATCTAGCACCATGCCAACTAATCAGTCTACATCAGTGGCGGTTTTAATATGTATTTTTACACTAGGCAACCAAATATTAAATACACTTTTACTCTAACACAGTAACATATGTATAATATGTTAAAGTATAATTAAACGTTTTAATTTATTAATAATGGATGAATGATTAGCCAGTGCCCACTGCTCAGTTATGATTAAATCACTAACAGACTAGCAACGGGAGCATCGGGGGGCCCATATAGCAGTGACAACAGCGCCAACTGTGTGAGCGTGAGCGCAGTCCCCAACCTAGCAAGTAGTGCTGTTGTGTACATTGTACCCGGGTGCCAACATTTAGAGGTGGTAGATTTTGATCGCCTCTGTTGGGGTTTTGCTCATGCGCTATTCACACTATTTTACAGTTTTACGCGTTTGTGCGTACACGCATCTCGCATGCCTAAACTCAAACAGAAACATCGCCAGTCACCACTTCTTCTTCTTTCATGATTTTGGCCTTCAAGACCTGTTTGTTCAACATATTTGCCTACAAATTCCCCTATCCAATTCTAATTCCTTCCAATCCATCTCTGGTCTCAATTTCTCTATGCCCTCTGACTCTTATCTTCCCTCGGTCTTCCAAGCAGTCGTTTTCCTTGTGGTACATTCTCCTGTCCTGTTTTTACCAATGATCCTGTTTTTGTCAAGAATGGTCCCACTTCAGCTTCTTTTGGTAGTATCTTCTTTAATGCAAGGGCCTTTGATACAATTCCTGAAGTTCCTTGTTTTTACGTATTCTCCATTCCCCTGTAGATTCGTCTTAGCATGGCCCATACATTTTCCTCAGTACATTTCTTTCAAACACTAATAGAGCATTTTCAACTATTTTCCTTAAGGTTCAAGTTTCAGAACCACATGTCATAACTGGCTTGATAAGTGTCTGATATATTTGAGACTTAAGAGTTAAGATCTCTGGAGATTAATCTGGATCTTAGTAACTTTGTCAGGCCAAAACAACATTTATTGCCAGCTTGTATTCTCGCTTTTTTTTCCATGTCTATTTCATTCTGCTGTGTTATTAGTGCGCCTAGGTATTTGAACTACTATAGTCTTCTGAACATGTAGTTTTTGACTTCTAGGCACGCATTGCGGTGATCTACTTGGTCGTGTCTTTGAACTACCATGTATCCAGTTATAGATTTTGCAGCATTTATGAGTTTTATTTATTGTTCTTTGAGTTTATCTTTACTTTCTGCCATCAAGACTATGTTGTCCTAATATGCTAAGATTCTAATGTTATTTTATCCTAGTTTTATACCTTACTTATCTAGAATTGCTTCTCTTACTACTTTTTCTAAGGCTATGTTGAATAGAATAATTGACCTAGTATCACCCTGCCTTAGTCCAGTTGTCACTTGTACCGTTTCCGATAGGGTGTCCTACTTTCACTTTGATGTCAGTGTGACCGATACTGCATTCTATAAGGTTTATTAGCTTTTACATCATTCCAAACTCTTTTAAAGTCCTAATTAGAAATACTATGTATTGCATCATAAGTTTTTTTGTAATCAAAGAATAACATATGCACGTTTTTATTATATTCCTAAGTCACCACTTAATACTTAAACATGTGAATGAAACAATGCATTTTTCTCTTATCTATTTATGCCTGAGAGCTTGATATACAATTCATCTACTCTGCATTTACAAATATAGCAATTATATATATTTTTATGAAACTTTTAATATCTACTTAATTTTGAGTTATAAGCAAATTAGTTCATTATATTAAGTATGGGGGTTTGTTTTATGTTGTTGTGGTATTATCTAAAAAAAAACTGGTGAAGTTATGTTAGTCGTATGGTTGGTTTCAAATGTACTTAGTCATTAAGTAGATGACTAAATAATGTAGTAAATTTAAATTCATTAATAATTCATTGTACGCAAAAAACTATTCTGATTAAACAACATTAGCAACCAGCTTATATTTCTAAGGATATCTTATAATTTATTTATATTACTATAAGTAATTAATTTTTCTATTTGTGATATGGGAACGGTGGGTTAAACTAATTTTTCCCAACACTTCACACAATAAAAATTGTTATTAAATTAAAAATTCAATACCTCAATGCGCTATTTAAATTACTGTATGATTAACTTAAGTTGGAATCTTGTATCAATTTTTCTAACTTTTTGCCCTCAAGAAAATTGTCATCTACATAATTCAAAAAAATGTTAAAATGTTTATAAATAGTGTAAAAAGAGCACAAATATTTAGAAAATCAGAACATAATTAGAAAAACCATATATAAATACTTGTCAATGTTATACGTCTTTGCAGTTTTTAATTTATTTTTGAATTACAACATTTCGATGAAATCAAATTTTTATAAATTGGTGCTGTTTAAATATTCCCAAAAATACCAACTGGATCTAATATTATATCAGAAACCACTTCAAAGTTTAAAATTTTTCCCTGATTTAGAACATGATAAAAAAAAAAAACATTGTAAATGAATACATTATGCAATTTATTGCTTAGAATCATAATAATCATAAAATATATATATCCTAACCAGATATATTTTTAATGAAATATTTTGAAGTTTTATAAAAATAAATGTGGGAAGAAATTTAAAAACTGATTGAATATAATCATAACTTATAAATTTTATTTGTTATACTATTATTAGTATAATATAGGGGTGGCCAAACCGCGACTCACATCATAGACTTATGTTATTATGTTAATCTGACATTATTATTGTATTTTATTATATTGTTTCACCTTCTACACATTTTATTTTATTTGATATCTTATCTTATTTACGATAATTGAGAACATTTTTTTTCCTGATCTTGGCTGTTACATATTTTTTATTATACCGTACGGCTCACAACTCTCTCATCGCTGCCCACCCCTGTTAAATTACCTATGTTTGGTATTTAAAATTTACTTAATACAAATATTAATATTTTTGTTAAAATGCACCTTCAAGTAAAATAATTTAAAATAAAATTGCTCATTTTGTTAAAAGCCCTAAAATAGTTTTTCGAACGCAATTTTAATTATATTATAATTATTATCAAAATCAATACTTAAACATTTTTAACATAAAATATTTTTTGATGATAAATATTGGTTTATAATTAATCTTAATATATATAAATCTCGTGTCACAATGTTTGTCCTCAATGGACTCCTAAACCACTTAACCGATTTTGATGAAATTTTTTACACCGCGTGTAATTTGGTCCAACTTAAAAGATAGGCTAATTTAAAAAGGGAGAGGACCAACCCCGGGAGGTGCTCAAACGGGAATTTTGAGATTTCCGATGGAAATTTTTGTTTATAAATGGTTGCCATGGGTTTTTAAGCTATTGCAATAATAAAAATAATAAAAAAAAAAAAACTATTTGCTTTACTTTTTAAATATAAATTGTAATATAATATCTAACTATAAAAATGTGAAATGAAAATCTCTGTACTACTTATCTCTGGAGCTTCTTATCAGATCTTCTTTATTTTTTTTTAAATGAAAGAGTATTTCATGGATAAGGTTTATATGAAAAAAAAATGTTAGGAAAATCCACCAGTGTATTATATTATATCGGTTGCTATTGGTTAATCGGGCATGTTTTTGATTTGTATCATTATTTTTTGTCAATAGGTATACATATATCATATATATATAATAAATACAAAAAGATCCAATAAGTAGTTCCAGAGTCTGTATAGTTATAGTCCGTGTATTTATATAGTTATATATATATATATATAAATTAATGTTTGTGGGTAGATTAGACGTCTGGGAAGAAGATAGGTTAATTTACTAAGGGTTAAATTTGTTTTTTTTTCATCGGGTTTTAGTACGGTTAGGTTAGGATAGGATTTTGTATAAAATGATTATAATAATCCACCTTAGGCGAAATTAAGTAAAAACGATAAACTTGGTATAACTTTGATACTTTAGAGTTAAATCATACACTTATGTACAAACAGCACAGGGTACGCGATCTATCGCAGGTAGATTACTGCTGCGAATCAGAATTTTTATTCGGGGCAACGGAAAAGTTAAGATTAATTTTGAACACCGCATACACCGAATATTAAATAACGAATTGAACAAACTTTGAGGCATATAGAATTGATACATTTAACGGGGCAACGAAGTGCACGGGATCAGCTAGTATAATATATAATATAATCTGTCATTGTTTATTAATAAAAGCTAAATAAATAAAAAAAAATTAATACAATTTTTTTCCCACTTGTGATAATACAAGTTAACAAGTATTTAATTAATTAATTCTGTATGATTTTAATAATTATTAAGGAGCCAATTATGTGGTGCTTCAGAAATGCCTATTTCGCCTATAAAAATGTTAAATTTTGTAAGTGGGTGGTATTTTTATTTGGAGTTTTCTTAGCATGTGAATTTAAGTGTTTTAATCACTGTGAAGTAATTATGAACCTAGTATAGCCTATAAATGAAAATTAGAAAAAATGGTTACTGTTGCGTTCCATTTTAAGTTTTTCCATGTTTAATTAGAAATATATTGTTTTTACTATACTTTTCTTTATTGAAATAGATATTATTTGTTATGGGTCCGTGTTTTAAGTGTTGAAGGTGTTACAGTAATCATGGTATAACCCAGATATATTTAGACTTCCTTAGAAGAATATACAATATTAATAATGAATGTATAAATCATTATTTATGAAAAATATCTGATATAATTGTTAATATAAATATTTTATAAATGCATTACTATTATTAGCTTAATATAACATATGATTTTTGTGGCAATTTATATTTAAGAAGAAATATCTCTACTTAAAAATAAAACTTAATTTACCATTCTATAGTTATTTATTTTTATTGTATTATTGCAAAGAAAACATTGTTTTTCGCTTTGGTGACCAGTTGATAAATCATATTGTATTAAATTGTGTGACACATTAGATTTAAATTAGGTAAAATAAAATATTACAGTTTTAATCTTTGGTTGTACCCTGTAGAAATAAGTAGTATTCTAATTAATTATTTTAAATAATTTATGAAGTTCAGGATATTAGTAGTTATAATTCAATCAAAACTTTCACAGTATTATTTTAAATACATGTTTATAAGTGTATCAATTATCATATAATTTAGCTATAACAATGTGTTTAAATTCTGTAATTTTTTTAATGTTTTCTAAATCAAAATTATGTTTATGGATGGATTAATTTAAGTCTTAGTTTTTAATAATATATAATGGTTATTTTTATAATAAATTTGAGTTAGACGAGATCGAAGAGCAAAGACAAATAAATATAAGTGATATGAGACATTTTTTATTTGACTCAATTGTTTAAATTATTAGCAGCATAATATTTAGCATATTATGCTTTAAAATGCTAAATATTGCAACTTTTAAGAAGTTGAAATCATTTTTGGACTATAAAATCATTCATAAATATAATTTTAGTTATATTAGTTTAGCTATTAGGTTAGTTGATTTTAGTGTTATAGGTTGTTTAATTTATGTTTAGGGGGTATTGGATAAACAAGTCTTCACAATCAAATTAAATTTAAACATTTAATCATTATTATTATTTTATTTTCAATATCACAATAATTGACTGAGAATGATTAGATTAATGAATCACATATCTAATAATATTTAAATATTTTACATTAAGTAATAAGTAATTCGATCATAGAATATAACTGTTTTAATAACTATCTATTATAATTAGACATTAGTATTATATAATATACATTTTTCATTTTTAACAAATTAATAAATATTTTGTATTTTATAACTTAATTTTTAAAACTTAAATAGATATTTTCATAGATTCAATAAATTAAAATAAAATAACTCATTATTCAAATGTTAACACATTTAAAAAATGTTGTAATGTACTTAAAAGCATGAAAAGTTACCTTAATTAATGAAGATCAATGATTGTGAATTAAATTTACCTATGGATTGGTGTTGTACTAAGTTTATCATGCCACTACCCTTTATGTATTAATTATTTTAGTTAATATTTTGTTTAAATATTAGTTTTTTTATGTACTTTCTTTTTTTCTGTTAGACTTGCGACATCCGCCAAAGTACACAAATGGAAGTTGAAAAAATGATGGAAAATTCAGGCAGTGATAAATTAAGTGACCATCATCAAGCGGTCATCAGGTAAACTGATAAACTGATCATGTACACTTAAAAATAATATTTTATTTTGGTTTTTATAAATATTATGTTCACAAATATAATTAATACTGTACAATTTTATTTTATTTATGTTGCTTATTTGATATTACCTACATACATACACATATGTTCATACTTTGGCTTTTGTGAAGTTCTAGACTTTTTATAAAATAATACTATTACACTGGAGTCGGCAATGTTATTAATAAACATGTGGATAAAATACCTATCTTGCAAAAGTCTTTAGTTTGTTACTCAACAATTAAAATTGTTGTTTTTATGTAGTTTTCAGTAATGAGAATATTAATTTAAAACTAGAAATTATATTGTAAACTATTATCTGTGTATATTGTTTCTAAACGAGGAATTGATTCTTCAATAGTATCAACACCCATAACAATACTTAAAAAAAAAAAAAAAAATTATTTAGTTAAATTTTAACTTAACTTATTTTCTTTTGTATATATAAAAATATATTATAACTAATTTGTGTTTACTAATTAATGGCTTGCTACTTCTTACTAATTAATTGATTAATTTATTACAAGAGCATGTTAACAAGTTATTTTGTTTTGTGTGTGTGTGTGTTTTTGTCATTTTTTGATATACTGGTGAAGTGTTTTAGACACTGACCTATGTGTTTTTTTTTTATTTGTCTATCAGTCATTTTTCAATGTCTGCTGCTGAACGTCGTCATATGGTGTATACATCTATAACAATGTCTGACGAAGGAGATTGGATTAGTGATGATTTTCCGTTTGATGATGATTCTACATCAGCAACCAGTCATCCAATGGTTTCCTGATATATAACCATGTTAATGAACACTAAGCATGCAATAACATCAAACCGATTACGATTGTATGGTTTTGTTCATGGCTTTTGGACTTGGCTAAAAACACATATTAATTAGTTTTTTAGTTAAATTAAACAAAAATAATAAATTGTGATACTTTGGATATATTCCTTAATATAGGGGGCAAAGTTCTAGTTGCATTATAGACTTGAATATTGAAGTAATGTAAATAATATTTTTTACATTCCTACAAGTTGAGGAGTTGTTAAAAATAAGTGTGTATATTTTTTATTCTGTGATAAGGCTAAACTATTTTATTTATTTATTTTTGAGGACTCTAAACTTACATAAATTGTTTGTTAAAAGCTGTTTCACGCGGATAAGAACTACACTTCCAATATTCCTAGTTTCACCAAATTTTTACTATTATCTTTTTGTGGTGAAAATTTGGTATACATTTATACTATAACTGTGGCATTATGGGTTTTTTCCCACGTGAAACCGTTTGTCCATATAATTTTGTAATCAAGCAACAAACAACCTACTATGTGGTTCTGATGTGAAACCATTTGTTTGTTACATTGAATTAGTTCTTAAAATGTCATAAATCAAACCATTTAAAAAGCGGATGTCTTCTTAAACATAGATAGTAATTTTAGTTACATTTTGTAAAGTGTAAAGAAAAAAATGTTAAAATATTGTTGATGGTAGATTTTTACAATGATGGTAGATTTTGGTTTTTTATGACTAATTATTTTGTAATCATATTCAATTTTAAATCAAATAAGATAGCATTCAAATTACGTTTAATCAATTAAAATTAATAGTAAGATTTTCAACTCTATTTACATGTTTTATAAAAAAAATATTTTCAATTTTTATTTTGTATTAAAAATTACTACAGTAAACTCACATAATAAAAAAAATAAATATTATCATCATAATTAATTATGCTTCCATAGGATTTGTAATGTCTAACTCGCATAATATGTCATTACTATTATATTATGTGAATAAATCACTGCCATGCCTTTAGTTAATACACATTTCAATTTGCATTTTGTATTAAAACAATTACATTTTTACTATTTTTAACCGTACAATTAATTTAATCTTAAAATAAAATATTTTATCATATTATCTTATTAAGAAGGCAGACACAAAATTTCAAAATTTAAGGATAACTAAAAATTATTTCTATATTATACAGAATCGTTATCACATTGAATTTCTCATTTAAATTTTAAATTTTACTCATGAGTGAGTAAGGTTATTGTTTTTAAATTAAATTTGTAGATGTTGCTAATTGCCAAGAAACAAATTGATGTAAAGTAGTCTTTAAATATGTTATTTTAAAATTGCTCTAACCTTTTAATTTGTAAAATAAATTGGTATACCTAAGTAGATAATTATTAATTTATTGTTATACTTGATTGAATTTAAATATGTGTTCATATAAATATATAATATTTTATAAACATTGTTCTGAGTACTCGTATTAATGGTTATACAAATTGTAACTAAATTTGAAGACAATATTACATTTATTTAGTTTTATTAATATTAGATTAAACAAAATTTTATTTGTTTGTAGATTTTGTGAATTGTGACTATTTTATGTTGTGCATTTTTATCTTTTTAATAAACTATTTAATGATTAATGTGAAAAGTGTACAATCAAGGATTACTTCATATCAAATGAGTTGTTTGTTCAATTTGCTTATTCACATATTAACGTGTTCAAAAAAGATTTCAATAATTTGATTTGTACCTAGTATAATTACAAAAATCCATTTAAACATATAAAAATCAACTATTCTAATAACATTCATATAGAAAATGTAAGTGGAATGTGAATAATGATTTTTCCTTCCTATAATGCAATGCCAAATATTAAATAATGGGTGAAGTAGTACAACTTTTATTTGTTTTTACGTTGAGATATACATAAAGCTTAAGATAGAATACAAAAGTTAAATATTTAGCTCGAAACAAATAAGTGAATAATCAATTTTATATGCAAACCAAAATTACTTATAACGTGTAAGTCTCGTGTAAGATGTATTATTATTTAATGTAATAGTGTTCTTAATTTTTAGATTTTAGGTATGAGTGTATGGGATCATTCTAAAAATAAGTGTACTTTGCCTGGTCATATGAATAATCACTAAACAGTTAATGAATCATTAGTGAGCTAATAGTCCCTTAGAACACGATTTAGTGGCCCATGAATGCTCTATTAAATTTTATTGAACCATTCTATTAATTAATTTTTCATGCAACCCGGTATTAATATATTATTTATGTAACCTGCAGCAGAGGTGTTTTTACAAGGGACCCCTCCTACTATTTTACTATAGTCTATAACAATATTCATTGTTTCTATTTATGGGTTTAAAAATTTAACCAATAGCCAATAGGCTACAGATTTGTGCTGGGAAAATAATTATGAGGACCGCCCATGAAAAATTCTTAAATACACCACTTGTAGGCACAATTTTTGTAAAATGCGAGTGCAGTTGTCCCACTGTACCTACTTATTTTTGAATACACAGATGATTACCGATATACAAATGCTATAACATAATACTTACAGCAACTGTCATACAAATTAAATTTTAATACATGGTTACGTCTTAAGCAAGAAACTGAAGTTTGAAAGCATTTTTAATTATTACTGAAATTCGGTAAAGACTGCAGTCTCCCTCCCACACTATAACCACTGGCTACTGACACTTATTCTCATAAGTTACTATCAGCATACACGGGAAAGAATTTTTTTTCATTTTCGTGTTTAAACAAACTCAAGAAACGTATATATATTCACTGAAACTGAGGAACTTCGATAAGTATATTATTAGGTTTACGAATGAAATGGTCCCCTGAACAATTTAAGGCCTGTGGTTGCAGATCTGTAACTAATGTCTTAAAGGTAGTCATTTTATGATGGTAACTAATATTAATTAATTAATTTTAATTCACATCTTGGTATTCCGCAAACGCTATACTTGTGATCATTATCATGACTTCTTTTGTTAAATTAGACCAATATTCCAGAGTATTTTTATAAAAAGAACCAGCATTTTCATAGTTGGATCAAACAGAGAGGATTGGTTTGTAAACAGAACTAAGAAAAAAAAAATATTAATATTTAATATGCCTATTATAATTAGGGTAGCTGTTTAAAATCAATACAGAATAAACTATTGTTTTAATAGGATAGGTAAAAATTAAAATACATGGATGCAGAAAAAAACTTTTAGGTATCTACCAGTAGTATAATGTAATATACTATGTTTGGCATTCGCCACGAAATGTGGATAAAAATTTACATTAAAATGCTCATAATCTTCAAAATTAAAATATTAAAAAAGACTGGGTGTATAATAACAATCATATTTTTAGATTTATAATAGATCAATTTACTTTAATATAAAAATAACAGATTTCCACAAATTCTTCTGGACGATAAATTTTTTATGTGGTGAAATTAAATTAAATTTGTCATGGGTATACGTTAATATAACGGTTAATAAGAGACAACATATGCACTGTCAACATACATTTTCCCAATCGTAGATTTAAAAAAAGCATAGTATTATTATCTAGGGCCCTAAATAAGTTTTTTATGTTTAAATTTTAAAATGTACGAATGGGTACTTACTACCTTACAATATAATATTTTATAGACTATAGAGTAATTATCCAATGAATGTGTAAAAATATTTAAAGTTATTATTATTATTATCCAGCACCTCCAGGTAAATGAGAAAATAACATTATTTTACACTATAACAAAGTCTGATTACAGTAAACAAAAACCAGTGGGTGCCACTTCAAACCAATGCATTCAAATTTAACACTATTCTAAATTACAAAAAACTTTTATTGTATTAAAAATAGTATTATAATAAGCCCTGTAACAATATCAAATTTAGTGAACGTAATTTACATATTATAACAAAATCAACAACATTTTAAATAATTTTGTTTTTATTCGCTATTTGATTCTTCATACTTAGTAATACATTCCTCATATTCTTCATGAAAATCTTGTAATGTTCGAACTTTCGGTTTCCCATCTTTATTTTCATCAATATCATATTTTAAGCTTTCTTTATTTGAAACTATTTCAGAGCTTGACGGTGTATGGTTTTTTTTCTTGTTCTTTACACTTGGCATATTGACTAGCTCTTTTTTTAATTTATTTGCAGTGATTATTTCAGTTGGACGTTTTCTTTTATTTCTTATTTCAATTTCTTCTTCTAAAAAATAGGCACACATACTTATTTTTCTACAATCTGACCGTATTACATCTTTATGACGCCTACGATCAATGTTTTTAGTGTTGACTTCTTTGTCTGCACTTTTATCAAGTTTTTCAACTACTTTTTCTTTGATTTTATCATTTTCAAGCATATCTTCAATGCTGGCACTATCAAAATGTGTTGTATTAGTTAGTGCACCATTCACAAGCTGAAGATTTTTTTTCTCTTCTGTTTTATATTTTCGTTTGATTTGAGCTCGAGTTCGATTAGGACAATACTGCTGAATCATAGAAAAGTCAGTACCAAAATTCATCAAACATTTGTAAAATTTAAGTGTTTCATCTTTGGACCATTGTTTAGAAGCTTCTTTTTTGCGTTTATAAGAATAACTTCTAGAATGGTTTGCAGATTCTTCAATAACTTTAGATTTAGCCAATTCTTCTCGTTTTTCTTCAAGACCAGTCTCATTTAAAGTTAATGTTTCTTGATCAATTATAATTTTGCCATCAATACCTACTTTGATACATGGAGTTATGCAGTTATTTTGAACCGTTGGCTTTTGTTCCTGTAAAACATAAAATTTAAATTTAAATTTGGGTTATAAATTATACTCAGTGCCACAAGAGAAGGAACTCGTTACGTGCAGAAACTGTTATTGGGCCCCGTTTCTTATACGTATACCAAATGGCACAAAGGAAACGGGGCCTCGTAACAGTCTGCGTGTGAAAAACGGGTTTCTTCTCTCGTGGCGCAGGGTATAGTTGTATTGACTTGTAGTTTTTACTTATTAATTTATTATTTATAAAGTAAAAATAATGCAGAGATAGAACACTATTATGTTAAATGTGTCATATTATGGTCAAACATCTAACTTTTGAACAGTTTAACTCTAACCTAACCATTCATAAAATACATTTCAATTATATTTAGAATTGACAAATTTTCTTACGGAATCTATAGACAACAAATCATTATCTGGATCATCTTCTTCTTTGTGTTCCACTTTGGGTTCTTTAATTATAGGATTGGCGACTGGATTATAATATATTAGATCTTGCATAGTCAATAATGTTTTATCAAATTCTTTGCCTTTAAATTTGCTTGAGAAAGGAATATTCCAACGTTGATAGTTCTCTTTAGGTTTTTTGATCTCCCCAATACTAACCTCTGATACATTAGATGATTTCCGAGAAATAGACTTCTTTTTTTTAGATATAATAACTGAATCATCATCATTTTGAGATATAATTGTCTTAAAGGTTTCTAATATAGGTTTTTTAGGAATTTCATTACCACACAATTTTTCTTGAATCGGTTTAGCCTTTTCATTATTTTCTGTTAAAACATCACATCGATTTGACTCTGTGGTCTTAACAATAGGGAAATTTTTTTCTTCAATTAATTTCTGTTTATTTATCTTTACATCAACTTTATCTGATAGTTTAGAAGGTATATTCGGTTTTTTCTTTGCAAATGGAAAATGCCTATTGAGGACCGATTTTGTATTTGGGGTAGACATTTTGTGACAACTGAAAAAAAAAAGTAAAATGATTAATTTTGTGGTAATATTGCTATCTTAAATTAGACTAGATATGTATTTAAATATTATACATATTTTTATTATCTTTGAAACAATTTTTTATCCACAATAACCGGGACCATTCCCTTTACCAGCTACACCAATTACATTTTTTTTTTTTTATTGATCGACATGAAAGAATATACATAAATTATTTTTATAGACAACATTTTAGATTATCTATCTCCTTTAAGCAAAGCTTGTGTTGGAGATAGAGAGTTATTAAATTATATAATATAATTATTATTAATAAAAGAAATTAAATTAAATTAAAATTTTAAAGATTCAAATTGCGCAATATATTTACAGGCAAGATATTTTTTAGTTTATAAAATTTGTGGAGTGAAGAACCAATACCATCATTAATTATATTTTTAAGTAAATAACACATTTTTTCTTTAATAAAAGCTCTTGGTAATAAGTAATAATCAATGAGTAAAGTATCTAGCTAAATTATCATTACTTTTACTTCATAACTCATACATAACTTAATAATAATATTATCTAATCCGTTTTTCTACTATTAGTTTTATTTTAAGACAAGTTTATAGAAGATATACTCGACAAATTAAATATAGGCCGTAAAATCAAAATTAAACAAAAACTTAAAACTTATAAAACTAATAAACCAGGTTTATTAATAAAAAAATGACTTACAATTTAACACAATATAATACAATATAATTTTTATCAAAACAGATATTTAAATTTGAACATTGTATAGTTATATTTAACAAAACTTTCATAATTCTGCTAGGTTCTTAAAGAGGATATGACATATTTTTACTTTTCAAGAATTAAGAGTTCTTAATACCTACATATTAAAACATAATATTATTAACTTAATAGTTGTTTTATTATAATGTTAGTACATTACTTAAACGTAACAGTTGTTATTGGAGTCGTTTCCGAAGACAATAATAAAAACTTGTTAAGATTAAAATTGAAAAAACAAAATAAGAAATACGTTTTACATTCTATTAGTTTCCAAAATTGTATGGAAAAAAAAGGAATTAAAAACCACTTACTCAAATTCGAATAACTCATGTAACTCATGGACATTCGACACATGGACAATCCGAATTAGCTAAAAAGGCTTGTCGCAGTTAGAACAATTATTACAGTACATGATGTTATATGATATGTTATTATTTATTTTAGCTGCAGCTGCTGATGGTTAGCATGGCGTGTTGTTGTATAAAGATAATAAAATAATACTATCGTCACCATGAAGATTAGAGATAAGGAGACCAAACTCCGTATACAAAATATGGCCCGACAAAAGTCGCACGGTTATTCTTCCACCAGAAGCGGGTCGTTCGATAGCAGTGCTACGTTTTACCACTTATTATACGTACTTTTCTATAAATGTACGTTCATTTTCATTTTTTTGAATTCGAATGAAATATAAATTATGATTTATTATTTATTACCTGGTCAGGTTAAAGTATACCTAAATATATAATCAAAGTTCAAAAGGGGTTTGCTATATAAAAAGTTTAAAATTCACATCATATAATGACTACGGTCTATGAGTCTAATTAATAATGATAAATGAAACATAAAATACAGATATGGTAAATATAAAAAAAATACATTAATTAAAGTTTTGACAACTTTCTACTACAATTGGTTTTTTCCTTTTTTTTTTGTAGTTTCATTGTAGTTTGAACGTCTTACAATAAAATGCATACGCATTGTAATAAAGAATTGGAATAATATGAATTAATATAGAATACGATTATAGGTTTGAACCGTTTTAGATTCAGGTGGAACGATGAATGTATTGATTTTACAATGATGTGTGTTTTATATTTTTTTTTTTTTTAATGTTTTTATTTTTTTTTGTGTCTGTGTACACGATAAGTAGTCGAAATAATGCTTCGATTTTCGACTTCAGTATCTTGTTCGATTTGAAAGTGAATATCGTTGGTGCATTGAGGAGGTCAAAATTTAAAATTCCCAGTACTTTTCAAAAGCGCCAAGAAAAACAAAAGAAAAATTAAGGAAAAAACGGGAATTTTTACGCAAAATCAGTTTTCGAGAAAATCGATTTTGGTTTTTGGTGTAACTTTAAAACAAATGACCGTAGGAACATAAAATTTGACTGGTTGTTTATATTTGCATTTCTATACACGATAAAATTTTCAAAATATTTTGATTTATTTTGAACTGTTTAGGGACAATTTCATTTTTCATTTTTTTTTAGTTTTTTTTCTAGAAATATCAATAAAATTTTATTTGTTGTTTAAAAAACTTGAAAATTTAATAAAAGGCTCCTAGTATATTGTTTCAAAGGCAGATGAAAAATATTAAAAATCGTTAGTCACGGTTTTTTTTTTATAAGCATTTAAAGTTCAAAAGTTGACAAGATATGGAGAAATCACGAAAATTAGCAAATTATTTTGAGTTACGAATTCGTAAAAATTTTTCTTTTTAAATCTAAGATTTGAAAATCTTTTACAAGATTACTCATAAGATTGTCTACCTTTATTAATAAAAAAATCTCTACTGGAAAGTGAAATTAAATTTTTATGAGCGTTTGAAATTCAAATTTTTACAACATTGGATATTCACTTGATTTCTCATGTAACGATTTGCTTATTTTGTTGTAATTCCAAAACGAATAACTATAGATACATGAAAATTTCACTGAATGTTCAGATTAGCAATTCCTATTTCCTATACACTGTACAATTTTGAAAATATTTCGATTCTTTTTGAGCTGTTTACGGACATTTTCAGTTTTCAATTTTTTTAGTTTTTTTTTCTAGAAATATCAATAAAGTTTTATCTGTTGGGCCAAAAAGTGTATAAAAATTTAATACAAGGTTCCTGATATATTGTTACAGTAGCAATTGAAAAATATTAAAAATACATAGGCACGATTTTTTTTATAAGCATTTAAAGATCGAATTTGACAAAATTTATCAAAATCTCGAAAATTATCAATCATTGTAATTAATAAATTATAAAATGTTCAGTTTTTATAGCTAAAGATTGCAAATTTAAAACAATGGTTTTCATAAATAGTTCATACTGTAACCAAAAAATCTAAAAAATATATGAACACAGTTATTTTTTACAGAAATTTTAAATTCAAATATGGACGAAATTACATATTAAAATCAATATTAACGATCTTTGTTTTTGTTGTAATTTAAAAATATTATTCGGGATATATGAAACTGAAAATCAAAATATTATGGCCTATCCATACAATCTACCATAGTATAAGGAAGAAGAATTATGCTCATGATAAGACTGTGCATATTTTAAGAAATTTATTCATAAATTCCATATAATTTAATACGATAGAAAAGTATATAATATGTCTTATACCTATAGACTGACATACCGTCTCCGCTCAGAATCGTTTTTCTTATACAATGATATTATATCATTGCATTCAAATTTAATACGATCCATTATACAGTGACCCACTTGTAACCTACAGTACAGCAGAGCGATATCCACTTACCCACCTTTTTTATTTTACTTTTGACCAAATAATTGCTTACTTTTACTATTAAATCATTTGAAATTATTATTCTTTTTTCAGATCTACTATTCCATATTGCAAGCACTACTTCATCATCAGTTAATCCAAACATCCATTTATTATCTGGTTTTTCTAATAGATTCAGATTTTCTTTTAAATACTGAAATGAAAATTCTTCGTGGGAATTTTCAACTGTATTTAAATATGCCTGACTTGGTTTAAATCTCTTTTTATCACTATTTATAGACCTTTCGAGAGGAGGTTTTCTCTTAACTGTATGCTCTGTTAAATAAAATGGTAAGTTCGGAAATATAGATGGAACTGCCCCAGCTTTTAATGTGGGTCTAATTCTTTTAATTTTATTGACTGTTCCATCATTTAAGATAGTCTCATAATAAATTAGAATATCATTCTCTTTGAAATGCACTTCACACACATAACACTTTTCTGTGAGGCATTTGGTCTTTTCCTAGATATAGCTCTATGCCATCTTGCTAAAAGCTCTGTGTTCTAAATATTATTTGTAACAAATAATTAAATAAAAAATGATTATTCATAAATAAGGTTAAGATAGTATGTTTTCTTACTTTGGGTGCTTTAAACAAACTTTTATTTTTTAATCCAATTTTTTTTTTGATGTTTGACATCTAAAGCATAACCTGTATTTAACCCTGGCACGAAACAACAATTAACCATTTTTAATGTGTAAGAAATAAACACAAAATACAAATTACTATGTTTTATGGTTTAGGAATAATAAATCAAGTTTAATCCGAAAAACGTACATAATCCCTATTATAATTATTATACTACATGCTATAATTGTACAACATAGCACTGCTATCGAACGTCGCGCTCTTGGTGGCAGAATAACCGTGCGACTTTTGTCAGGCCACTTTATAACACAGACTCACGGACTAAGATATAATGGACTGGAAACGAGCAGCTTATCATGGCCACGAATGTATGTACAAGAGGCAAAGTGCGGGGGGTCGCTATCTGTTCTTGGAGTTCACAGCGCCCTCTATATTTAACACGGACTAAGATACAAATTGTGTAGCCAAATAAAACCACCGGTAGCGCTGAAAACTTCAAGAACAGTATTCTTATCAGCTAAGTGACATCTTTTCGTGGCCGTCCCCCGATCCCCGCCGACCATGTCGTTTCCAGTCCATTATATCTTAGTCCGTGCCACGGACTAAGATAAACAGGACTGGAAACTATAGACGGGAGGAGTGCGGGTAGCCGGAACCATAGTGTAACGCTTGTAGTACATGGACAAATGTGGCTCTATCTATTGATAATATTTAGCATTTGTTACACATATATTTATTTGCATATTATTTTTGTTTATAATGTGGGGCGACAATCCAAAACGTACTATTGCCAAAATTGAAGAAATTGAGTTACATAATGATTCTTATAGAAATTAAGGCAGGGAATCGAATAGTGCAATCAAATTGTGACAAAACGTACCTACTATTTCCCTTGTTAAAATCAATCTGAAACTCATAAATGATGCAAAACGCACTATTTCCAAAGCCAAAATTTGTCTAAATGCACTATTTCCAAAATTACGTCAAAACGTAGTATTGTCAATGTTAAATAGTTTGTTTATTGACAAATTGACGCAAAACGTACCAATTCCTCGAATTGTACAAAACGTACAATTTCCAAAGTAGGCTCATATGTACTATTTCCCTAGTATGAAGATAGGGAATATAATTGAATTGAATAAATAACGTACTATTTCCAAAATCGTGGAAAAATAGAAAATCGTGATTTCTCAAAAAAGTGTAAAATGGAAATAGTACGTTTTATATTGTCGACCCACAATTAGGTACAATAGTTTAATACATTTATACCACGGACTAAGATAAACTAAGATAACTCTATTGTGACTCTATCTTAGTCCGTGATTTATGCGCACCTATTAGCTCTTAGGTAATTCTGCAGCTCCCACTAAAATTTGCCCTAAAATTACAAAGAGACACTTGATTATTGACAATTTTTCAAAAATGTCTGTGAGGTTAGCTACTCAGGTAAGTAGTAATAATAACAAAATATTATTAATAATATTTGATAATAAACTTTTGTTTAATATTTATTATAATTTTAGGTTCTTAGTGATTCGATGGCTAAGGGTATCATATTTTATCGAGACCATGAAGGCATTGAATCATTAAAAGATAGCCACGAAACACAACAATTTGTAGAAATTTTTAATAAAACATTCGATGCACTCAATCGCAAATACCCAGCTGAAGGAATCAGAATTAATAGTCATGATTTTTATGTTTGTTTATTTATCTACAATTTAATATTTAAATATGTATAACTAACTGCATGATTATTCATAAATCATAGGTCCTAAATGAAACATACACCTGGATAAATTTATGGGAAAGTAATGTTAAGCATAAATTAATTCCAGAAGAAGAATATCTGACAAAAAATACAGCTGAGGGATTAAGAGTTACTATAAGATCTACCATAGAGTTATCTACATATCTTTTAAAAGAATGTGGATTTAAATACGTTTTATCCTCAAAAATGAATCAAGATCGCTTAGAAGTAAGGGTAATTATTTAAAATAAAATACATCATTGTATAATTTATTTTCCCCATAGCTATTTTTTGGAATGACACGTCAAGCAACAGGACCGAATGATCATCCAACAACTCCTACATTTTTGCAAGTCTATAAAATGCTTTCCATATACTCAATTTTAAAACCCCCAAAAACTGGAAACTGCAAAATTTTGGAAAAAAATACACCAAAAATTACAATAGATGATATAAAAAGTATTTTTGTTGAAGATAGTGCTAAGAAATCTGAGAAAATGTTAAAATTACAAAATAAACTGGATAGCTTACTTACAACTGGAGAGTTGGAAGTTGAAGATGTTTTTGAAAATGACATACATAATTATTGTACTCCATATAAATCTCAAGTTTCAGATTGTGTAATATATTACATTAGTGGTTTTGTTTGTAAGCATATTCTAAAACATACAAAATGTGTTGTATGTATAAATGCAATTAAAGGTTAGTATACATTTTTATAATTGTTTAATATCTAACTTAAAATAAGTCAAATGTAAAAATGTATCGTTCCATTTTTGTGTATTAATTAGCTAATTAAAATATTTCTAGGAAAAACGTATTCAAGCAAATCTGAAGCAGCTTTTACTAACCTTAAATCAAAGGTAAAATTAATTCATCCTAATGAACATTTTTATAGATTAATTGTAGCCATAGAAAATTCTTTTTCAAAAAATTGTAATAAGATGTCAGTATTTGAGGACACTTTTGATGATGTTCTGGATAATAACGCCGGATTATTAATATTTCCTTGTAGTGAACATAAAAATGAAATTTTAATGTTTATCCTCAAGTACTATATTACAACAAGAATGCGACAATATTCCAATATGGAAAATAAAAACCAACAAAAAATAAATTCAAAGAAAAAGAAGTCTGCTAAATTAGTTATTACTTAAGTCTTAATTGCTTTTAATTTAAAATTATTTTCAACAATAATTTAAAATTGAATCAATACAGTGTATACTATGTACTTTAAACAACAAATTTATTTCAGTTAGATATATAAGCAAAGATTATTAAAGAATTAATAAAAACTTACAAGTTACAAGGATATATTTATTTTTTTTTTTTATACTGTAACGAATAATGGTGATCTACACTGATGTATTAATATTTCGTAGAATGGATCATAGATGGCGTTAAAATCGCCCTTGTACTAGAAGCGTTACACTGTAGTTCCATAGATGACTATCTCGTTTCCAGTCCTGTTTATCTTAGTCCGTGGTCCGTGCACAGACTTCTATACTACACTAGATAAGGAACTCTTATACAATTTACATTGTTACAAGTGAAGCTCAGCTGTGAACGGCCGCCATTTTGTCGGTTGGCAAAACATTTCATTTATTATACAAAATGTATTAGGAATAATATTTTTTTTAACGGTCAAATAAAATAGTAAATGTAAAATTACTTTTATAAAAAATTTTTTATATTTTGTAACCTAAATATTTAGAAATAATAAAATACGATATAAAATAAATCATAATATCATCTTATTTTTCATATGAAATACCCACAGACTTCTATACTACACTAGATAAGGAACTCTTATACAATTTACATTGTTACAAATGAAGCTCAGCAGTGAACGGCCGCCATTTTGTCGGTTGGCAAAACATTTCATTTATTATACAAAATGTATTAGGAATAATATTTTTTTTAACGGTCAAATAAAAATAGTAAATGTAAAATGAGTTATATAAAATATTTTTTTTTTTTTGTAAACTAAATGTTTAAAAATAATAAAATACGATATAAAATAAATCATAATATCATCTTATTTGTCATATGAAATACCATACAATTGCCAACCGACCTTGAAGCTTCAATTCATGACCGGAGTTCGCTATCTAGTAATATATAGAAATCTGTGGAAATACCATACAATTGCCAACCGACCTTGAAGCTTCAATTCATGGCGGGAGTTCGCTATCTAGTACTATATAGAAATCTGTATAAACGAGCGGCTATAGGAGTTTGGTCTCCTTATCTCTAATCTTCATGGATAGTACCACAGTTGTACTATCCACAGATATTAAATAAAAATTTTTATATATCTGTGGTACTATCTTAGTCCGTGAATATCGATATCGTTGAAGTATATTTTTTTTAAATATATTTTTTTAACCAAAGACACACTACCCCCCGCCGACCATATATGCTCCATCTACTAGTATAAAAGCTCTATGGTTTAAAATGTAAAAACTACTTGGAATTACAACTTCCTTGAGTTGATTATCAAACCTCGTGTGTTTTCAAATGAAATCACTGTTATGTTTTTTTCCGCCAAGATTATTAGCGTCAGGTTTGTTTTCCTAGCACTTCATTGTTTTATCTTTATTCTACTTAATATAAATGATTAAATTGTAATTTTGTTTTATTTCCTATACTTTCTGAATTAACTTTTAATTAGTTTCGTTAATTTATACTTCTAATCAACTAGTGAATATTGGAATGTTTCCGTTCTAGGTACTTCGATTTGTTCAAATTTTAAATTTAAACACTTAAATATGGACAAGTATGAAGGTTGGGGAACCACCGAAAAAACCGAATTGTACGTATTTTTTCACGTTGCCTATTTTATTATATTATTTCATAATATTCTAGTATTTTAAAAATTGGTTTATTTATATATAATTTTTACTCTGTTTTAGTTTGTCAAAATGTCATGAATTTGTTAAAAATTCTAAATCTGAATTTTCATTAACTATTACAACTAATGGCAATCCTACTGGTACGTTGATAAATGAACTATTTAAAGTTAAATTTTATCATAACATTTATTTTAATACTATTTATTCAAAATAAATATATATTTACATCCGGTTTTTCTGTTCAATTACCTTATTTGGTTCAAAGTATAAATTTGTTTAATTAAAAACCCATTAGTTTGTATAAATAATGTTGTAAATTATTGTTTACAGATTTGGCCAAAGCTATTCTTTCATTGTTAATAGCATGTATTAAAGGAAAAATAAAAACAAACCTTGGTTTATCTATTTTAAGTGATCTAGTAAGTATAGTGATTGTACCAAATTTGGTATTAGCCTCTCCTAACCTCCATCATTAACTTTATGTTTGTGAGTCCTAATTAAATTCATGAAATACATTTTTCTATTTATAATTTATAGCTTAGTAATATTATGTTTAAAAATATTTTATAAGAATTGAATTTGTTATTGATAATTTGTATGTTTATTTTTAGTGTTCAAATGAAGAAATAGCTTCAGTCGTAATGGATGTCTTCAATTACTTAGATACTGACACAGCCCTTTCGGATAACGGAGGACCAGAAAGAGAATATTTCGGAAATTTTGTCAAAGAATCGCAAAAGGTTAATATTTATTATTTAATTAATTTTTAAGAACTTATATAGTATAACATATCTTTTTTTTTTAGTTATTGACTGACAAATTACTTAAAGAACGATTAGAAATTGACTCATTAAAGGATTTAAAGTTATTAAATAATATTTTTTCTACAAAATTTATTAAAATTAAAACTAAACTTTTGTAAGTAATTAATTTTTTATTTAAATGTATTTGTACCGTTTATAAACTCAAATATTGATTTAATTTTTAGCTATAAACAGCGAAAATATAATTTATTTCGCGAAGAATCTGAAGGCTATTCTAAATTAGTTACAGAATTAAATTCTGATAATATGGATCCTAAAATCATGGTTGAAATTATTAAATCATTAATTGGTTGTTTCAACTTGGACCCAAATCGTGTGTTGGATATCATTTTAGATTCATTTGAACACCATACAGATAATAAAGCCGAACATTTTTTTATTCCATTATTACATGATTATATGCCTGAATCACAGAGGCTAACTGAAGTATTGGCATTTAAATTACGACAAGTGAATAATTTAACTCGCTCTTCTTACAGATTGATTGCTTTATTAATTCAATACGATTTAATTGGACTGGATAACATTTATCCTTGGGTAAACTAGACTATGGTTATATTATATTATTTTTCAGTTATATATTAATAATTTTTGTTTTTCAGTTAACTCCAGATGATAAAGATATTAAAACAAATTGGGAAAAAGATATAAAAAATGGACAAGATTATTTGAGGAAAGCATCAAGTATGATCATAACAAAAGCACCGGAATCTGAAACTCCTGATGATAATATTCAGCCTAAAGTATGTTATAATTTTTTAATTTTCATTATTATGAGTGTTACATTGTTAATTTTACAATTTTAGCCTGAAGAAAATCAAAAATTTTGTTTATGTGAAGCTATGTTAGAAATTGGGGATTGGAATACTGCTCAAGTATTAATTAAAAGATTCCCAGAATACTATGCTGTAGAGTATCCTCCTATTGGTGATGCACTTTGCTCTCTTATAAATCAAGTCATTAAACCTGTTTATAATCAGTAAATATCTATTTTGACTATCTTCTATAAAATGTAGTAGTTGTTATTTTAAATTGTTATTTGACATATTATAGGGTTTTTAATCTTCATTCAAAATCCGTAAAACATTCAACTGATGATCAACCAAATTCACGTTCTCTTAAACATGTTTTAACACTAGAAGAATTTCATGATGTAGTGTTACCTATGTTAATAACATTAGGTCCTGGACTACACCGTGATCCTGTTCTTATGTTTAAAATTGTCAGAATTGTTAGAGAGGCATTAACTAATGTACGTGTTTTTAAATTTTATATTTTTAATTCAAATATTAGTAAATATTTAAAACAGGTAATACTTTAATTTTGATTTATGTGTAATTTAGGAAGGAATTAAAAATAAAGATTATGCTCCATCTGAAACGGGTTTTTATTTTGACACATTATCATTATTGGATCGTGTCTTATTACCTACTCTTTCATTAGCAGAAGGAAGTAGTATTTCAGAACATCTGTGGTCTTTATTGCAACTTTATCCTTATCACTGCAGGTACTTGTAATTAATAAAATTAATTCGAAATTGTTCTTATTATTAGCTTCATTAAATTGTTTCATATAATAAAGTTTATTTATTTATTAAAAACAGGTATGCTCTTTATAACAGTTGGAAAAATGATACACATAAATATCATCCAAAATTGTTAACAAAGAAAGTTGATGTTCAGAAAAAGGCTAGGTCTGTAATGAAACGTCTTTGCAAAGATAATACCAAACCGTCTAGTCGTGTTATTGGAAAAATATCACATTATGCACCTGGTTATTTATTTGATTATGTAAATACTAAATTTAATATATTTTGGATAATATTTAATGTTATTGAACTAAAGTTAATGTCAGATGTTATCATATATTTTTAGATACTGGGACAAATTCAAGTATTTGATAATTTGGCTAGCATTGTGGTTGAATGCTTAAAGTACATGACAAGTTTGTCGTTTGATGTTCTTGGATATTGTATTGTGGAAACATTAGGCAAAAGTGGCCAAGATCGAGTTAAACATGACGGTACTTCCATTTCAGTGTGGCTTCAAAGTACAGCATCATTTTGTGGTGCCATATTTAAAAAGCACCCTGTAGAACTTACGGGTATTCTTCAATATGTAGCCAATCAATTAAAAACAGAAAATAGGTATGAATATTATAAAAAAATCTTGTGAATTATTATTATAATATTATTTACTCATAAATTTAAATTTCTGTAGTTTGGATCTTCTTATACTTAAAGAAATTGTGTTGAGAATGGCTGGTGTTGAGGTTATGGAACAAATAACTCCTGATCAGATTGAAGCAATGTCAGGTGGTGATTATTTAAAAACTGAGGTAAGAGAACATGAAAACTTTATATTTTATACATTACTAAATCTTAATCAATATTTTACTATTTTAGGCTGGTTACTACAATCAGATTAGAAATACAAAAAAATCATCTATTAGACTGAAAGAATCATTATTAGATAATAATTTGGCTGTTGCTTTATGCCTGTTAATTGCTCAACAAAGGCATAGTGTTATTTATAAAGAACATGAATCTATTCATATCAAACTAGCGGGGCAGCTCTATGATCAAGTATGATAATTATTTATTATGTATATAAGATATTTATTTATTAATAAAACATTTGTCTGTGATCTGAGAGTCACAGTTGTGGCAAATTGTTTAAGTTTTGCTCTAAAAGATGTTTAGTTACAATCTTACAAATCCTAATCCTACAATGCTCGATCCTCAGTACAAACAAACCTCATATCTCACAAATATTATGATATAAATTATTTAGTCAATATCATGAATTAAGGCCATTAATTGGACATGATAGTTGATAATTTTTTATTATATTTATGCATTGTTGTGTTCTCAAGGGGCAGGAGACTAAGTAGTTTCAAACCCATTTAAACTAAATAATAAATAGTCTATACGTCTTTAAATTCATACATTTAAAAATGTTAATATTGTTTTCAAATTTTACATATAATATATTATGTACTAAAATTTAATTTACATTTTTTCTGAAAAAAAGGTAGGCTTACCTACTAACCTAACCTATTTCCGATTTCTAGATAGTCAGACACCTTTTGGCTATACTAACACTAGAGTTGAAAAAAGTTTAAACAACCCCTAATATATAACTTCTACCATCATTATATCTTCTAGAAATACACCATACAATCAGCTGCCACATTGTATACAACAGTGTACAGTATACTTTATATGTATATGTTATTTGTGTTTCTTTATCATAACAAATAACAATGAAATTACATTTGCAGTGCCAAGACACATTGGTTCAATATGGTACATTCTTGGGCTCTACATTTTCAATGGAAGAATATATCAACCACTTGCCATCTGTACATGATTTACTTGATCAACATCATGTTCATATGGATGTTGCATTTTTTCTAGCTAGGCCTATGTTTAATCATTCCATTAATGTAAGTATTATTTTTTTCTGCTTAATTAAAAAAAAATATTAATATATTTATAATTTATTTTAGACTCGTTTTGATGCTCTGCGTAAAGCTGACCCCAATGCAAAAAAATCATTAGCTGTGAGGCAAAACAAGTATGCAGAAGCTCATAAAGAAGTGATGTCATCTATTGTCAAATCTGTTGTACCACTCCATCCTGAAAAGGTGTGGGAAGATGTGTCACCTGGGTTTTTAGTCACATTTTGGTCATTGACTTTATATGACTTATGTGTTCCAAACGAAGCTTATAAACGCGAAATAAATAAACTCAAAGCTCAGTCTTCAGCAATGGGAGATTCTAAGCAAGCGGTGAGTTATTTTTAAACCATATTTATAAAAAAAGGCGAGACACATTATTTCATAAACCATTTACATTTTTGACAAATTTTTTTACCTAAATTTAAGTAATAAAAACAAAGTTTTTACTATTTTTTATCTTAATCATTTTTACGTTTTTAATGACAAAATGCATTTGTAATTTCTCATTTTATAGAAGAATATTTTTTTTACTACTTTGAAATATAAAAAAGCGGGTAAGTAGATGTCGCTCTGCTGTACAGTAGGTTACAAGTGGGTCACTGTAATACATTTTATTAAATTTGAATTCAATGATATAGTATTATTGTTTACACCTAGACGATTATGAGCAGAGACGGTTTGTCAGTGTGGATATTTTATGTTATACTAATTTATAATGTTATTACTTATTTTTAAGTTTTTGCCGGCCAGACGCCCGGATTATCCAATTTTAATTTGTTCTTGTCCATATACTGATCATGTTCTTACAACCATTCAAAACAATGTGTTGGATGAAGGAATCAGATTTGGTATCTGTTTTTAACTTAACTTGTTGCGGTGTGTTTCGTTCTTATCAGCCAACGTATTTATTTTCACCTGTATGTCAGTGATAAGTAAAAATAATAGTGTGAACCACCCTCACTCCTACCCCTAATTATAATCATAATTTGATTAAATCTTATAAATTACTGATTTAGTGATGAATGTTAATTATGCTAATTTTGTGCAAGTATAAATTTAAATCTTATAACTAATAGTATTATCATAAATCATTATAGAGTACTAAAGTAAAAAAAGAACAAGAACGATTAGCAATTACCATTGCTAAATTGAATGATGAAAAGAAAAAACAACAAGAACACGTTGAAAAAATATTCTTTATGTTGAATCAGGTAAAAACATTGTTTATTTATACATATATATTTTCTAAAATATGTGTTAATATATTTCTAGGAAAAGGATTCCTGGTTTTTATCTCGTTCAGCTAAAGCAGCAAAAAACGAGACTATTACTCAGTTTTTACAATTGTGTTTATTTCCCCGTTGCATTTTCACACATATGGATGCTATGTATTGTGCTAAATTTGTTCAAACATTACACTCATTGAAAACAGCCAATTTTTCAACTCTTTTATGCTATGATAGAGTATGGTTATATTAAGCATTTATAACTTTGAATATAAACTATATAAAGTTATATTTTAATTTATTTTTTAATTTTTTAGTTGTTTTGTGATATAACATATTCAGTAACACTGTGTACAGAAAATGAAGCACATCGTTATGGTATATTTCTTAATGAAATGTTAAAAAATGTAACTCGTTGGCATTCAACTAAAGACATATTTGAAAAAGAATGTGCTACTTATCCTGGCTTTGTGACTAAATGTAAGAATAGTGATCAATTTGTTCAATCTAGTAATGATCATGTAGGATATGAAAACTTCAGACATGTTTGTCATAAATGGCATTACAAGATTACTAAAGTGAGTTGAATCAAGTGAAGAAAATGTTTTAAAATGTGTAAATAATAATACATTTTTTTTTTTTTACACTTCATTTAAATGTATACTAAATTAGAATATATGAAATACTTATTTTGTTTATTAGGCTATGATGGTTTGTTTAGAGTCAAAGGATTATGTACAAATTCGTAACTCGTTGATTATTCTTATTAAAATTGTTAATCATTTTCCGGTTTTGGCAAAATTAGCCACATTAATTGAAAAAAAGGTAGAAAAGGTAAGAGAAGACGAAAAGGATAAACGACAAGATCTCTATACTTTAGCAACATCTTATTGTGGACTACTCAAAGGTAGAGCTAGTCAATTTCTTAAAGACAGTGATTTCCATCTCGTTCACGAAAAGGTATAATTTTATTTTTTCATCCTATGAGGCATGTAATAAACAGCGTAATTCATTTTTACAGGTAAGTCAAATAAAAAACATTGTTGATAATAAGTCTGATGTAACAAAAAATAATCAATCTATTAAGAAAAAAGATGAAGACACAGTTCCTGAAGCCAAAACCCCACCACTGCCTATTATTAAAGTTATTAATGGAACATCATCAACAGGTAAACACAAAGTTTGATTTTTTTTTTTTTTTTTTATTCATATTTTTTACCATAATCATATTATAGAATGGGTTGAAGCTGAAAAAAAGATTATTGATAACAAAGCAAAAACAGAAAAACGACCTATCAAAATCACAAATACTGAAAAAGTCAAGTGAGTATATAAATATTTCTTCAAATTTATAATTCTAATCTTAATATTTTATTTTTACATATCTTTAGTGAAAAAGTCATAGTACAAGATATTATTACAGAAACCTTGAAGGAAGAAAAATCTGATGAATCAAATGAAAAGAAAAGAGAAAAACGACAAAGAGATGATAATATTGACAGAGTTAAGGATTCTTATGTAAGTTTATAATGTTTACTATTTTAGATTTCATTATGAGGATAATATATTTTATGGTGTTTTGGTATTTATTTTATTAATTAGACTGATGTAGCCAAAGCACAAATACTTTCTGCTGGTCCAGGTAGTCAACTTGCCAATAATCATAATAAAGTTCAGATCCCGAGGATTAATTTATCACAAATATCGATTAATATTGTAGAAGTGGCGAGTAATGGTTCTCACACTGCTGACGAAAAAGGTAAAAATAAAGTACAATAATTAAATAGTGTTAAGGCTCCCAGTGCTAATGTAATTTTGTCCCCGAAAATTCGCTCTATACAAATAATGATTCTGTTCCGTAGAATTTGCTTTTCATTATTTTAATCTCAAAATTAATAATACATTAATACCTATGTCTCTAAAAATAAAACAATTTTAAGCTTTTTTTTTACAAATTATTTTGTAGCATAATCTATATATATAAAAATGAATGTATGTCAGTGTGTCAGTGTGTCTGTGTGTCTGTGTGTCCATGTTACCATGGTTACCAAGGTTGCCATGGTTACTAAGGTTACCAAGATTTCATATCAATCTATATATATAAAAATGAATGTATGTCAGTGTGTGTGTGTGTGTGTGTGTCCATATTACCATGGCAACCATATCTGTATATAAAAAACAGTAAGCTGATTGACTGCTATCAACGCACAGCTCAAACCATTGGACGGATCTGGCTGAAATTTGGCATACGGATAGCTATTATAATATAGACGTGCGCTAAGAAAGGATTTGCCAAAATTCGCATTTTAAATAGGTGCTGAAACAGGGACATTGAGATTCACGATAGAAATTGGAAATTTTATTTTTATTTATTTATAGTTGCCATTGGTTACAGTCTACATTAGAAATTAGCATTTATTTATTGGTTGCCATTGGTTATTCGGGCAGATCAGGTACAAGCTTGCATCAAATCGAATTATTGAACAATGCTTACCAGGGTGGCAGAGTTGCACTTACCGCAGAAAATTACACCCAAAAGGAGTTCAACAATCATAATTTTTTTAAGAGTTGCGATTTTTTACGAGCAACCAAATTTATTATATTAATCCACAGTATTACATCAAAATAAACTTGGTATAACTTTGATACTTTAGAGTTAAATCATACACTTCCGTACAAACAGCACGGGGTCCGCGATCTACCGCAGGTAGATTGCCTACCTGATAATGTACTGCTGCGATTCAGAATTTTTATTCAGGGCAACGGGAAAGATAAGATAAATTTTGAACACCATACACGTTAATGAATTGAACAAAGTTTGAGTAGGTAGTATTGAGTTGATCCATTTAACGGGCGACGAAGTGCACGGGATCAGCTAGTTTTAAATAAAATAAAAATCGGAATTTCAATGGACGCTGTAGAAAGTTTTCTTCTTTCGGAATCAAATCTGAGAATTTTTCTTGTGAAGTAATTTTTGTAAATATAATGTATATATTAACACTCCTCCCAAAAATAAGTACCTATTGGGCATTAGATTAGTGGAAAAGTATTATAATTATGGTGGCAACTAAAATATAAAATATAATTTTTAAATTTTATAGAATTGCTGAAAATTTGAAAAACTGGCATCGAGCCTTAATTAAAATTAATCAAAAATCTTGAACTAATTAGACTTTGTTGGGTTACACAAGATTACCTTACAAACATTCATTATTGTTAAATAATAAATATCAAACAGTATCTTAAAATTTTAATTCATGATTGGTCCATTTAATTTTAATGATATGTTGAATCATACAAATTGCTATTCAATGTGGTGTGCATTACCTTAATAAATAAAAATAGAATATTAGAACATTGTTTTATGATTTTGAATTAATCTTGGTTACTTGTATTTAAATATTTGTTGTAGTATTTACTAATATTTTATACATCTCATTATTACTACACTGTAATTCAGTGGTTCTCAACCGGTTTGTCACAAAGTAACGTGATGTGTGTCGCCAAAAAAATTATTTATTTTTATCATACATGTTTAAAGTATAAATATAATTAGCGTATAATCTATAAATATAAAATGTTACTGTGATATTAATTTAAATTATTTTAAATTTTAATGGTTTATTTTTTTTTTCAGATATAAAACGAAAAAAATTGGACACCAGTCCAATTACGAAGGTAAGAACTGAAGTATGGAGCCAACATAATCACAATTCCATTCCTCCTGATATTCACAAAACAAATAATAAGTAGTCTCATCTCTCAAACAAATTGCTCAAGCAGCTTAAATTTATGGTGTTTTGAGTGTCACCTGAATGATGTTTCCTCAATAATTTGTTACTACAATTATTACTGATATTTTCGAATATGTATTGAAATTGGTTCGTTCACACACAATGGAACAATGAATAGCTGTTGTAGCTGAACACTTTCGACGAAGATTGAAGAGCAACCTTGTCTTTTATTTACACTACACTTATTTACCATCTGCGTTAGTAAATTAAATATTGTTATTCAATCCCTTTAAATAAATAAAATTTTGGTTGATGTTTTCGTGTTTTTGGAGAAAAAAGAAAAGAAATTGTTAACTATAGCTTATATACTTTGGTAGTATGGTATCGTATATATATTTTGTTATTTTTTGGTTTGCATTTTCGTTATCCTTTTTAACTCACAGCAGCTCATGAAGCATAATCCCGACGTCAAATCTGAGACAAATGGTTCAACTTTGATAGAGAAAAAAGATAAGAAGATTAAAAAATTACAATCTGCTGATTCAACATCACTAAAGGAAACCCGGAAAGATCGTAAACTAAGCCGTAAACGAGTATGTATAATTTGATTATAAAATCACTAATATAATTTTAACATAAAATGAAATAATAATAATTTTTTTTATTTTAGCATGAACGACGTGAAGAAACTACACCTGAATTAAAGAGACGTAAAGAAGATGAGAAACGTATGTTGATATTGAAATTCTGAATTTATATTTTATTATGTTATTAAGAGGATCTTAACACACTCTTATTTAATTTTTCTTACCCACGTGCAACATAGAAAAATTGCATTCACCAGAACCAATTTTGTGTTTTTAGTTTTAATACAGTGAGTTCCGCTTATGTGATCACTGGTTTATAGAATCAACCGTTTATTGGAATCAAAAATACAAATTCCAAACCAGATATTAAAGTGAAAAAAAAAAATACATTATGGAATTGAAATGGCCTAAACTAATGTGATCACATTTAGCAGTATTCACTGTATTAAAGTGAATGGACCTATTATCAAACTTAAAGGACATAATATTATCTAGACCCTAGTGCACTTTCTAGGCCTCATTGATATTTTAATTTTAAAAATGTAATATTTTTTTTTCGATATAACCCACTTTAAAATTATAGCATTGATAAAAGCCTATGAGGTGCCCTAGAAAATATTCTTTGCTTTAACTTTTTTTATAGGAAATTTACTTTAATATTAGTTCTACTGAACACACATTTCCTATGTTGCTTGTGCGGTAAGAGTGAAAACAAAATAGCTTGTTGACATCTTCATAAATATTAATTTGTTTTTACTTCTAGATGTAAAATCATCTGCTGATATTCGTCACGATGACATGGTTGGTGATAAACACCGGTCTAGTAGAGTTAGTATTTTTAATTCTTGGAAAATAGTTATAATTCCAGCAGAATGTATTAATAACAGAATTTATATTCACAGGAAAAATCTCCTCATCCGAAAGAATGGTCCGAACGAACTGAATCACGCCATAAAAGATATCCTTTTTAATTATTATAATCTTAAAATAATTTAGACAGTTAAATGAGTTTTGTAGATGGATGCAAAAATAATTATTTAGTTGAAATAAAAACAATCTAAATGCATTGTTTAAATAGTTATCAATAAGGGTTTATAGTAGACTAAGACTGTAACTTTGGGTTCCGACCCCCCCCCCCCCAAAAAAAAAAAAAATAAATGTTTTAAGTGAACATTTTAGCAGTGAATATTGTTTATTGACTATTAAAAATAATTTTATATTTTTGTTAATGCAGTAGTAATGAGAATAAAGAGTTTTATATTTTGAACATAAAAATGATGAGTATCCATTATCTGTATTGAAAAAATGTTAAACCCTCCACCTCTCCCGAAATATGCTTTAAATTAAAGCTTTATTATAATTCGCTAGGCGAAAAGTGAGCTGTGTGGCATTTTTGCGGTAGGGGTATAGTAGTTTAGATTACTCTATGGTTTAGACAGCCCTACCGAAAAACAGCGCCCGAGGCTCTAAAATCACAGCTCACTTTTCACCCCATAAATTATAGGAGTGTATGAGAAAGTGATAATATTTATCTACTATTAACAATGTTATGATTGTTGGCAACTTGAGATTATGTTCTTGTAAATACTAAGGGGGTAATCAATATAAAAAACATTAATTGTGGTTACCTATTAGCCACTGTCGATGTATTTAGTTGAAGTTTATTATTATTTTACTATTATATTTTCTAATATATTATGATTCAAACATTTTTCTTAACATAGTCATTATACGCATAGGACGGGCGATAAAAGGAAGTGATACATTTTTTTTCATCAACATAATTATGAATATCATAAAAAATGTCATATAAAATTGTGAATAATTATTGTATTTTAATATTATTTCCATTGTATTTTATCATTTTTTTTTATTTTGTTTTTTTTTTTTTTGTTTATGTGTATAAATTAAACATTTTCTCACGATTGTAATATATTTAAGATTATGTACGCTCATCTAATTTCATTTTAATTAATTTTGGTTAACATAAAAGTCTTTTCACAGGGATTAATATTTGGTATCTGCAGTTAATAGTGTTAAAGGTAAAAATAGAAGTTGCTTAAAAACTTATGGTATATACTGTATTATAAATTATAATTATGATTTACAATGATATTTCATCAAATGTAGAGGAAATTCATTCAACATGACGTGCTGCAGGGTCTTGTATTGTGTATCTATGTCAGTGTTTGACAAGTTCCTTGTAAAAAGGAGTATGTTCCGTTCCTCGTTCTTAATTTCAATTATTTACATACTTAGGTATCTGTGTAAATTAATGGAACTAGAAAGGAACTCGTTAAAAATGAATTTGTTAGTTTTAGAACTCTTTCCTTCCAAACACTGATCTATGTTAGTTTAGATTTGGGAGCTGTATTTTACGATATTATATTACATATTGATATTATTCCTTATATCATAATCTGTTATTATGATCAGTGCCTGAAATAGATATATATCATATATGATATACCTGAAAGTTAAAATAAGACTACTATAGTAAAAGACTACTACAGAGGTCAGAGATGTGTCTCTGAATAGGTAGTGTTAGTTCTAGATTTAAGTTAAATAATCGGTTCCCCTATGGGCTATGGCTGGATGTCCCGTGAGGATGCGCAGAAGAAAAACCGATTTTGGTCGGGTCGAGGCATGTTCTCTCGTAGTCTCGTGGAACTGAGTATATTATTAACGGTACCGCGAAAATATAACCTCGGAATAAATAACCCCATATGAGATTTTGCAAATTAATAAGTGTATGAATATTAATTATTAGTTATGTATATATAAATTATGTATATAGTATAAATAAGGTGTGTCAAAATGAATAAGTGAATTATTTACTTTTATCGGCGGTTTTATTATTAATACGGTAAAATTTATGAATTGTATTTAGCCAAAATTTGAAATTTAAATGCTTATAAAAACACATCACTGTAATCTATTATTTTAATTATTAAATTTTAAATGTGATAAATTTAAAAGAAATAATAAAATAATAAATACATTTTTTAATTTTAAAAAAAGATTATAAAATAGATAATATTAATATTATGTATATATATTTTTTACATATTATTATTTACCGTGATTTAAAAAATTAACAATTTGTTTTAAATTATTATTATATTATTAAAATTGTATTGCATTGCACTTGGTGAATATTTTTTATTTATATATTATTGACATTCATACGTTTATAGCGTGATTTAAAAAATTTACAATTTGTTTTGAATTATTAATTATTAGGTAGGTACCTACTACCTGGTACACCTTACAAATCATTTTTATTATAAGGTTATTTTTTCCGGGGTTATTTATGAGGTGAATCAGTATTAACACAGATTATTAATCAGGACTTGAAGCTGTTTCAACATTTAGTGATAAGAACCGAAAATTGTTCAAAACTCAGTAAATGTTATTGTTTAAAGAAATGGTGGTTACCATTCACCAATATAATAAAGTAATTACCAATGCCTGGTTTTTAACGGGTTTCAAGTGGTTTAAATAACCTCTACCTAGTCGATTTTAACCTGTATAAATAGCAGTGGCGTATATAAGGGGTGGGCTGCAGCCCCCCCCCCTCCGAAAATTACAGTATTTTTAAATAGAACAACAATATATTTTATTAGGTGGTACTCTATTATATTTTATAATATTTTATAGCCTGTTGAAAAATAACAAATACGAATATATTTATAGAAACTGTTAAATATATAGTAGACAATAGCTTCTAAGTAATAGATCATTTGCTAGTTTCTGTCTACTAAAGCCCACCCCCAAAAATTATTTCTATTTACGCCACCGTTAAACATGTAAGGGCAATCGGTACATTCAGTTGGGGGCAACTGGTACATTTGGTTGAGGGCAACTGGTATATTTTTAAGATCCTGATAACAGCCGTGGGGGGAAACTGGTCAACACCCATTTCTTAAACTAAGAAAAAACTATACGATTAACATGAACCTAAATAGTTGATTAAAATGTTTAAAAACTAAACTTTCAACATTGTTAACATTTCTGTACTTTTTTCATACAATAAGTCAATTACTTGATCCGAGGTTAATATCAGCACTCAATTCTGGCTTAATAAATAACAAGTAACAACCCCATACACGCCAAATATTGTGCATACAATTTAGCCGAGCGTCTATTTATATTATTATGATCAATACTAAATAAATAGATAATAATAAGCTAATAGTAATGGTTTTGTACCTTGGTAAATGGTAATGGTAATTAAATTATTATTTAATAAACATAAACAAAATTCATAATAATATTATGTTACCTACTAATTTAAACACACCCTATGAAACACAAAAATAGGAGTACCTAGGTACGTAATAATAATTATTGAAAAATTTAAAATAAATTACTTTTAAATAAATAAATATACTTTTTCCACTCATACCTCATTGTTTCAATAGTACCTAGGTAACTTTTACATTGACTTTCCTGTGTACTAATTTAAAACTCTTGTCTTAATATTATTATTATTTTATTATATTTATATATAAGTATATAACACTAATCAGGTTGAACACACCAAATCTAAATTCATTTTTAAATTATAAACTATTTTCAATTTATTCAAATTATTATTTTAATAGTTTGTATTACCTACTAAAGACATTTATTATTCTAGAAATTAAAAAAAACTGTGAACATATTTTAAAGTATTTTTTTTTTACTATGATGACCACCTCGCATGTTAAAATGCTGTCAGTTGGGCTCTAAATGTGATTTAATTGTCCTGAATGTACAACATGACTCCCTAAATAACAAAAATTTACTAACAAAATTCAAAAATTTGACCTACCAGATAATACTTTATAGGTGTTACAAGTTCCTATATAGATTATAATGACAATTATTATAAAATATACCATTTAATTTTATTATAATTTGATGAGGTAACAATTTTGAACTCAGATTTACCAATTATTTTAGCAAACGATTAAACAATTTGTTATTATATTACATTAAATTTTGTTTATTTTATGATGTAGGGAAGTTTATCTTCTACATCTACTAAGTTTATTATAAATTATAATCTAAAAGTATCAAACTGATAACAGTATACCCATAGGCGCAACTAAAGGCTAAACACTGGGGGTGCTAAAATTATGTAGAGAACACAAACCCGTGGGGGCTACGCCCCCACACCCCAAAATAACATACATACTTTGATTTTTTAATTACTATAACCATTCCTAAATGCACCATGAACTCATAAGGACACTAATATTTAAGTAAATCAACAATGATGAATACATGAGGTATATTATATTATTTAGGTGATAAAAATAGTAACCTGGAAATATAAATGGATAAAAAAAAATGTGGTCAAGTGGGTACTGCTTTGCTGTACAATAGTTGCTGAGAATGTCGTTGTAATGGATGTGTTATATTTGAATTCAATTTGAAAAATTTTCTCATTAATAGCTATAAATAGTTCATAAAAAGTCAAAAGTTTTTAAAGAATTTACGATGTATGGAAAATGCTGATATAAATATTTGGTGAAAATTTCAAGAGCCTACAGTTATTCATTTTGGAAATACAACAAAATCCAAAAAATCGATTAATGGGAATTCGATTTACCGCTGAATATTGAATATCGTAACAATTATTATTACAATTAAGTTCAAACACACATAAAAAATTCAAGTTGAAGTATACTTTTTTTAATAGGTAGGTAGACAAACTTATGTGAAATTTTTTATTAACATTTTTAATCTTGGGCCTTAACTGTGAAAAGAAAATCTTTTATGATTTGAATTCTAATTCAATTCTAATTGAAAAATAATTAAAAATATTTGAAAAATTTCTCAGTCACAAATACCTCAAAAAGAGTCAAAATTGTTTAAACATTTTACCATGTAAGGAAAATTTTAATTTTTAACATTTGATAAAAATTTCAAGCATCTAGATTATTCGTTTTTAAATTACAACAAAATATCAAAAATTGATAGATGGAAATTCTTTAATTTACTGATAAAAATTTAAAATTCAATGTTGTACACATTTTAGATTCAAACAATCATAAAAAATGTATGTTACTTTCCAGTAAACTTTTTTTTTGTTTAAGATAGTACCAATTGTGAGGAGTCTTCTATCAACATTTATAATGTTAGCTATGAAAGGAAAAACTTATATAAATTTCTAACTGAAAATTAAAAAAAAATTTGAAGAATTCTAAATTATAATTTTTGATATACCTATAATCATTACAAACAATAATTTGTGTTTCTGCTAAAAACGAAGAAATAAAAAAAAATATTAAGTAAAGCTAAAAAAACTATTTTTTTCATACGATTTTTCAATTTTTGCTGTTTTTGAACTGGGGGTGCTGAAGCACCCCCAAGCACCCCCCTAGTTGCGCCTATGAGTATACCTAGTCACAAATAATAATATAATTTAATGTAATTCCAGTATAAACTTCATAATGAAGTCATAAAATATTAATTCGAATGAAAAAAAACTATGTAAAAACAATGAAAAATACATGTTATATGTTCAGTGACCTCTACCATGGGATTTTGCATTTGATTGTCCTAAATTAATGTTCTTTCATATTCAACATATTTTAAAGTATTTTTTTTTTACTATGATGACCATGCGAGGCGCATGTTAAATTTCTGTCTATGCACAGTATTTAGAGGTGAAAAAGCTGGGAACAATCGCTGCAGGTACCACATGGCACATCAGTTGAGCTCTGAATATACAACATGACTTCCTAAATATCAAAAATTTAAACAGAAGTTTATCTTATTTACATCTTGGTACCTACTTCCTTTATTAATTATTAATTAATTGATGTCGCCACTATAATATATGTAGATATAGCTCATAAATTATAATCTAAATTTATCAAACTGATAACAGTATAGTCACATGGTTTATTTATTGACTACCAGACTACCTACCAGCTATTATTAATTTGTCAACAGGAATATTAAATTGATTTTTGACTTGCTGTCATGTTTAAACTTTAATTGTACATCTCCGTTATAGTTGTACTTTTAATTTTAAGTTGTTAGTGTTTAAAGCATCTTAGCATTTTCACTAGTTAGGTATTTTTAAGCTCTGGTTGTTTGGGTATTTAACTTGTTGGTGGTAGTTCTCTGTTTCTGCATTTCTGAATAATCAATTATATTGTATTCATAATGGATGAATTCATTAAGTTCTTAAAAAATAATAATATCATTGCGGTTCTATCAAATGAAGTTTCTAATATAAATGAAAAGACTTCGATTCTTAGAGCCAATATAAATAATGTTAATGAAGTAACCTTACTGTGCTGACATAGGTACCCAATATTTATGAAACATGACTCTGAAAAAAAAAATGTCTTGTACATTAATATTAACCAAATAATGAGAACCATTTTTACTTACCTTGATGGATTGTCAAGCTGACCAACACGAATCCAATTAGTTTTCGAAAATTCTTGGTAAAGCATTATGAAATTCTCAACTTCATTAACATTATTAATATTGGCTCTAAGAAAACAACACACACAACTAAAATATCGTTGCCATGTACGTGAATGTTTCAAAAATCTACAATTCATATCTGTGTCACATAGTTACCACTTGTCAATATTCATTTCTTGTGTTCATTACGAAAACAATTTCATTTCTACGTATTTCTGTATAATCTTCTCCGTTAATTCTGCCTATAGAATATTATCAAATAAATATGTCATATAGATGTGTATCTATGCCTAACATGGCCGCGATGTGTGAAAATTCCTCAGCCAAATCGACAGATATTGGATGGCGATCAACGCCAAATCTGAAGTTTCAGCAGGTCACCAGCGATGTACGGAAACCGGAATCGTCGAAAAATGTTGATTCCAAAGGTTTTCTGGACGGCAGGTTCTGTATATCTGAACCAAACTTCCCCGTACATCCAAAATTAGCTGGCGAGACAGCTGCAGATATGGGGTGGCGATCAACGCCAAATCTGAAGTTTAACCGTACCAATGATATACGAAGACCGGAATCGTCGAAAAATTTTGATTCCAAAGGTTTTCTGGACGGCAGGTTCTGTATATCTGAACCAAACTTCCCCGTACATCCAAAATTAGCTGGCGAGACAGCTGCAGATATGGGGTGGCGATCAACGCCAAATCTGAAGTTTAACCGTACCAATGATATACGAAGACCGGAATCGTCGAAAAATTTTGATTCCAAAGGTTTTCTGGACGGCAGGTTCTGTATATCTGAACCAAACTTCCCCGTACATCCAAAATTAGCTGGCGAGACAGCTGCAGATATGGGGTGGCGATCAACGCCAAATCTGAAGTTTAACCGTACCAATGATATACGAAGACCGGAATCGTCGAAAAATTTTGATTCCAAAGGTTTTCTGGATGGCAGGCTCTGTGTATCTGAGCCAAACATCCCCGTACATCCAAAATTAGCTGGCGAGACAGCTGCAGATATTGGGTGGAGATCAACGCCAAATCTAAAGTTTCAACAGGTCACCAGCGATGTACGGAAACCGGAAAGTCCGAGACACAGACGTCCTTGTCGTTCATTTTGGTGCCAGACAAAGAAATTTGTCAGGCGGTTCCTTTGTTGTTGTGGTTCTATTGACATGATAGACCAGTAATATGTATATTATAGAGTTTAAAAGGTTTTTAAACATCCCCTCCTCTCCCACCGTTATCTCACTTTTGTGTTCGCTGGTACTATTCTGAAACCGTTTATCATGTCCTCCATTGTCATTTGTACCAAGTTAGTGTAGGTTTGCCTCACGTAATTCATGCACTGTACGTCTGTACCATCGTCGGCTCTTCGCCACTTGTTTTGTTCTGTATTAAATTAATATTATTAATATTATTATGTTACTCATATTAAACGTATTATTATAAAGTATGTACTATGTATTAATTGATAATACCTATCTATTATATTTATCTCATTCGCTTTGAATAAATATATGTAATAAATCCTATATGGTCACGCAGGTGGATATTGTATTGTCATGGATGTCATCGATTTTCATGATAGTAAAAAAAATTAAAAATTATCTATACTAGAGTGTTTGACAAATGATTTACTTCACCTTCCGTTTAACCACCCCAAAATCGAGCCATGTACGGGTGCGCATAATATTATATGAGCGATATATTATAAGTTCACGCCTCTCCGTTTCGACTAGTTACGAATTATATTATAGTATTTACCTATTCGCAAACAGCTCGGTGTTATATGCCTGCGGATAATGTTATTTGTTCTGCATCGTGATATGGAAATAACCGAATACACACTGAAATAAACGTGCAACCATGTAGACGTCTCTGCGGCAAACACCACGCCGTAAGTTTGAGCTTCAGTGGTAGCACTGGTAGGTAAACATTAATAGGTACTGTTAAAAATCGTGAGTAGTACTTAGAAGACGCTCCAGGCGTGTTATTCGCACACTCCACAGAGTCGGTATATTATACTGTAATATTATATAGATGATCCGAGTTCTAATGTTGGACTCGATGGCGTATAATTGTACACCCCAATTTTTTGTATACAATAATATTTATTAAAATTAATATACATATCATCAGCCTAATTCGCAATATTGTCCTAACTCCAAAAATTTGATTTTGGAATTAATTGTGATTAAAATTAAGGGAAAAACTGCATTGTATGATAAAGTTGTAACTGTTAATTTGTAATTTAGGGAGTCATGTTGTACATTCAGGACAATAAATCACATTCAGAGCCCAACTGACAGCATTTTAACATGCGAGGTGGTCATCATAGTAAAAAAAAAATACTTTAAAATATGTTCACAGTTTTAAATGTTTGTACAGTTTTTTTTTTTGTCTAATATTTATATACTTTCAATGATCGTGTAACCCCTACCTACCTCTGACTATGTAGGTAGACATGTATGTATTATTTTTTACCTACCTTAATATATTTTGTTTACTTAATACTTGCATAACATTTTAAAAAGGTTGAATTAGTTAAATTCTAAATGTGTAAAAAAATATTATTTATAAACCACTGCTGATGTAAGGTAGTAATGTAGTGTACCTACAAATATAAAATTGAAAATAATAACAGGGTTTTTCAATCATCGATGAACTAGACTACCAAACTAGACGTCCAAAATTGTTTTTGCACCATTCATGTGAAGTTACAACAATTTCTTTAATTGGATTTTTAAACCGCTAGCTTCATAGTAGCTACCATTCCATATATTATTAAAATAATCATTGAACACTAGTTCAATTCGTTCCTCTAAAAATAGTTATTTCTTTATTAAAAATACAATATATATATTAATGTTAGAGCATGAACTTTTAGTAAGGTACCTACCCATATTTTAATTAAGAATCTTATGTTTTAGTAAAAATAAAACATTTAAGTAAGATTGGTATTTCGTTTCTATGTTAGGAAGAACCTAGACAATATTTTTAGCTAATACAAAAGGTGTGTACAAGTACAATACACTTATTCCAGTAAGAAATGTTCACTCTGAGGTAGGTATAGGTGCCTACTAAAGTAAAAAATAAAAATAACTGTGTAGGGATCACATTCTACATTAATTTATTGAATTATAATAACATAATAATATTGTTAAATATTAGTTAGGTACCTTTTCCTACTAAATAGTTATTTTAATTTGTTTAAATTAAATAATATAATATAATATTTAAATTAATATTATATTATTAAATTAAATTAAATTATTTGATAAATGATAAAAAAAAAGAGGGCAATTTGAAATGGGCCAATGAGAACGTGGTATACACAAGGCGCTCTGTGGCGTCCTGGGTTTCCTAATACGCCGTCGGGTCCTGTACTCCTGTCGCGTACTCGCGTTGAACAATGACAAATAAAAGTGTCAATAAGCGCGACGCGTTGTCTGACCTCTGCAGAACGAACGACTTAAAATTGCGATGAAACGGCACAACGACTTAGAAAACAAACGCGTTGTCCGCACACACGGTTTGGCTGCCAAGACACAGCCCAACGCGGCGAGGGAACTCAACGATGCGTCGGGCTCGACAGCCTGGAAAAGACAAAAGACGGCTGGCGGGCGGCGGCACAGCCTTCGGCTGCGAACGGCCCCGGCGCTGGACGGCCAACGAGGGGGTAAGCCACCTCGTAAGCTTCGGCATCCGAGGCGCAACTTTGGGGACTTATGCCGAAACTACGGTGGCGCGAAAACGCGTCCGTGTTCGAACAGTAGTATAGATGTAAAACGGAGAAATATTGCGCCCAATTAACAAATAAGTTTATACCTATATTATCTGGACCCCCCCCCCCCACCACCGTAGGTACATGAAATTTTGACTGAATGTTTATATTCGCATTTTCTATACACCATAACATTTTCCAAATATTTTGACTTATTTTGAGCTGTTTACTGACATTTTCAGTTTCCATTTTTTTTAGTTTTTTTTTCTATAAATATCAATAAAAATGCAATGGCGTCCGCAGGATTTTTCAATGGGGTGGGGGGCTTGGAAATTAGTTACAATTTAATTTTTATTTTGTCCAGTCTAATAATTGCAGACGTTCATTTGGGGTATTTTAAAATGTTTGTAACTCTACTGGTAGAAAAAATGCTCTGATCATAAGCTTCGATGCCCAGTGTATGTTTTTGGAAGCAAATTGGATCTAGTTAGTACTTTTAGGAGGTCGAAATTGAAAATTCTTAGTGCTTTTAAAAATAATTGGAGAAAAAAAAATGAAAATTTATTTAAATTGTTTTAACTTGTTTAACAAGCTTGGTTATACCGTCTTAACTTGGATTGTATTTGATTACCTAATTAAATTTTTTTTTCTATAAATGTCAATAAAAAATTATTTATCCGGTCAAAAAGCTTAAAAATGTAATACGTTAGTGTTTTTATTATAGCTAAAATATTAATAATACATAGGCATCATGGTTATTTTTTATAAGCATTTGAAGTTCAAATTTCGTCATTTCACGGTTAATTTATAGTTCAAAACTAATAAAATATAAAATATGTATATTATCTAAGGCTAAACAATTTAATACAAGGTCTTTCATACAAGTAGTTCATACTTTTACCGAAAAATTACAGATAATTTATGAAAATTGGTTATGTTGTATTTATGCAAATACAATGTTTTTTTCAAAAATGAATTCATTCTGGTAAGACATATATGAGATTTACTATAGTTGACACTTTGACAGTTTAAACTTGATAAACATTTTTTTGAAAAAGTAATAATAATACGGGCAATGGGGGGGGGGGGGCTTCAGCCCGTTATTCTCCCCCCTGCGGACGCCCCTGTAAAAATGTATTTGTTGAGTGAAAATACTTGAAAATTTAATACAAGGCTCCTACTATATTTGAAATATATTAAAAATCCTTAGTCACAGTTTTTTTTATAAGCATTTAAAGTTTGAATATTGACAAAATATGGAAAAAATCACGAAAATTAGCAAATTATTTTGTGTCACCCCGCCGCCGCCGTTTTCGTCCATACAGACCAAGGTTTATAGATTATCTCGTATTGCATATTGTATAACATTGTTGCATTAATTGTTTATATTATTTATTACTATTATGTAATCATTTGGGCGCTCACCTATTAATTATTATTTATACCATTTCTTATTATTATATGCCATCATTTACGTTCAGTACCATTTAGTACCATTCATTTTTATATAAATCTACACGTTATTTTGGATAACCTCTTCCCGTCCACAGCACCCTGCAAGTCGTTGCCGCAATCCGCGAGATACAAATAAAGGTGCGGCGCGGCGCAATCACTACCACTAAGTTCATAATATCCACATCAAATATTGTAATGAAACATTTTTTATTTAATTAATTAAAAGTAGTAATTTTTATGTAATTTAAATCATACATATATAAAATACCTACTGTAAATATAATTTTAACTTAAAAATAAAAATAAAAGCAAATATTATTTAATAATAATTTTTAAAATAAAAAATAGAAAATAATAAATACACTTAAAGTATTATATAAATTAATTTAAATAATAAATTCAAGAAGCCTTTTTTTTAAGCTCAATTCCTTCAAAACATCATCAGTAGTAATGTTGAATAAAATTAAGTAGTAAATTACTTACTGGATTATTAGAAAATGTTGGGTAAAATAACGTTTTTATTCTAAATAACGATAAACGCAAAAATTGGGTAACGTTTTAATTCTTAACGTAAAAATTGTGTAACGTTTTAATTGTAAATAACGTAAAACGGGATTTTTTTTTCAAATGCAAGCTCTGCTTAAAAATATTACGATTCTATATAATTTAGATAAAGAATATTATATAATATGTCTATAATTAGTTTAAAAAATACTTAATTATAATGTTTTAATTTTAATGAATATTAATTTACGAATTATGTGCACTTGTGAAAAATAAATATTATAAATAATATAGGTAGTTCGCTGTTGACCTGCAACCGCGACCGCATCGCGTTTTATTATGTAAACAGTTAACAGTTCTCGGGTGACGGGTTTCACTCCGTTGAACACGTTTTCATTCCAATATGAATAACACCACCTATCCGAAAATTTCTAAATCCAAACGATCACTGCTATCTCCTCCAAATTCACCTATCCAAATGAAAAAAAAAAAACTAAGTCATTTGTTTCGCCAAATAAATTCGCTGTCCTAGCCAGACAATGAAATCCAACACGACACCTCTAGTGATATTTCTAATATAACCAAAGAGTCTATATTTCATCATCATCAGGTCAACAACAAGGCTCCCCTAATATACGTTCAAAACATCACCAACTACTCCGCATTCAAAAACGTGTTAATACAAATCACCGGCCTAAACGGTTTTTCTTGTAAGTCCACGTCTTACTTTTTGATTATTCAACCGCACAGACGTACTATATTGTATAACTTAATCGTTAACCATCTAAAGGACACCAGTGCCTTTTTTCATACTTTCATGCCTCCACAATGTCGACCTTACAAGGTCATTATCAGAAACTTGCACCACACTACACTCATCTCCGATATATCTGATGCACTCTCGAAGTTAGGTACTTAGGTCACCCCACCAGACGAGTCACAAACGTAATAAAAAATGGTCACCCATGCCCAACAATAGTTGGGCTCTTAATTTTTTTTTTGGTGATTACTAACCTACATAAGTTTATTTTCCTTCCAATTTTAACAGACTTGAGACTGTGATCTATTTAGAGTATTTAGACCAAAGGTATGGTTAAAAATGTTTTTTTACAGTTTATTTTTTAAGTTTATTTGCCATTAAAAATATAAATGATTAGAATTTTATTTGAATAATAAATGGCCATAACATACAGGTACTAAACAGAGAAAAATATTAAAATTGTTATAAATCAAATATAAAAAAAGGTGGGCAAGTGGGTGTCGCTCTGCTGTACAGTAGGTTACAAGTGGGTCACTGTATAATGGATGGTATTAAATTTGAATTCAATGATATAATATCATTGTATAAGAAAAACGATTCTGAGCGGTGATGGTATGTCAGTCTATGTATAAGGCATATTATATACATATCTATGGTATTAAACAAAAAATTGACCTATAATAGGTACCTATAATAAATTCCAAATTAATCATATCACAATATCCATTAGATACTTATAACGCGTTATACATCAACAAAAACCGTGATACTATCATAGATATATAATAGTACACTTTAGAAGTTTCAAGTACCCACGAATAGTATTATTCAATCACAACAAAATAACTAAAATCGTAATTCTTGGTTTAAATATGAAATTTTGTCTAAATTTGAAATTAAAATGTCTGTAAAAAATAAGTGTGTTTATATATTTTTTAGATTTTTTGGTTACAGTATGAATTATTTAAGAGAATCTTTGTTTTAAATTTTCAACTCTTAGTTATAAAAACTGAACATTTTATAATTTTTTAATTCCAACGATTGATAATTTTCGAGATTTTGATAAATTTTGTCAAAATTCCAACTTTAAATGCTTATAAAAAAAAATCGTGCCTATGTATTTTTAATATTTTTCAACTGATATTGTAACAATATATCAGGAGCCTTGTATTAAATTTTTACACTTTTTGGCCCAACAGATAAAACTTTATTGATATTTATAGAAAAAAAAACTAAAAAAAATTGAAAGCTGTAAATGTCCATAAACAGCTCAAAAAGAGTCAAAATATTTTCAAAATTGTATGGTGTATATGAAAGTCGCTCTCCTGTACAGTAAGTTACAAGTGGGTTACTGTAATAGATGGTGTTAAATTTGAATTCAATGATATAATATCATATTGTATAAGAAAAACACTTCTGAGCGAAAACGGTTAGTCAGCCTATGATATTACGAAGTATATTAAATTTGATGATACTAAGGTAAAGTAATTTATATATAGCCTATTTACGTAGAATCTTGTTTTAAATTTTCAATCCTTAGCCATAGAAGTTAAACATTTTACAAATTTTTAACCTTCAAAATTATAATTAAATTTTAAATGTAATAAATGTTGTCAATATTTGAACTTTAAATACTTATAAAAATTTAATTTGAGTTTCTTGTAGACAATTTTTTTTTTGATAAAGGTAGAATAACTTATGAGGAATCTTGTAATACATTTTCAAATCTTTGATTCTTTTAATGGATGGTATTAAATTTGAATTCAATGATAAAATATTATTGTATAAGAAAAACGATTCTGAGCGGAGACGGTATGTCAGTCTAGGTATAAGACACATTAAATACAGTATCTATGGAATTTTAAAAAATATTGACCTATAACAGGTACCTAAAATAAATTCCAAATAATTAATATCACAATATCCATTAGGTACTTATACCGTGTTGTGCATCAACAAAAAACCGTGATAATATCATAGATATATAATAGTACACTTTAGAAGTTTCAAGTAAACACGAATAATATTATACAATCACAACAAAATAACTAGGTAAAATAGTTATTCTAAGTTTTTTATTATGCAATTTCGTCCAAATTTGAACTTAAAATGTCTATACAAATACACTGTCTATATATTTTTTAGATTTTTTGGTAACAGAATTAACTACTTACATGGAAACTTGTTTACATTTTCAATCCTTAGATATGAAAGTTGAACATTTTATAAATTTTTAAATACAAAATAATTATTCAATTTTAAATTTGATAAATTTTGTCAAAATTCGATCTTTAAATACTTATAAAAAAAAAATGTGCCAATGTATTTTTAATATTTTTCAACTGATATTGTAACAATATATCAGGAGCCTTGTATTAAATTTTTACACTTTTTGGCCCAACAGATAAAACTTTATTGATATTTATAGAAAAAAAAACTAAAAAAATTGAAAGCTGTAAATGTCCATAAACAGCTCAAAAAGAGTCAAAATATTTTCAAAATTGTATGGTGTATATGAAATGCTAATATAAACATTCAGTGAAATTTTCATGTATCTACAGTTTTCGTTTTTGAATTACAACAAAATAAGGAAATCGCTACATGAGAAATCGAGTGAAAATCCAATGTTGTAAAAATTTGAATTTCAAACGCTCATAAAAATTTAGTTTGACTGTCCGGTAGAGATTTTTTTATTGATAAAGGTAGATAATCTTATAAGGAATCTTGTGTTTCATTTTCAAATCTTAGATTTAAAAATGAAAAATTTTTACGAATTCTTAACTCAAAATAATTTGCTAATTTTCGTGATTTTTCCATATTTTGTCAATTTTTGAACTTTAAATGCTTATAAAAAAAAATTGTGACTAAGGATTTTTAATATTTTTCATCTGCCTTTGAAACAACGTATTAGGAGCCTTCTATTAAATTTTCAAGCTTTCGCAACCAACAAATAAAATTTTATTGATATTTCTAGAAAAAAAACTAAAAAAAAATGAAAAATGAAAATGTCCCTAAACAGTTCAAAATAAATCAAAATATTTTGAAAATGTTATCGTGTATAGAAAATGCAAATATAAACAACCAGTGAAAATTTCATGTATCAACGGTCATTTGTTTTAAAGTTACACCAATAACCAAATTCGATTTTTTGGAAAATCGATTTTGCGTAAAAATTCCCGTTTTTCCTTAATTTTTATGTTGTTTTTCCCGGCGCTTGTGAAAACTACTGGAAAATGTTTACTTTTGACCCCCCAAAGTACCAACTAGATTCACTTTCCTATCAGAAAAGGTACTATTGAAGAAAATCGAAGCACTTTTACTGTCCCAAAACGTGATGACAGACACAAAAATATAAAAATATAAAAATATAAAAAAGGTGGGCAAGTGGGTGTCGCTCTGCTGTACAGTAGGTTACAAGTGGGTCACTGTATAATGGATGATATTAAATTTGAATTCAACGATATAATATCATTGTATAAGAAAAACGATTCTGAGCGCAGACGGTATGTCAGTCTATGTATAAGACATATTATATACATATCTATGGTATTAAACAAAAAATTGACCTATAATGGGTACCTATAATAAATTCCAAATTAATCATATCAAAATATCCATTAGGTACTTATAACGCGTTATACATCAACAAAAACCGTGATACTATCATAGGTATATAATAGTACACTTTAGAAGTTTCAAGTATCCACGAATAATATTATTCAATTACAACAAAATAACTAAAATAGTTATTCTAGGTTTTTAATATGTAATTTCGTCCAAATTTGAATTTAAAATGTCTGTAAAAAATAACTGTGTTCATATATTTTTTAGATTTTTTGGTTACAGTATGAACTATTTACGAGAACCTTTGTGTTGAATTTGCAATCCTTAGCTATAAAAACTGAACATTTTATAATTTATTAATTACAATGATTGATAATTTTCGAGATTTTGATAAATTTTGTCAAAATTTGATCTTTAAATGCTTATAAAAAAAAACTGTGCCTATGTATTTTTAATATTTTTCAACTGATATTATAACAATATATCAGGAGCCTTGTATTAAATTTTTACACTTTTTGGCCCAACAGATAAAACTTTATTGATATTTATAGAAAAAAAAACTAAAAAAAATTGAAAGCTGTAAATGTCCATAAACAGCTCAAAAAGAGTCAAAATATTTTCAAAATTGTATGGTGTATAGAAAATGCTAATTTAAACATTCAGTGAAATTTTCATGTATCTACAGTTATTTGTTTTTGAATTACAACAAAATAAGGAAATCGCTACATGGGAAATCGAGTGAATATTCAATGTTGTAAAAATTTGAATTTCAAACGCTCATAAAAATTTAATTTGACTTTCTTATAAACATTTTTCTTTTGATAAAGGTAGACAAACTTATAAGGAATCTTGTGTTTAATTTTCAAATCTAAGATTTAAAAAGAAAAATTTTTACGAATTCTTAACTCAAAATAATTTGCTAATTTTCGTGATTTTCCCATATTTTGTCAATTTTTGAACTTTAAATGCTTATAAAAAAAAATTGTGACTAAGGATTTTTAATATTTTTCATCTGCCTTTGAAGCAATATATTAGGAGCCTTCTATTAAATTTTCAAGCTTTCGCAACCAACAAATAAAATTTTATTGATATTTTTAGAAAAAAAACTAAAAAAAATGGAAAATGAAAATGTCCCTAAACAGTTCAAAATAAATCAAAATATTTTGAAAATGTTATCGTGTATAGAAAATGCAAATATAAACAACCAGTGAAAATTTCATGTATATACGTTCATTTCTTTTAGAGTTACACCAAAAACCAAAATCGATTTTTTGGAAAACCGATTTTGCGTAAAAATTCCCGTTTTTCCTTAATTTTTATGTTGTTTTTCCCGGCGCTTGTGAAAACTACTGAGAAATTTATACTTTTGACCCCCCAAAGTACCAACTAGATTCACTTTCCTATCAGAAAAGCTACTGATGAAGAAAATCCAAGCACTTTTACTGTCCTAAAACGTGATGACAGACACAAAAAAAAATAAAAAAATAAAAAAAAAAATAAAAAAACACACATCATTGTAAAATCAATACATTCATCGTTTCACTCAGAATCTAAAAAAACATACATCATTGTAAAACCAATACATTCATCGCTCCGCTCAGAATCTAAAATACATAGGTGTTGTATAATATGAATAAAATATTGTTTAAAGAAAAAAACATCATTGTAAATTGTAATATATTAATATCTAAATATACACAAATTCCCGCTGGAAAAACAAGTAATACAGACACATGAAGGCACGGAGCCGCAAGATAAAATTATAAATTGCATGTATACTGTAATAGGATAATAATAACATAATATTATTTAAGCATAATATTAATATACATAATTAGTACCTATATTGTTATCAATTTATCATCATCGGTCACAATAATTTAATAATAAATTATAGTCGGGTAGTTTAACGTGTGTCGTGCCTATATATGTGTATTTTAAGGAGCTCGTTTCATTTTATACTAAGCATCAGTGGCGTGTATCATAAAAAAAATTGGCGTTGCTCAAATAATTTTAGAAATTACATTTTTTCATAATACTGTTATACTGACCTATACAATTTCCTAATTTTCTTCCATCAATACCCACCCACCCACCCACCCACCCATATTTAAGGTGTTGCCTGAGCTACACTTGAACCCTATGTACACGCCTCCTGCCACTTGGATATAGACTCTATACCTAGTTATATAATAATCGCATTTCGCATTGCATAATAATTTAGGCTTTTTTCAGCTACGCAAAACAATATAACCAGCCAACCAGGGCTAGGTTGATTGTTTAGAATATTTGTTTGGAGTATAAATATAATGAATCTGGTTGGATTCAAATGTGTTTTTTGGTGTTTGGATTAGAAATTTAATTAATTATAGCATATACTTTTGAAATATATATTGAACTATTTACATAAAAAAATTAAATGTTTAATAAATTATAAAACAGTAAACATTAATTGAGCTATGCAGCAATCCGGCAGGGTTAGGTAATCATAAAACAAATGTGCGTATTGCGAGTACACTTCGACTAATTTACATAATAATATAATATACTGTAAACGGAATTTGGAGGGGAAATGTCTTATAAGGAATCTTGTATTAAATTTTCAAATCTTAGATTTAAAATGAAAACTTTTAACTCAAAATAATTTGCGACTTTTTGTGAATTTTACGTATTTTGTCAAAATTTGAACGAAAAAAAAAATTGGAACCATGTATTTTTAACATTTTTCTACAGCCATTGTAACAATATATATACCTATCAGGAGTTTTGTATTACATTTTCAAGCTATAATTTTACCCAACGAAAAAAATTTATTGACAAAAAGAAAAAAAACTATAGAAATTGGAAACTGAAAATGTCCCTAAACAGCTCAAAGCCTCAAACAAGTCGAAATATTTTTAAAACTGTATGGTGTACAGAAAACACTAATACAAGCATTCATTGAAAATGTCATGTATCTACGGTCATTTTTTTTAGAGTTACACCTGCAAAACTTCAAGGAATTTTAAATGTTGACCTCCTTGTTGCACCAATTAGATTCACTTTCCTATCAGAAAATATGCTGTTAAGGAAATCTATAAGCATTTTTACAGTTCTAAAAGATGATGACTGACACAAATGAAAATAATAAAATTTAAAAAACACACATCATTGTAAAATCAATCGTGAATGATCACTCCGCTCAGAATCTAAAAGTTGGCTAAAAATAATACAGTTGCATAATATTGTGTAATTTTGGCCACGTTATGATTGTTGGTCCACTGACTTTAAAGTTTTTGTACCTGCTAAACGATAAACTAATATATTAATGAGTATAATGAAAAAAAATGTGTTATTCTCCTGTTTTAAGGGGGCTGCAGCAGGTTTTGTCAAAAGTCAAAACTAATGTAGATTTGACCAATCTAAACATTAATTTTGTTATTATAATGTTTTTCAATATATTTAAATTCCGTATCATAAAATAAACCTTAAGACGGCTGGAGGGGGCTCCAGTCAATGAAAAAAAAGGTGCTCTACTGTACGGTAGGAGTGGGTCACTGTATAATGGATGGTATTAAATTTGAATTCAATGATATAATATCATTGTTTAAGAAAAACGATTCTGAGCGGAGACGGTATTATGTCAGTCTAGGTATAAGGCATATTATATACTTATCTATGGTATAAAAAAAATTAGGTACTTATAATAAATTCCAAATTAATCATATCACAATATCCATTAGGTATACTTGTAACACGTTATACATCAACAACAAAGCCTGATACTATCATATATTTATAATAGTGTACTTTAGAAGTTTCAAGTACCCACGAAGAATATTATACAATCACAACAAAATAACTAAAATAGTTATTCTAGGTTTTTTATTAATATGTAATTTCGTCCAAATTTGAAATTAAAATGACTATAAAAATAAACTGTGTCTATGTATTTTTTAGATTTTTTTGTTAACAGAATTAGCTACTTACGTGGAATCTTGTTTTAAATTTTCAATCCTTAGATATAAAAGTTGAACATTTTATACATTTTTAACTACAAAATAATAATTCAATTTAAAATTTGATAAATTTTTTAAAAATTCGATCTTTAAATACTTATAAAAAAAAATTGTGCCTATGTATTTTAAATATTTTTCAACTGCTTTTTAACAATATATCAGGAGCCTTATATTATATTTTTACACTTTTTGGCCCAACAAATAAAACTTTATTGATATTTATAGAAAAAAAAATTTAAAAAATTTAATACTGTAAATGTCCGTTAACAGCTCAAAAAGAGTCAAAATATTTTTAAAAATTGTATGGTGTATAGGAAATTCTAATATAAACATTCAGTGCAATTTTCATCTTTTGTTATTCGTTTTTGAATTACAACAAAATAAGGAAATCGCTACATGAGAAATCGAGTGAATATCCAATGTTGTAAAAATTTGAATTTCAAACGCTCATAAAAATTTAATTTGACTTTCTTATAGACATTTTTTTTTTTGATAAAGGTAGATAATCTTATAAGGAATCTTGTATTACATTTTAAAACCTTAGATTTAAAAAGAATAATTTTTACGAATTCTTAACTCAAAATAATTTGCTGATTTTCGTGATTTTTCCATATTTTGTCAATTTTTGAACTTTAAATGCTTATAAAAAAAAACTGTGACTAAGGATTTTTAATGTTTTTCATCTGCCTTTGAAACAATATACTAAGAGCCTATGAATTTTCAAGGTTTTTTAACCAACAAATAAAATTTCATTGATATTTTTAGAAAAAAAAAACTAAAACAAAATGGAAAATGTCCCTAAACAGTTCAAAATAAATTAAAATATTTTAAAATGTTATCGTGTATAGAAAATGCAAATATAAACAACCAGTGAAAATTTCATAAGTTACACCAAAAACCAAATTCAATTTTGTGAATAATCGATTTCGCGTGAAAATTCTCGTTTTTCCTTAATTTTTCTTTTGTTTTTCTTGGCGCTTTTGAAAATTACTGATAATTTTGATCTCCCCAATGCACTAACGATATTCATTTTCCAATCGAACAAGATACTGAAGTTGAAAATCGAAGCATTATTTCGACTACTTATCGTGAACACAGACACAAAAAAAAAAAAAAAACACATCATTGTAAAATCAATACATATTCATCGTTCCACTCTGAATATAAAAGTGACTTTTAGACCAATATGCTAGAAAAAACTGGAAGAATTTGGTTTGACAGATTTTAATTTTGAAAATGGATGATGATTGATCAACAAGTTTACTAGGGAATGATCCAGGCAATTTTGAATATTCCAATTATTGTTAGTGTCATAATGAATAATATAAATACAAAAATATCATATTTTTTCGATAATTTTCTTCTTGATATCACAGCAGAAAAAAAAATATTCAAAATAGCCTCGATCATTCCCTAGTAAACTATTTGATCAATCATAATCCGTTTTCAAAATTAAAATCGGTCAAACTAAATTCTTCCAGTTTTGTCTTGTTTATTGGTCTAAAAGTCAATATTTTTTCATCTGCTACAGCTCCCTTAATATAAATTATTATTTAATTGAAATATTAACTTACTGAAAGTCTTACTGAGTAAAATAAACAAACAAAAAATATGGTGACCACCTATGTATTTTTGGAATGTCGGAATAATGGTACGGTCCATAAAATGTATAGCAAAAGAAATAAAAAAACGCTGGAATACTGGTACTTTTCAAAATTTTATTTTCAGGAGTCCTATAACATATTTACAATGTTTATATAGTTTTAATAAATCCTAAAGATTTTTTCCTTATACTTTTTTTAACAAAAATTATTCCCTCTATTTTGTTGTTAACTGTGTGGTTATATGGAATTTCATTTGAATACTTTATAAACTGGAATTTAAGTTAGTTCCGTAAATGCATAAATAAAAATGTATTTAATAAAATTAGTTTTATCAAATTAATTGTTACTTTTCAGTTTTCCCGGGCATTTAAAATTTGAGTTTTGTGTGCGTTTCCGCCATTACAATTTTTATTCTTCCTCAAAACCATATAAGAATTTCTTATGTATTATTAACTCACTACCTCTTTGACTTTAAAATGATCCATTACATGACACGTAATAGGTAAAATGTTTGTTAGTGAAAAATAGTGACTACTCAATCCACTATTGCGAATGAATGTGAAATAATGTGAACTAGTGAGAACTTACTATTGGTGTATAGTTCATGACATTTATTGATTATCTATCGTATCTTATCGTATACTTATCGAACAGTAATATTATTTAATATTGGGAGGTATTTAATCGATTATTTTCACTCAAAAAGTCACTCGTGGTTTCCCATCATTGTCTTTAAAATTAAATTAAAAATAATCGTTCATATTTTCTTCTTTTTTTTATCACTATACTTATATTCCGCGAGTATATAAAGACCGTACCCGTTTTCCGTATTTTTGTCTTTTGATGTTTTTAAATGGTATGAACCACTTATGAGGAACGAGGACCCTTGTATTAAATTGTTGAACATATATTATTAAAATTGATAATTTTATGATTTTACAACTAGGTTATACAATAATTCGTCTTTTTAATGAAATGAACATAGACAACTATAGGTAATATTAAAAATTACATAGTTTTAATATTTTAAAATTACATTTTATAATTTATTAAAATACCCATGAAGAGCTTCGTCTGATTAATACTAAATAAATATTAAAATATGTTTTTCAGTTTTACACTTTTAAGATAAATTACAATTATTTACTATACGACAAATAAATAAATGCGTTGCACCAAAAATATCTAAAACAACATAATATTCACTATATTCATTAAATAAATAAATGATATGGCATAAAACAAATGTTACAAAATTTATTATTTTATTTTTTGCTCGAATGAACAATAAATATCTATTATTATAGACTGTAAAATTTATAAATTTGTTTATTTTTTCCTTGTAAATGTCAGAATAATAGTAAATTATTATAAAAATGGAAAATTTAGAAATCTTTGTGTACTTACTTGCTTTAATTGAACGGTATAAAACGGTGCACGCAATAACCAGTAATTATATTCATTACTAAATAGTATATGGTTTTTTTTATTACTTATCTATGTACTAAATTAATTTTCTACTAATTTTTACTTGAATTAAAACAGTTTAAGTATCTATTTCTATTAATAAAGATATATAAGTGAAATGTACCTCATAAATAATTCCGGTTTATTTTTTTTAATTTTATTTACGTTGGCGTATGTGAATTGCGATGAAAAGGGACCATATAATTCTCACGATGACAATCAACACAAAAAATGCAAGATTGATTGGGTTAAGGCTACTGATGGAAATGGCCATATCGCTACTTGTCGTCTTAAGTGTCAAACGAAATGCAGATATAATCAAAAAACGGACCAATGGCGTTGTAGAAAATCTAGTACAGGTTTATCCAAATCATGTGAATGTTGTAGAGGTGAGTTTCATAAATTACTATTGTTTATTAATTTTTAAAAACAAATATATATATATATGTTTATTTTCAATATTTATAGATAATGTTCCTGGCGTTCCTATTCCTCCTTATTGAGAAAATGCAACTGCTTACCTGCTACATATGGCTGAATACCGAATCTGTAATATAAACCAAAAATAATATGCACAGTTCCAAAAATGGGAATATTCAACTCAATCGATCGTCATATACTCATATTTTGTAATAATATTATATAATTGGTATTTGTTTAAATTAAATAAACACGAATAATAATACTCAATATATTTCATGCATTAAATGAGTTTAAATGAATAATGTTGATCGAGCCAGATCAATATTATATAAATATAATAGATATTATATTATAATATATGAAGGGTTAAGGGGCAAAACGATCATAGTCAAAATAAAGAAAAAATCAATTAATTATAGTGCCTTTTGGTTAGTTTCATAACGAATCGACACGTGAATCGAGTTATGGAAAAAAGATCACGGTCAATGATATAATACAGGTTTAAATATTTCCATAACGAAAAAAAAAGTCCAGAGTCCCACTTTAAAACTGCAATACTGAACATTTTAGGAATATTGACTATTATCGTTTTTCCCCGTAACCCTTCATATTGATGTATGATAAGGTATTCCATATACCGACCGTTTTTAAAGAGTTGAGTATAGGCAATTTTTAGCTAATCTGTATAGTAAGTGTGTGCATGTGGGTGTGTAATAAATTATCATTAGTGTGAGTGACTTCCCTGTACAATAGATAAGCGTTGCGCACTCGCACTCGTATGCACATGTCACATTATGCCTAACAACAAATTTATTTCGCGGCGAAATGTTGTAAATCATAGACGATAATAATAATAATAATAACTCCGATAATAATTTTGAAAACAAATTTTGTTTTGTTGTTCAATCAACTTTTGATCCTTCGAGCCACATTTTAAATTTATTATTCTTAAAAAGAAAAATCTCACTTCAAATTTAGAAAAAAAAATTGTAATGGACATAAATATATTAATTTTTTTTTTTTATTATTTTGATTCGAAGGAATAAGGATTCAAAATAGACTTCATAATAAATTCAAATTCCTATGTTTTTTAAATTATTATAGGAGTAAAACTCAAGTGAGTACGTTAGAACGCGTATAGGTCTATTTTTCTCTGGCAGTCGAGATATGCGACCCGTTGGTGATATACGTTTCTGAGTGCATTGTATTATATGGTTTATTATTCATTGTATTAAAAATCTTTTTTATTAATTCAACTTAACATTGTTTGGATATCTTATTTATCACTTCCTCTCAACAAAATTAACATAATGACCAAAATGGTTTTGATTTTTTTTTTAGTAAATATTTCGTATTTTAAAAACATAAGATTAATGGTAGTTCACTATAATAAATAATAATGATAGTTAGACTTAAAAAACAATGAGTGCTAAATTAGAACTAGGGGGTGCTAAACCCAACTAATTAGCAATTTCACTTATATACTTTAATATATTATAATATATTATCAGGTTAGACCCTGCACCCAGCCATCGGCCATCGACACACTAGTAATTACAGAACTTAGGTACTCAGCGAACCTGTCTATACTTTCTACAGAGTGATATTTACAATAAGACAAAGACACACGAAACGACAAAACACATTGGTCGGTCGGTGTGTCGTAGGTGACCTTAAAGCTCAAAGTTTCGGCATCAGTTTAACTTTAACTATTAATCAACCATGACCGATTCATCAAATTCAACAAGTTATGAACGTGTGTACATTTGTTTCAGCATGACTAAAACATCAAAATGTGTTATCACTTTATCAGTCATTTTAAAACTGTTTCTACTTTCTGCCATACTAATTTCTAATGATCAGTATCGCGTCATGAAAAGCAACTGAAACTTGTGAAGTAGATTATTTTTGTATATTTATTATATTTTCTAAACCTGAGTTATAATTTTAACTTAAACTGCAACTTTACTATAATATTACGTCCCTAAATGTATATTGTTAAAAAAGGTTTATAAATAGCTTGGTCATCGTTTATGAAAATCAATAATATTTGTACGACTTTGATATGCCCTCATGGGCCGGGATCCACTTTCCTATGTGGTGCACTGCTGATATGTATACATAGACCACAGAGTCATGAGACTTTGCATTCATTAACTATAGCGTTGGACCAAAGGGGTAGGATAGGACTTGTCCCGCACTCCCACTTTATCTCTCCTCGGCTGGTATACCGAATTGGTTCCCGAGCCATCACCCTACGTGTCGAATTGGTTATCGTATAAAAGGGTATTTTATTAAGGTACCTAAGCGCCGTAAGCCAAACTGGTTCCCGTTTAACAAAGGTATTTTGAGAGAAATTGGTTCCTGTTTAATTAAGCAAATTTTTCTTCTCAATTTTCCCGACTTAGGAGTTAGGACTGTCAACTTTAAAGTAGGCTTGGTTAAAAATGTGATTTAATGTATGTTAAAAAAAAGATAAAATATATAAAATTTAAAATCGTGGATTTAGAAGTCAACCAGTCAACACTTAAGTTAGGTGTACAAAATCGTTAAGCATATTCTGTGCTAATATGAATTAACGATGATTGATAAAAAAATTGTCATTTAAGATTTAACCATTTATACGAAAAAAAAAGAAGACTGCGATTAAATAAGAGAGTGATGATCATCGAGCATGTTGCTTACGAAATTACGTGCGCACATCGCGGCATATGGGTTATGGAACCGATCTGATGGAAAATGTTATGTACCTATATTATTTTTATTTTATTCAAATAGAAAACGGATTTTAATACATTAAATAATAACAAAAATACAAGTAAATATCTAATGTGTTTTAAACTAGCATGCTAATATAATTGACATATTTATACACAAGGTGACCCATTTAAGTATGTCTTCTTTCCTTGTATTTTAATTTTTCTTTTAAATACTCATCACTGTCATAGTCACAAATTGGGGGAGGTTTAGGGACTAAGCCCCCTCTCCAAACACTTCTATAGCCCCCTTAAACATTTCCTAAGTTGTTTTTAATATTATTATAGCAGGGACTTAGCCACAACCCATAGCCTCCCAAAATCTCATTTGCACCAATGCTCGCCGATTAATATTATGAAATACGCAGCTGCGCATAACCAATTACGGTACATCCGTTGAGGCTCAACTGCTAAGTGGGTGGCCTGACCCTTAAATGGATATATATATCTATACATATATGTATACACACCCACCACACACTGTCACTGTCTGGTATTGCTCGGCTAATGTTGTAGGTACTCCAAAAAATATATTTATTTTTAAATTCAATTATTCGATAAAGTAATGCACGTATATTGCCTAACTGATACGCCGTGTAAAAGAAATATTCCGGTGTTTCCATAATACAAAAACATTTTCCAATATCATAATATAATAATAATATTGATCAATGATCACAGATTAATGCATTAAATACAAAGACATCTATTTTAGTTGTTGAAGCTTTAAACATAACACCATGTAGCAATAGCCAATATTATATGTAGCATGTATTATAAGTAAAACATTTGAACTATATAGCTAAAGCTGAATAGACATTTTGGCTAGCATTCCATAGTCCATATAGCCATAGATTAAATATAATAATAGTATATTTAATCTATGATATAGCTTACTGTGTTATTTAAAAATTTGGGCCGGGAACGAAACTTTTGAAACTTCAACAACCCCACCCCTTCATATTTGTGAGTAACCTAGGGATCACATAAGCTCTTTTAAGTTTTTACTAAAAAAATTATAATTTACAGAAGTATAGAATCATCTACGTGTATACATTGAGTTGATATCATAAATATAATATATTATATAGCATTCACTTCATAATACCGACCAGTTAAAATATAATACACATACATATCATCAAAAATTTACGGAAAAAAATGTTTTCCAAATATATTTAGGAGATAGAATTTTAGGTAAGTAGTAATACGCTACTTTTTAGCCAGAGTTACTAACAAAAAATTAGTTATAGAGGCAGCATAAATTTAGTTAATCGATTTTTAACATCTCTTGGAGATGATATTATTAAAATATTATAAACCTAACTTTATTATTTATATAATATTAACGATGGTTTATACTTTTATATGGGTATTTTAATTTTATGGTAAATATAACTAATAATAAAAGACCTGATGTATAATAAATGTCCTAACAAAACCTATAGTAAAATTCCATGAAAAATGTATTTATAACATAAATAACACAGAATGCCCTAACAGATTAAAAATAACATAATACAAATTCTTAAAGTGAATTAAAATATTTATTGATTTTAAATTAAAAATTATAATTTATAAGCATGTGTGATTTTGATTTAAATTTGAATTTCAAAATGGTGTTAATCCAGAAAATATTTAAAAGTGTAGTTGTAAGTATGTTTCTTAATAGGCAGGTAAAATTAAATTAAGTTTAACGATAATATTCTTTCTTTTTTTTATTTACTTTGAAGCCCGGTAGGCGGCAGCAATGGCCATTAGCTGTTTGTTTTTTTGTTTGTAGGGGAGGAATTTGTAGGTTGTTATGTTAAACACTTGTGTTTTCTGGTTTGCCAGATTTTTTAGTAGGCACCCGTAGGTATCTGTCATGCCGGGGGGGAGGTAATATGCATACCTATTAATTTTAAAAAATGAATTGAAAATATAAGACTATAATAAATTAAGAAAAAGAAAAAACTGGTAATTTTTCTCTCAATTGTAAAAAAAAAAAGGAATAAATGCCTTTATAAGTCACTTAATAGTCAATAAATCATAAAAGCGGGGAAGTGGATGTCACTCTGCTGTACAGTAGTTTACAAGTGGGTCACTGTAATGGATGGTGTTAAATTTGAATTCAATGATATAATATCATTGTATACGAAAAACGATTCTGAGCGGCAAGACCGAATTAAGGGGGGCAGGGGGACCAAGGCCCCCGGTTCTCGATAGTTGGAATCAATTTAGGGGCCTCTGATTTGTCCATTACTTTTTTCGTAATAGGCTATATAACACTGCATAAATCAGCTAAAAAAAACCTATGAGGTATATATATAGGTATGAAATCATCCTGGTTGGCAATCCAACTACTTCATCTCGCGGACAATATGCAACAGCTATGAACTAGGCATTGAGCGAAAATTTGATTGTATGCAAGCTTGATCTACCTGATAAACCAATGGAAACCAATCTATATATTATATAAAATCCAAATACCACTGACTCACTGATAGCTGTATCTCAAAAACTACTCAATGAACTTGAAATTTGGAATAGTGGTTTCTCTAATACTTTCACCTTGCAATAAGAGAGGATTTCTTGAAATTCGCATTCTAAAGAGGTGCTAAAACAGGGACCTTGAGGTTCACAATGGAAATAAAAAATAAAAAATTCCCATTGTAAATCTCAAATTCCGGTTCCGGGTCTAAAATTCCAAAAAACGTACGTGCCTTCCACCGGCCCTCAATACATATTTTACTAACTCAAATTATTTGTATAGTTTATCTACCTATAGAGGACAGAGTGGCCGGACAGATTATGGCGTCAGTTCTATAATGCGCATGGTCACCGGTTCAAATTCTGCCCACTGGCGGCATCGCTCTCTAGACAGACAACGGTTTAGACGGCAAGACCACTATCCCCCAATAGGGCATTGCAGAAGCCTACAATTGCCCAATTAGAAATTCTACCAAATAGGCATCCGAACTAGGCCTTCGCCTACTCCCTGACATAGCGCCATACGCAAAAAACCTATCAATTTCATTCCCAGATAGTTTTAAACTTCAAAATATCATGGTTTACAACTCATTGTTTATGTTTTATATTTATTTGTTTATTCATTGAAAATATATTTGGGTTTAGACCCAATTACATGAATTCAAAAATAGCATTAAACAATGAAAATAATTAATATTATTATTATGCAACAAAACATTTTATATGATCAATTTATATGAGTAGGTAGGTTAGCGGAAACATGATTTTTAAACGAGTTAAAAAAAATAGAACAAAACAGATCAATGTTATAGTTATTTACAATTCCATAATTCTTAACAGTGGTGTGTTATTACTTATTAGCATAATTAGTAGTTTGAGATTTTAAATAAAATAGGTTTGTTGATTGAGTGAGCCAAGGAAACTTTGAATGATAGACGGGTTACCAAGTTAGGACAGCTAATATATTGAAAAAATAGTTAAGGGAGAAATTAATAATAATTTACAAAAAATACATTGTTCATAGTCTCCAAAAATTTAAAAATAACTACCTAGGTACAAAAATATTTGTAAGAAAACAACAAGAAAAACAATTAGGTCCATTGTGAGGTATATTGTATTACATAATGGAAGAAAATATTTTTATTTTTTTTGTCATATTTGTTTTATTTGTACAATCTGTATAAAAATAATTACAATAAGCACAATGGACTATGGAGGGATAATACATTATAGCACTTCATGACGGGATATTGGACTAGTCAACTAGTCTATTAGTAGGTCACTGCACCAGCTACGCTTTAAACGTCGGCCAGGGTCGCCCGGGATTGTTTGAGAAGAGAGGTTTTTGATGAGAGGGTTTCGGTGATTTGAAAGTTTAAGGTGGAAACGTTTATATAGGGTTTTTGGAGACGTTTTTTTACTGTCGGAGAAGAAAATATGAAATATAAAATACGTAACATTTTGACATAGTCACATAGAGTTAATTAAAGTGAGATGATATGGAAAACAAACTTCTAAAAGGTAAATAAGTTTGATTTTTGTATAGATTCACTAACAGACGAATACAAAATTAGCGTGTGTCAGATGTGTGAATATTTAAAACGGTTACGAATGAAAATAATTTTGTTCATCATACTTATTTATTTCAATTACAAATGACAAATTTACATGGCACTGTGTAATTCAATTCTATTATACGGCATAACTTGTCCAAAAAAATATTGTAAAAGTAGAATACTCCCTACGATTAAAATACCCATCAGAAGAATTATTCAACTATACAAATATATTATATGTTGATTAATTAGACAAATTTTAGTTAAATTCATACAAAACCACTCACTCAATGTTATAGAAATAATAGAACAGGAAAATACATTAAACCGTCATATACATAAATTATTAACAAGTTTAAGAAACTCTCTCAATTACATGGGGATTGGGGAAAACCATATTCAACAATTTAAATAACGAAGTAAAGATTCTAATAAAAAGTTTATGTGAAAGTCAATTCAATATTACCAATGATGCAATTAATAAAATGCAATTGTAATGTAATTGTTAGCGAGCGGTTTTTTTTCAGTTTTATTTTGGGCCGATCAAAAATGTTGCCCCGACCTCTCAAAAGCTGAAATGACGCCATAGGACCTAATGTGTATATTATTATTATACCATTGATTTTAAATACTATTAATAATTATTAACTATAGTCTATAATATATAATATAACATATTACATACGAGTTACGAGTATACGACATTCCTACACACATACTTATTACTTACTATAAAAAAAAAAATAAAAGGGACGATTAAAGATAGTATGGCTGCCCAACGAATCTAAAAAAAGTGTACCGAAAATCGAAATGAATCTCCATAATCAATATTAAACAGCTGTAGCCGAGCTAAATAGATAGTAAATACTAATAAATAATAATATAACAACTAGGTGTATTTGTGTATACATAACTACATAAGTATGTTGCACATTAGCACTCAATTTAGCAGTTAGGACGTTTATTTATAATTTATTATAATTTATAATGTTCACAGTTTTATTAGAGTTCAACAAGTTGCTGTCCAGCAGCTGGTATCACCTTGTATTTTATATACGGTGTTAGATTATTTTTATTATTATATTATTAAATGTCTGTTTTATCACCGCGGTGCTTTGTTCGTTTCGACAGTGCGGCCACCGTCACGACGATCATCATCTCCCGATTTTGAGTCTTGAACCTTTGTATTTATTTAGAAAACCGTACTTGGTTAGGTTAGATCAAAGGTATTCTAATCTATGGGTTAGGTAGCATTGACGTATTAAATATTAATAAATAATAATATTAAGTTTATTTTGTTTAATTCACGATGTAGAATATCTTCTCTACATTGTGGTTTAATTTAATATATTTTATTAAAAGTCTGAATAATGTCTATGTTAGATAATCTGATAGTATCCGCCTCCCACCAATCAACGCTTGATTCTCGTAATAATAATATAATCGGGAGTATTATGTGTGTGTGAGGTGGGGCCTGTATTATTTGTTCCACAAAATAATTGTTCCAATTACTATTTGTTCCACAAACTACTTGTTCCAAATGTGGAGCAAATAGTTTTTGGAACAAATAGTAATTGGAACAAATATTTCGTGGAACAAATAATTATTGGAACAAATATGTTGCAGATTAAATAGTAATTGGAATAAATTATTTGTGGATCTTAATAATATTTTTTTTGGAATAAAAATTATTTTTTTTTAAGTACTATTTGTTCCACAAAACAATTTTCCACAAAACAATTTTCTTAACCCTGTGACCCACTTGGGGAGGTGTTGCACAGCAAGTCGGGGGATATTTTCGATTTGCGGAGCGGTTAGGAACACTTGGAACAAACGTTTTTTGGAACAAATATTCATGGGACAAAGTGTATTGGTACAAATGGTTTATGGAAAAAAAGTCCATAGGAACAAATGTTTTGCGGAACAAAAGTCCTTCGGAACAAATATTTTGTGGAACAAAAGGTAAGATTTGGACCTTAATTAATTTGGAACAAATATATCGTGGAACAAAGGTTTTATGGAACAAAAGGTAGTGATCCTGTGAGGTGTACCCTGTTGTCCGCACGGACCACGGACTAAGATATATATATCTTAGTCCGTGGTTGTCCGTGATTGTGTTTTCGTGTGTGCGTGTGTGCAGCTGGTGTGCGTGACTGGGTGGTGGGGGGGGGGTGGTGGGTGTGATTGTACTTGATGCTGCAGCAGTGTGCCTTGTGCGTGCGCGTTAGTAAACTTTATAATAATAATAATAATAATAATAATAATAAAATGCAAAAATGTGCAATTGACAAGATTAACAGCATTAATCATTATGCAGTATTGCAACAAGCACTGAGCGGCGCCGTTCGTCAGAGACTCTCAGTAGTCGAGCGAATACTATAATATTCATATATATTATTTGAGTCGAGTTAGTGACCAGTGACCATTAGGTGTTTTAGTTCGCGTTTGTTCGCTCGTTTGTGGTGTTTGTTTTGTTTTGTAAATATTCGTAATTGTAATATAATAAATAATATTATGAATACTTATATATTTAAGTACGACAGCAGTTGTAGTGCCGAAAATCGATAAAAATTATCCAGTTGTCAGAGAACGACTATATGGTCTGAACCACTGGTGGCCATCTACGCGATTGATCTTGTGTGATTTGTAAATTCTACCTGTCGCACTTTATTTTCTGAGCCTCCTCCTCTCAATAATAGCAAGTTTAAAAAATATCATGTCGTCGTTGACATACTGGTTGCTGGTCATGTTGTGCTTGAGCCAAGCCACAGCGTACATCGAAAGTAAGTAATTACTGAATTAGAACCCCCCCCCAATTTATATATTTATAAGGATCCAGGGGGCAATCTGCAGAGGTCACTATAATCTGTATTATGTCACTGCCTTAAGCATGATTAACTATTGTCTTTTGCTCCTCAAGCGTTCATTTTGATCTTTGTATGGCCAAGTTGATTAATCGTTGCTCATATCTTTGTATATTTAGTATGAATATGTACCTAATATAATTGAAACTAAAACATTACTTAAAGGTATATATTGATATCACTACAAAAATACATTTTTAAATCTTTATATTTTTATTATTTAGGTACTACATAAAATGCTTCATATTTCTGATGACTCTGCCAAGGAATTATAGTGTTATGGTCTTATGGCTGATAAGCATTAGAATTAGGCATTATTTCCTCATTTACAATAACAGATTAATCGTAGAATGGGGTTTGAACAGAAATTAGGTTTTACCATTATGTTAATAATAAACCATAATTTTTTTTAGTAATAGTCTATTCTATATGTTTTTTTTATCTTTCCTTTATGTATTAAATAACAATATTTTTATTTTAATAAATCCAAAATAATTCTATGGACAATGTTGAAAACAACTATTGAATATCAGTGAATTTTAATATTACAAACAGATAGTTTTTAATGTAATTTTGGGTAAAAACCCATACCCAATAATTTACCTCGTAATTTACTGGAATTTATAAATAATCTAGGTAAATGGTGCACACATTTTTAAATTTTTTTTTTTTTTGCTCTTATCTCCCTTGAAAATGTATTGTTTTGATCAAATATTTATCATTTTATTTATTTATTCAGCAAAATAAATTACAATAAATTAGAGTAATAATAGCTTATACGAATACCAACTGAGCTATAAGCTCGTATCTGGTAAGATAATGGAGTTCATCGATATTACAATATTTGTATTTATAGTAAAATACTTCTACAAATACAAAACGATTTAATAAATCAAACAGATAGGTACTAGGTAAATATAAGATATTATGTTTACAGCATACAGCCCATTGACTTTTTATAATTTTATTTATATTCACATTATCATCAAGATCACTGATTATTTTATTAATTGCATCATTGGTAATATTGAATTGACTTTCACATAAACTTTTTATTAGACTCTTTACTTCGTTATTTAAATTGTTGAATATGGTTTTCCCTAATCCCCATGTAATTGAGAGAGTTTCTTAAACTTGTTAATAATTTATGTATATGACAGTTTAATGTATTTTCCAGGGACGGACTGGGGCAACTATTCGGCCCGGGAAATTTATATTTTGACCGGCCCTTAAAATGTCGTCATCACTAAATGTAAGACTTAAATATGGTACCAAAGTTTTGACAAATAATGGTTGCATCCTCCACCTACTCATTTTTAATTTCCTCAGGAGACAACTTAAGATTCTCAATGTACCTATTTAGTATTTTATCTTAATTAAATGTACTGCACAGTATTATGTATATATCACTTTTTCTATTACCTACTCTATAAGTGATCCATAACGGATGAAAAAAATAGGTTCGTTTAAACTACTTTAACTTGATTTTTCTAAGAGTATCCTTCTCTCTATCTCTGATTTTCTCAACCCCACTCTTTCTTTTAGTTTCCATTTTAAGCAACAAATAGATAAGTAAATATTACAAAATCATCAAACGATACACTAGTACACTACAATAAAATAAAAAAGAAGTTCAAGAATTCACTTTTTTGAATTAAGGACGTTACATTGAACGTACGAAACTGTACCTTTAGTTATCAGCTTATTAATTCCCATCAAATTATCACAAATTATCTTTTATATTTTACTATTATGTAGGTACAATATATTTATATTATATTTTTTATTGTGTACAATTTAATGTTAGTTATATTAAGTAAATACTGGCTGGCTAGAAGTGGATATATTAATCGACTGTAGAATAAAGTCATATTAAGTTATAAATAGGGCATGGTCACAGTGGCGTATCCAGGATTTTTTTAGGGGGGGGGGCACACACTGTCTAAAATTTTACCATATAAAATACTAACTAAAATACCACCAAAAACAAAAAAAATAAAATGTAACAATTGCATTTAACGGAAGATCATTTTCGTATATTTTTGCAGCCTCTAAAATAGTTTTAGTATCATATTTATTGAAATGTGATGGGATTAACCCTTCAAATGGAATAATTTCTCTTAACCTTTGATCAAATCGAGTCCTTAATTCACATATAATTTGGTCTAGAAATGGAATGAATATAGTTATTTTGTAATAATCTTCCGGATTTCGGGATTTGTAACGTTCACATTAGCTCTTTGATTTTGTTTGCCACAAACTCGAGGTATTTTAATATCGACGTCTATTTTAGAACCAATCTTAAGTACTTCACTAAATATATTTTTGAAATGACTATCAACATTTTTACGAATAGATTCTAAAGATGCTCGTACAGTTACAACTTCATTTAGTGCTTTTGATAAGTCTTGTTGTTTACTTTGAAGAATTTGACTTAAATTTAATGTATAAGAAACGGAGACCGTTAAACTGTCCGTGTCACCAAAACAGCTGTGTAACTATCACATGGCGCCCTTTGGAACTAGAAAGTGAAAGTGAAACGTGATAACGGTAATAGTGATTACTGAATACTGGTATATAAGGCATAAGATAAGCGTATTATTGAGTATGCGTTCATGCGTTCATGTATATGAATACATTTAAATCTTTAAAACAAAATCTAGTAAATACGGCCAACGAGGGGGGGCATGGCTCCTGGCCCCCCCCCCCCCCCCCCCCCCCCCCCCCCCCCCCCCCCCCCCCCCCCCCCCCCCCCCCCCCCCCCCCCCCCCCCCCCCCCCCCCCCCCCCCCCCCCCCCCCCCCCCCCCCCCCCCTGGATACGCCACTGGCGCATGGATATAAATGCAATAAAAAAAACAATGCCTTAAAAATACGATTTTATGCACAGTAACAATATTACAAAGCTTAGTAAAATGCCCAGAAAAATGAAAAGCCAATTTAAATGAAAATAAAATAGAACTTAAATAGGTATAGTCATTAGTCGTTAGTCGTCATATATTGTGTTTCATTATAATCACTTTTCAATCAGAAGCTAATCAATATTTTTGAATAAAAAACTTTGACTCTTAGAATTGGCAAGTGTTGTTTTGTATAACTGAAGTCATAGGAGCAAACAAAATAAAATAAAACGTAATAAAATAGAAATATTAGTAAGAAAAAATGATTTTTAATTATATTAAATTTCTTGAAGGAACTTAAGCTAATAGTGTTTATAAAATTGTATATATACTTATAAAATTTACGAAAAGTTCCTTCAAACGATAAAAATGTCATAAAAACGTCAAAAAAATGTTCTATAAATCAGTAAAGTTAAAAAAATGCTAAATAAAAATTTAATTTTTAAATTATTTTATGTATGAAAGCAACTGATTTTAAAGCAATGTTTAAGAGAATCCAGAAAAAAATGCAATTTATCTTCAAATTCACACCCTAGTAGTTATAAATAATAATTTCTGTTTATGCATTGATGCCGAGGGGCTGGTCAACCAGCTGAACCGAAATCTAAAATCTTTAACACCAAATATATAAAAACATTTTCACACTCAATAGTTATGATATGAAAATACAAAATATTTATAATTTATATTTATACCTACTGATTTTGTTATAAATAAATAATAATAGGTAACTAATTATTTTTGAGTAGCGGCCCACCGGGAAAGTTCCCGGTATCCCGCCGGCCCAGTCCGCCCCTGGTATTTTCCTGTTCTATTATTTCTGTAACATTGAGTGAGTGGTTTTGTATGAATTTAACTAAAATTTGTCTAATTAATCAACATATAATATATTTGTATAGTTGAATAATTCTTCTGATGGGTATTTTAACCGTAGGGAGTACTCTACTTTTATAATAATTTTTTGGACATGTTATGCCCTATAATAGAATTGAATTACACAGTGCCATGTAGATTTGTCATTTGTTATTGAAATAATTAAGTATGATGAACAAAATTATTTTCATTCGTAACCGTTTTAAATATTCACACATCTGACATACGCTAATTTTGTATTTGTCTGTTGATGAATCTATACAAAAATAAAACTTGTTAATAGCTTATTGACCTTTTAGAAGTTTGTCTTCCATCTCATCTCACCTTAATTAACTCTATGTGACTATGTCACAATGTTACGTATTTTATATTTCATATTTTCTTCCATTATGTAATACAATATACCTCACAATGGAGCTAATTGTTTTTCTTGTTGTTTTCTTACAAATATTTTTGTATCTTAGTAGTTATTTTTAAATTTTTGGAGACTATGAACAATGTGTTTTTTGTAAATTATTATTTATTTCTCCCTTAACTATTTTTTCAATATATTAGCTGTCCTAACTTGGTAACCCGTCTATTATTCAAAGTTTCCTTGGCTCACACTCGATCAACAAACCTATTTTATTTAAAATCTCAAACTACTAATTATGCTAATAACACACCACTGTTAAGAATTATGAGATTTGTAAATAACTATAACATTGATCTGTTTGTAACAAATAAACTCAATAACTACAAAAACTTAAACCAATTTCAAAAATTCTTTCACCATTAGAATGCTTAATTATCCCTGAGTATCATAGGCTAAATTTATTACTAGAAAAAAATTAGGGACCCCTAATAAAACTACAATAATGGCCCATTTTTGTGTGTATCAATCATCCCCTTTTTTTGTATGTACGAGCATATCTTGAAAAGTACTCAACAGATTTTAGTAAGGTTTTCACTAATAGATCGATTGAGTCTTGGGTAAGGTTTTAACGGTTTTAATTGTATAATTTGTTTTGGAAAAATTACTAACAATAATATATATATATATATATATATATAAATGAATGTTTTTCTGTATGTCCTTTATGCATCCTAAACGGGACCTTTATGCACCGATTTTGATGAAATTATTTGTCCGTGTTTGAGTTGTTCCCTGGAGGATGACTGAGATTCACAATTGGACCAGAAAATTGAGATTTACAATGAGAATTTTTTATTTTTTGTTTCCATTGTGAACCTCAAGGTCCCTGTTTTAGCACCTCTTTAAAATGTGAATTTCAAGAAATCCTCTCTTATTGCAAGGTGAAAGTATTAGAGAAACCACTATTCCAAATTTCAAGTTAATTGAGTAGTTTTTGAGATACAGCTATCAGTGAGTCAGTGGTATTTGGATTTTATATAATATGTAGATTGGTTGCCATTGGTTTATCAGGTAGATCAAGCTTGCATACAATCAAATTTTCGCTCAATGCCTAGTTCATAGCTGTTGCATATTGTCCGCGAGATGAAGTAGTTGGATTGCCAACCAGGATGGCTGAGTTGTACTTACTGCAGCAAGTTACACCCAAAAATAGTTGAACAATAACAATTTTTTTAACAGTTGACATTATTTACGTGTGTGGGACAGCTATATTATAATAAAGTGGAAGAATAATGAATATATATGGCATATAAATGTTTTACAAATATATTTATTGAAAATACAATTGTTTGGCCTGGATAACATTGGGCAGGACAGCTAGAATGCAATAAAACTACGAAGTTAAATAGTAGAACTAGTTAATACAATTTCAATAATTTAATTTTAAAATTTTCTATAAATACCTAAATAAATGTTCATACGAAACATAAATTAAAAACAATTATTTTGTAACTTGTCGTGAAAGGAAATGCTGTGAGACAGAGTACTTACTGTATAATATATATGTTTTGGAAATTGGATAAATTACTCTTTATAAAATGGCCCTAATTAAGACTTTGAAGACAATAATTAATGCATTTGTTTAAGAACTTAAAATAATAAAATTGTTTTTTCCTTTTGTTTGTAGAAATCATGGAAAACGATAGTGTTTGTTCGATGAGTTTCTTTTCAAATAATTTAGACCTATCTGGTCGTGAAGATCAATCAGCTATGGTGATCAAAGATAACCAATATTTTCAGAAGTGGACTGGCAAGCATGAATTTAATTGTAAATTTACAGTAACTTCCTCACTTGGGTTGGGTGTTTTTGCTGTCATACAGCATATGTCTTTTAGGCGTAATGCTCAAGGACAATGTATTGATTATATTCAAGTACGTATATTCTTTCATTATTTATTTTTATGTTTAATCATTATTTAATTATTTTGATAGTTTCGCCATGCTGAAAAAACCTTGAGTGTTCTAGACTTAAATATTAAAATTAAGTCATCAGAGAGCTGGGGTGAGAAAATTTGTGGAAAATTAAATGCATTTGAAGCCAATGTTGGTAATGAATATAATCAAGGCAGTGATGGAAATGATGATAAAGAAATAAAAAATTCATTCGTTGATCATAGAGGTATGATTGAAGTTAAAATATATCTTGGAAATAAATCTATAGAGTCCACTGATGAACTAAAGTTTGAGATTGTATTCACAGCATTCCAAGGTATGTTATTTTTAGGTTAATAGATATTGTACTAAATCAAGACTAAATATATTTTGCTATTTAAAAACTCCCTGTATACTTAATTTATTGAAACATAATAATAAATTGACTTCTTTTTTTCCGTAGAATGCAAATATGACAATGGTCATTGGAAAAGTTGTGGTAGAAAAACATGTATTTTTAAAGATTTTTTCAATGATGGAAAAGTTAACTGCCCATACAAAAGCTGTAAAGATGAAAGTGGTTGTCGCCCAGTAGTCTCAGTACTCAATAGTAACTATATAAGCAGCACAACTGTAACCAGTAAAATCGTGGCTGGAGCAGTTGCCTGCTTGGTTACCATGATTTTAGTGTTTATTGCGTTCCTATGGATATTCAGGCATTGTGGACCTGCATTTTGTTGTATAAGCAACTCTAATAGCCATCCACATTCTTCTGAAATGCAACCAGTGCCACGCTTGGACACAATGGCTATTATAGCTACAGCTCCACCCGATTCTATGGTGGCTAGCGGTACTGAAGTAAGAACAGCTGATAAAGATCTACCCCCTTCATATGACTCATTGTTTCCAAGTAAATAGTAACCACAATCAATATTATAAAGATCTGTATAATTTCTTCATCTATCTCATGTAGTTTATAAGGTGGATTTTATACGTTTATTTAAGATTTCTATCTGAACAAATTTATTATTATTATTTTTTTTTTTGGAGAGAAATATTTAAGACATTTTAAGTTAAGTACACCAATTATGTTCGATTGTACCAGTGATTTTTTTAATTTTCAAAACAAAATTGTTTTATTTTTAATTGGTTGGACTACCTATATAACTGATTAAAAAATAAAAAACAGTTAGAAAGTACTAATATTTTGACCTAATTAGATTATTTTTACTTTTTACTTTTTTTAGTTTAAAGAGTTTACACAGTGTCTTGCTATTTTTTCAAAGTGCTAACAATTATATCACTGGCCTACCATGTATTTATCTACTCTTAAATTGATCAATTAATATTAAAAACAATCATCTTTATACTAGTATCTTTTGTTACACAAATTAATTATAATATATATAATATATTTATTTTTTTTTTAATGGTTTGTATTAAATATAATAATTATTTACCAACTCAAGTATCAATAGTACAAGTATACAATTAGTATACTCGTTTTAACCAAAAGAAAACTAAACATTGTTGACACACAAGACTGAATAACTCAAAAATTTCAAATTGTTTATTACCTACCTATCATTTAATTACTTATGCAATTTAAACCGAATTAAAAAAAAAAAAAATGATTTCTTCTTTTTAATAATACATTTAATTTGTTTATTCAGATTTGTGTAATGTACAAATGTATACTCTATAGGTATATTCATTTTATCGACCAAATCAGTATTTAAAATAATTTTAGCTTCTAAACTTTAAGCGCAACACAGTATATTTTTGAATATCTTGTTTAACTTGTTTAATTGACTGAGCATCTAGAAGACACCATTATTTTGATTATAATTTGTTGCTCTTGCATCAGACTATCAGACTATCAGAGTCCAACTTTTATAATTACCTTAATATTTGTTGTTCATGGTTCAATAATACCTTTTTTCATTGATATTCAATCTTTTTGTATTTGTCCCTTGATTGTGGACCACCACAATTCTAAATAATGTTTCTATTTTAAAATTACTTTATCTTTACCTTATTAAAACATTATTTTAATTGAATGTTATGAGATCCTGTGTATTATTGTAATGTATACTATAGTGTAAATATATGTGCTTTACATTTTAGTCAACATTAATAGTAAGTGCAATACCACATTACTCTACTATAAATGTTCACTAATATTTTGAACCAAAAGTCCAAATGTGTATTATGTCTAGTATTGTGAAGCATATATTTTATTATATATTATTTTTACACAATAAGATATTAGGTAGAACTCAATTACTCTGACTAAGTATTCTTAAAGAACAACATTTTTTTATTTGTATAATTTTATTATTATTGGCTAACTTTAAGTAAAATCAAGTTTGATATTATTGTATTCTTTATGTTTATTTTTATATTGACTTGAGTACCAAAGACAAAATATGTTGCTTGTACCTTAATAATGTTAGATACTTTGGTATTTATAAAAATAATTACATTTTTGTGTATATACATCTATAAACTATATGTCAATATACATTTTAATATATTCATGCTTGTAAGACTTGTGTATACAATTAATATTACTAATAAATTTATATTTGAAGTATTATTTACTACACTTCAATACTGTAAATCGATACTGTGATAAAAAAAAATATTATATTTATATCTAATATATAAAATTTGTTATTGAACATTAACACAAGTGTTTTTTTTTTTTTTTACCGGTATACAATTTATTGATCGCAAACCACAAAAAAATTGAATACAAGCAAGCTCATCTAAATGTATGGAATAACACCACATAAAGTAAAACAAAAAAATCACCTGTACTCTATAGGAGTTACAAATGATATATATTCTGTTCAGCGAAAGACCGTACTGACAAAAACTGGTCCCCTCCACAACACCCTGCCATTAGGAAACCGGTTTCTTCGACAGCATGGTAATGCAGAATCGACGTGCTCTCTCACTGAACAGAGTATAGATTGTCAATATATTATATACCCGTTACCTATTAGCAGGGTTGGGAAAGTTACTCAATTTATTGTAACTTGTCACAAGTTATATGTAATTATGATATGCCCAACCCTGCCTATTAGCTATTCAGTAGTTAGCATTTAGTAGAGTCTAATGTCCATTTACTATGAATTAATGTTGCCTTTTTTCAATTTGGTAGACTGAGAATGGGATGCTAGAGTAGGGATTGTAAGACAGATGATCCTTAGTCTTTACCAGACTTGTTTTAAAAGTTTCTGACAATAGTATAATATAGTTATTTGGAGAATCTGAAATATATTTTATGTGGTCATTGTAGAATATTAATTCTGATTGTTGATTGTTGGCTTAAGCGCCACAGGATTTGCTAATCCAAAAATCAAGGTGATTTGATCCCAAATTTTTAAATAAATTGTATATATTTATGCAGTAAAACTTACATTTAACAAAATTTTCTATTTAGCGAAATATTTATTGCAAGCCATATCCCAAATGTAAATAAATACAGTAAAACTTCAATATTTCAAAGTCTCGTAGTAACAAATTCATTCTTAATATTTGCAATAATAATTCTCTTATTTTAGATTCTGAGTGAAACGATGAATGTATTGATTTTACAATGATGTGTGTTTTTTTATTTTTTTATTTTTTTATTTTTTTTGTATCTGTGTACACGATAAGTAGTCGAAATAATGCTTCGATTTTCGACTTCAGTATCTTGTTCGATTGGAAAGTGAATATCGTTGGTGCATTGGGGAGGTCAAAATTTAAATTTCCCAGTAGTTTTCAAGAGCGCCGGGAAAAACAACATAAAAATTAAGGAAAAACGGGAATTTTTACGCAAAATCGGTTTTCCAAAAAATCGATTCTGGTTTTTGGTGTAACTTTAAAACAAATGACCGTAGATACATGAAATTTTCACTGGTTGTTTATATTTGCATCTTCTATACACGATAACATTTTCAAAATATTTTGATTTATTTTGAACAGTTTAGGGACATTTTCATTTTTCGTTTTTTTTTCGTTTTTTTTCTAGAAATATCAATAAAATTTTATTTGTTGGTTGCGAAAGCTTGAAAATTTAATAGAAGGCTCCTAATATATTGTTTCAAAGGCAGATGAAAAATATTAAAAATCCTTAGTCACAATTTTTTTTATAAGCATTCAAAGTTCAAAAATTGACAAAATATGGAAAAATCACGAAAATTAGCAAATTATTTTGAGTTAAGAATACGTAAAAATTTTTCTTTTTAAATCTAAGATTTGAAAATCTAATACAAGATTACTCATAAGATTGTCTACCTTTATCAATAAAAAATCTCTACCGGAAAGTCAAATTAAATTTTTATGAGGGTTTGAAATTCAAATTTTTACAACATTGGATATTCACTCGATTTCTCATGTGGCAATTTCCTTTTTTTGTTGTAATTAAAAAACGAATTACTGTAGATACATGGAAATTTCACTGAATGTTTATATTAGCAGTTCCTATACACCATACAATTTTGAAAATATTTTGACTCTTTTTGAGCCGTTTACGGACATTTTCAGTTTTCAATTTTTTAGTTTTTTTTTTCTATAAATATCAATTAAGTTTTATCTGTTGGGCCAAAAGTGTAAAAATTTAATACAAGGCTCCTGATATATTTTTACAATATCAGTTGAAAAATATTAAAAATACATAGGCACAATTTTTTTTATAAGCATTTTAACATCGAATTTTGACAGAATTTTTAAAAATCTCGAAAATTATTAATCATCGTAATTAATAAATTATAAAATGTTCAGTTTTTATAGCTAAGGATTGAAATTTTAAAACAAGATTCCACGTAAGTAGTTAATTCTCTTACCGAAAATCTAAAAAAATATACAATCACAGTTTCTTTTTATAGTCATTTTATGTTCAAATTTGGACGAAATTACATATTAAAAAACCTAGTTATTTTGTTGTGATTATATAATATTATTCGTGGGTACCTACTTGAAACTTCTAAAGTGTACTATTATATATCTATGATAGTATCAGGGTTTGTTATTGATGTTGATGTATAACGTGTTATAAGTACCTAATGGATATTGTGATAATGTGATATGATTAATTTGGAATTTTTTATAAGTCAATTTTTTTTTAATACCATAGATATGTATATAATTTGTCTTAAACCTAGACTGACATACCGTCTTCGCTCAGAATCGTTTTTCTTATACAATGATATTATATCATTGAATTCAAATTTAAAAGCATCATTATACAGTGACCCACTTGTAACCTACTGTACAGCAGAGCGACATCCACTTACCCACCTTTTTCTTATTGTACTATAAAGGAATTTATTCATTAGAAATCAGAATAACTTAATACATTTAGCTATGGTTCTAAAAAATATAATATTTGGTTAAACAGAATTAGAATAGTTTGTTATACGGAAGTAATTTTCACTGGAAATGTAATTTTATTTGATGAATTTCTATAAGTATACCTAGTAAGGATTTTCGAATGTAATAAATAGGTTAGGTTGGGTACATTTGATTTTGGAGCTCTATACTGCATTATTAGAAGGGACTGGATTGTGATAACTTTTGCCGAGTTTTGCATAATATTTTGAAACATCATAGACTATTATTTCGAAGTTTAAAATATATTTCAATAATATTTTTGTCTAAACTAATTTTTATTACCTTTTCGATTGTCAACTTTCGATCGAAATAATCGATTCAATTGTTATTTTTCGATTTACGCTATTCTCAAAAGCCGATCGAAAATTCAAATATCGAATATGTGATTTTCGTTCTAGTTTTTAGGCTATTGAAATGTTATAACTTATAAGTTATAACTTATTTTCTTATTATTTCAAGAGAAAAAGGTTGCGGTGTATGCGGTAGCTGATCACAATAAATTGTTCATTAATTACGACCGACGTCCGTGTGCACTAGTTTCAACTGTATGTAATGGCTATAAATAGCGTTTATACGGCTAACTTTTTTTAGTTAAAGGTAGAAAAATATATGAGGAATCTTCAATAAAATGTTCTAATGTTAGGTATGAAAACTTAAATTTTTATGAATTTCTAACTGAAAAATAATTTGTACATTTTCAGGATTTTGACGCATTTCGTTAAAACTTTTGTTGAACCTTAATTTACAAGTCATTTGATTGAGCGAAAAATTATTTATTGACAATAATTAAAAAAAAAAACAAAACAAACAAAAATCGATAATTTCTCATGGCTATAAATAGCTCAAAAAGAATCAAAATATTTTGTGAATTGCATATTATCCTTCCTGGATACCTGGGCAGTACTCTCTGTCGTTCAGCACCGAATCCACGGGTCGGGCGTTGGTCTTTTGGCTGCTCGTATCTCAGGGCTACTGGTTTTCCCCTGTACGCCACGGAACTAAAACTGGTGGCGCATCGAGTACTATAGCAACTAGTTTTTAGTTGGCCTGTTCCTTTGCGCCTGGTTTACTAGAGGGTATACGCGTATAATAATAACAATATAAAATATCCTAGGTTGATAAACCTTCTCCACTCAGCAAGCCCGGATTTAGACATTTTGAGACCCATCGGCCAAAGTTTTAAATGAGGCCCATGAACGAAAAAAAAAATATTAATGTATATAATGTGTTCCGGGATGAAGTGACCAGCTAACGTCATATGAAAGTATACCAAAAATGACGAAGAAATACCCTTTAAACGTTATGTCTAACTTTTTTATTTTTTAAGTTATGGGCAATTAACTTTTTTTTATCAAAACCACACATATGCTTATGCATTTGCTTATGTATCTTCAAAAGTTTTCAACATTTTTTTATATTAAAATTATTTAATAATTGCCCTATCAACACTCCGACATAGGCAATTTAACTAGTAATGCGCTAATTATTTTTATTAAATTAAAAAAAGTAGAAAAAAGTTGGCAGAACTAGAATTTTTAAATGAAATCATGTACTATTCCAAATAGTTTATTACTTAGTATGGGTTGTTTTTTGTATTATTCTACTGAATTATACTGAATAATTCAATAATACCTAGAATACCTTGAACGTTTGGTTTTCATAATATATTCCTGTCAATCGTCACACCTTAGTTTCTCCTTGATGGAGTCAGTTAATTGGTCGTCAATCGTTTATTTTTATAATATCTGTAATTTTAGTTGTCATAATAAATAAAAACAACAACTCATAGTTAATAATAAATTATTTGGAAAAATGCACAAATTCCTTTTAAAAATACTAATTTTTGCCAACTTTTTTCTCTTTTTTAATTTAATAAAAATAATTAGCTCATCTCTGGTTTAATTCCGTATGTCAGTTGATAGGACGATTAAATAGCTTTAAAATGATAATAATCCATAATACTAAATTATAATATATACATTTTTAACACATAATGTATTATTATTTATTAAATATTATACTTTATTAGTAAAAAGTTAATTTTTGTTTAAGTCTCTGTTACTTTATTATTTATTATAATTTCAACATTTACGGTCAAAAAATACTTTTTTATTAATTGAAACATCAAGATATTAATTAGTTCAAAAATAAATGTAATTCATTAAACAAAAACTAAAATAATTGTCATAAAAACAATATATGTATGATATAAATTTTTCAATTATTAAATACTCTTTTATAGTTTCTTCCTAGCTTTTTCATTCGCAAAGTCTTATAAAGCCTTAAAAAAACAAAGTCTTAATTATCATTGCTAAAAAAATTCGGAGGGATATTAATATTATGTTTGGAAATGTTTCTTCTAGTCTATTTGATTTTAAACATTTGTATGTACTAGAATACTGAATTCAGAAACATCCAGTTCTGATAGATATTACATTATTTTGATACAAAGCTAATTTTAATATTTTTTCGTTCGAGATTTATATTAGAAACATTTTTAAAAAGTGTAAAATTATGATATTCAGTAAATAATGTAATCTATGTGAATTCGGGGCCCTTAAAATGTTGAGCTTAAGACGGCACTGGCTGTATAAGTATTGTTGCGAATAAATTGGCGTAATGGAGCACAAAAGATTTTTCACTATTTAATTTAGAAATATGTTGTAAAAAAATATGAAATTACCTAGGGATAAAATCCAATTAAAATTGAATTAATAAAGGTGAGAAATAATATTACAATATGTATTATGTAAGACACTAAGACCAAATAAACTATTTGTATTATGTATACGTTCCACAGACCACAGATGATATCTAAAACTTAGTGATATCCTTATAGGTATATTTGTTAAATAATATATATATATTTAAAGTAGGTAAATAGCTAGGTAGATTTTAAGAAGCCGGAGTTTCAAATATTATTAATAGATAATATTATGAAAGTGCTAATAATAATTATCTATATTATTTTATGTTTTAACCACGATTTAAGATAGTACTATCTTAAATCGTGGTTGTAACAATGACTACATCTGTAACTTGGTAAAAACTATCGAGAAATGGAGAACTTGAGCCTACAGACGTGCACCGGACGTGAATACATCCGATATTGCGATAAATAATGTTTTTTATTATTATTTATTATTATACATTGTGCTAAATGTGTGCATGGTTAACTTATCAATATTATTTCGAACCACGTTCCCTAGATTGGTGTAATAACGCGTCACGCCGTCCAAAACATTACCTAGGAGTCCTAGGTTAGGACAATCCGGCGTACGGCATACCACAAGTGCAGAGTAGGTACAATATTATTCGTGTACAACCACTAAAAACAACTATGCCTATAAGGTGAAGTGGGGTAACTGCGACGGAATTTTGAATAGTTCAACTTGATCTGTCAATTTCTCCTGAAATAATTAACTTAAAAATATGATGATTATTGCAATGTACTGATATGGAAGTGGTCTATCTAAGTACACTATCAACATTATGTGAAATATCTTAAAAACATTTTTACGATTGAAAAAAAAAAAAAAAAAAAAAAAAAAATGTCGCACTTGCCCCTTGACAAGGGGTAAGTGCAAAACGGACTGTTTAAAAATACTAATACCACTGTTATTTAAACGTGGGGTAAGTGCCTTAAACTAAAAATTTTTAGCTATAATACTACTTTTACAAAGCTGTATTTGTTCAAATATTTTAGAAATGACAGCTATTGTTATAATTACAAATATATTGTCACATTTTTATCATATCCTACAAACTATGAGCATCTCCTTACTTACATTTCACTTCACTCTCATATAAGAAATTTTAAGATTTATATAGTATTTTGATAAAACAACAATGCAAATATTTTCAAATACTTTATTAAACAATTTATGTTTGTATATACCTATATAAAAAACAAAAAGTTAACAAATGTCATAAGTACTTAGAAATAAATAATATGAAAATATGAAAAATTTTAGTAATAATTATTTAAATCAAATGCTTTAAGTAACTACTAAATTATTTTCATATATTTTATCAGACTTCAGATTACTTTTTTAGATTATATTGACTAAATGTAATTCCAAATATAAATTCTTATCCTTAAAATATTTTCTCATCCTTTTTTTTATATCAGTTAAAATACATCAAAATATTAGTATAAATCATAATTAATAGATTAAGTATTAATATGATACATAACTGACATTGTATTAGAAAAAAACAATGTTTAGCTCAAGTAACTAAAATAATTCATATTAATTTTTAAAAGGGGCAACTGCGGCATGTCATGTCGCACTTACACATAAATGAATGTCGCATTTACCCCGTTGGTCATTTTACACGGGGGAAGAGCATAATCCGAATTAGCGAATATAATTGTATAATCAAACACGTAAATATCACTAAAAACCTAAGCTACACATAAAATTACACAACTTAGCTTATTTAGAAGCTTCCCAAATAAATTTGAATTGCCAAAAAAAATAATTGATAACAAGTCTACTTTTCAAAACGCGAGTGATATTACAATTGTTGATATCAACTCTGATAGCACGCAAACGAATAAACGTACAGTGTTGCAAACTAGATATTTAAGCTCCCACTATATTGTAGATTAATTTTCATTATTGATATGAGTGATAGAATTTATTTTTCCCACCATAATACTGGAAAACGCACTTACCCCAGTTAGGCACTTACCCCACTTCACCTTACTCTATTCAGAATAAGTTTGCCCACTATAGGCACCTACATTATTATGTTTTTATGTTCGTGTACATCTTAGTCTAAAGGCCGATGTTAATCACGATTAAAGTTAAACGGAGTTTTAATCCGCCGAATTTAGCCGGTTAAATATCTGTTATCAGCCGATTTAGTGCCGTGATTAACTACGAGCCTACAAATGCCATAGATCCGGTGGTAAGTATTACTGTTGCGGAGCCACTGTTGTTCATGTATTTATTCGATATCTACGTCGGTGATAAGATAACATTCAAATAATTACCGCGTGAATTTAAATATTATAATAATATAATCATTATTATTAATATAAGTAAATAATAAAATTGAGTATTGTAATTTTTATATCCTAAATCTAAATTATTATACTTATACCAAAAAAAAAAAAAAATACAATAATTAAAATTCTAACACGTCCTACAAAAAAAAAAAATAATAATAATAATTTATTAAACTTTATCTATATACATTGTCCATGTATAGGAATTCCCGCGTTGTATATAATTGTATCTTTAATAGTTTAATATCAATGATCTTTATTATAATCAAGTGTCACTTCGAATATGGGTCGTATTATTATTACCACCATATATCGACCTACACAATTTGTATTACTGTTAATACTGTAGTATTTAGTATCTGAACATTAATGCTGCAGCCTGCAGGTATTTATTTTGTTGCTAGTGTATAAATGTCATAACATTATTAAAAGTATAAGTAATATACGTATAGTATTAATTATTTTGTATAATATGTCTTTTGTGGTGCCAAAAAACAAGGCAAATAAATAAAACTAAATTTCTTTAATTTTAGGATGTTTTAGCAATAGCATTAAAGATAAATTTGAATTATTAATTATTATGAATTATGTTCGGGTAATGAACTGTAAAAAAAAAGTAACAAACAATATTTAATTAAAATTAATTATATTAATTTTATGTTGTATTATATTTTTGTAGGACGTATTAGATAAAGTTTAATAAATAATTATTTTTTTTTTTTTTCGTAGGACATGTTAGAATTATCATTCTTACATGTTTTGTTATAAGTATAATAATTTAGATTTGGATATAAAAATTACAATACTCAATTTTATTATTTACTTGTATTAATAATAATGATTATAATATTTAAATTCACGCGGTAATTATTTAAATGTTATCTTATCACACACGTAGATATCGAATTAATGCATGAACAACAGTGGCTCCGCAACAGTAATACTTGCCACCGAAACTATGGCATTTGTAGGCTCGTTGATTAACTGAGTTGGTGAAATTGGCCCTAAGATAGTACATCGTACATGTCAGCGAAGTTTTTCGATTGCGTCCCAGACGAAGGTAAACGATTTTTTGCCCCATGTCAGTATGAAGTAATATACTAGGTACACGATCTAATGACCTAATCAGTGGCGTCATTGGTGAGGGGGGAGTGGGAATTTATCTCCCCCTTGTTATTAGAGGGGCCGGGTATAGGCTACTTTTGGGTCTTCATAATATGGTAGCTAATAGGTAATATAATTAAGTATCCCTCTACATATGAATTAATTATTTAGTTATTGTTATCTCTCAAAAAACGGGTTACTTTTGCTTATGAGTTACGATAGTAACCTTTTATACTAACTAGTAGGTATAAAATTATTTGAACTGATGAGGCTATTTGTATTGAGATAAAAATGTTGTGCTCCATTACGCCAATTTGTTCGCAACAATACTTATACAGCCAGTGCCGTCTTAAGCTCAGAATTTTAAGGGCCCCGAATTCACATAGATTACATTATTTACTGAATATCATAATTTTACATTTTTTAAAAATGTTTCTTATATAAATCTCGAACGAAAAAATATTAAAATTAGCTTTGTATCAAAATAATGTAATATCTATCAGAACTTGATATTTCTGACTTCAGTATTCTAGTACATATAAATGTTTAAAATCAAATAGACTAGAAGAAACATTTCCAATTATATAAATATTTCCATTATAATTTAGTATTATAGGGCCCCCGGGGTTATGTTTGGACCGGGGCCCCATAAAACCTTATGATGGCGATGTATAATACAGCTATACTATGTTGCTGGCACGCATTCGGCTTTCTCTTGTAATGGGAGATTGTGCCTTCACGATCCGGTGGTTAGGCAACTAAATTGCCATTATCATTCGCTATCCACCTTATTTTAGTATAACTGTATAAGTAGGTATTTATTACAAATTAACAGATATTATAAACTATAATGTTGAATGGTATTATAGAATTGAACGATATTACAAGAGTTATATGATATATAGGCAATAGCAGATAGTGTGACAACATTTGTGATATAATTAAATCTACTTAATATTAGGCCCGTCCACTGCTTTATATAGTATACAATTTTGACGGGGGGTGTAGGGGAATTGCAATCAAGTATTTACCAACTGATATTTAATTTATGCTGACTGAAAAAATGTCAACCCGTAATTTCTTAAAACAAACCATGTGAAGTATAAAAATTCCTGATTTTTCTGTACGATAGTTAAGGTGCATTATTAGGCAATGGCTTGAGAAAATATATAAAATTTGATAAATATTTAAAATCATTAAAAAAGGTGCTTTGCTGTACATTAGGTTACAAGTGGGTCACTGTACAATGGATGGTATTACATTTGAATTCAATAGGTACCTATAATAAATTCCAAATTAATCATATCACATCATCCATTAGGTACTTAGGCGTTATACATCGACAACAAACCCTGATACTATCATATAATAGTATATTTTAGAAGTTTCAAGTACCCACCAATAATATTATACAATCACAACAAAATAACTAAAATAGTTATTCTAGGTTTTTTATTATGTAATTTCGTCCAAATTTGAACTTAAAATGACGATAAAAATAAACTGTGTCTATGTATTTTTTTATATATTTTGGTAAAAGAATTAACTACTTACGTGGAATCTTGTTTTAAATTTTCAATCATTAGATATAAAAGTTGAACATTTTATACATTTTTAACTACAAAATAATTATTTAATTTTAAATCGAACTTTAAATGCTCATAAAAAAAAATTGTGCCTATGTATTTTTAATATTTTTCAACTGCAATTGTTACAATATATCAGGAGCTTTGCATTAAATGTTCACGGTTTTTTACTCAACAAATAAAATTTTATTGATATTTATAGAAAAAAACTAAGAAAATTGAAAACTGACATGCCCGTAAACAGCTCAAAAAGAGTCAAATTATTTTCAAATTTTTATGGTGTATAGAAAATCAAAATATAAACATTCAGTGAAATTTTTATGTATTTACAGTAATTAGTTTTTGAATAACAATAAAATAACAAAACGGCTTCATGAGAAATCGAGTGAATATCAAATGTTGTAAAAATATGAACTTCAAATGCTCATAAAAATTTAATTTGATTTGCTTGTAGATATTTTTTTTTTGATAAAGGTAGATAAACTTAGGAGTAATCTTGTATTACATTTTAAAATCTTAGATTTAAAAAGAAAAATTTTTATGAAGTCTCAACTCAAAATAATTTGCTAATTTTCGTGATTTTTCCGTATTTTGTCATGATTTGAAATTTAAATGCTTATAAAAAAAAACTTTGAGTAAGGATTTTTAACATTTTTCAACTGCTATTGTAACAATAATACAATATAGTAGAGCTTTGTATTAAATTTTCAAGTTTTTTTACAAAGTTTTTGAAAACTATTAGGAAATTTAAAATTTGACCTCCCGAATGCACCAGCTAGATTCACTTTCCCATCGAACAAGATAATATCAAAAAGAATTTTTTTTCTTCTTTGAAGAAAATCAAAGAAGTTTTACTGCCCTAAACCGTGAAGACAGACACACAAAAAAAAAAAACACACATCATTGTAAAACCAATACATCCATCGTTTCATTCAGAATCTTAAATAATATTATTGAAATTGTTAATGTGTTTGAAAATTATAATATAAAATGTATTAAAGTAAATTAAATTATGTTCAATGTTTATTTCCAACATCCAAAATAGCTTAATTTAATTTTAGATTCTGAGTGAAACGATGAATGTATTGATTTTACAATGATGTGTGTTTTTTTATTTTTTTATTTTTTTATTTTTTTATTTTTTTATTTTTTTATTTTTTTATTTTTTTTGTATCTGTGTACACGATAAGTAGTCGAAATAATGCTTCGATTTTCGACTTCAGTATCTTGTTCGATTGGAAAGTGAATATCGTTGGTGCATTGGGGAGGTCAAAATTTAAATTTCCCAGTAGTTTTCACACGCGCCGGGAAAAACAACATAAAAATTAAGGAAAAACGGGAATTTTTACGCAAAATTGATTTTCCAAAAAATCGATTTTGGTTATTGGTGTAACTTTAAAACAAATGAACGTATATACATGAAATTTTCACTGGTTGTTTATATTTGCATTTTCTATACACGATAACATTTTCAAAATATTTTGATTTATTTTGAACTGTTTAGGGACATTTTCATTTTTCGTTTTTTTTTAGTTTTTTTTCTAGAAATATCAATAAAATTTTATTTGTTGGTTGCGAAAGCTTGAAAATTTAATAGAAGGCTCCTAATATATTGTTTCAAAGGCAGATGAAAAATATTAAAAATCCTTAGTCACAATTTTTTTTTATAAGCATTTAAAGTTCAAAAATTGACAAAATATGGAAAAATCACGAAAATTAGCAAATTATTTTGAGTTAAGAATTCGTAAAAATTTTTCTTTTTAAATCTAAGATTTGAAAATCTAATACAAGATTACTCATAAGATTGTCTACCTTTATCAATAAAAAAATCTCTACCGGAAAGTCAAATTAAATTTTTATGAGCGTTTGAAATTCAAATTTTTACAACATTGGATATTCACTCGATTTCTCATGTGGCAATTTCCTTTTTTTGTTGTAATTAAAAAACGAATTACTGTAAATACATGAAAATTTCACTGAATGTTTATATTAGCATTTCCTATACACCATACAATTTTGAAAATATTTGACTCTTTTTGAGCCGTTTACGGACATTTTCAGTTTTCAATTTTTTTAGTTTTTTTTTTCTATAAATATCAATTAAGTTTTATCTGTTGGGCCAAAAAGTGTAAAAATTTAATACAAGGCTCCTGATATATTGTTACAATATCAGTTGAAAAATATTAAAAATACATAGGCACAATTTTTTTTTATAAGCATTTTAACATCGAATTTTGACAGAATTTTTCAAAATCTCGAAAATTATTAATCATCGTAATTAATAAATTATAAAATGTTCAGTTTTTATAGCTAAGGATTGAAAATTTAAAACAAGATTCCACGTAAGTAGTTAATTCTCTTACCGAAAAATCTAAAAAATATACAATCACAGTTTATTTTTATAGTCATTTTATGTTCAAATTTGGACGAAATTACATATTAAAAAACCTAGTTATTTTGTTGTGATTATATAATATTATTCGTGGGTACCTACTTGAAACTTCTAAAGTGTACTATTATATATATATGATAGTATCAGGGTTTGTTGTTGGTGTATAACGTGTTATAAGTACCTAATGGATATTGTGATATGATTAATTTGGAATTTATTTTAGGTCAATTTTTTTTTAATACCATAGATATGTATATAATTTGTCTTAAACCTAGACTAACATACCGTCTTCGCTCAGAATCGTTTTTCTTATACAATGATATTGTATCATTGAATTCAAATTTAAAAGCATCCATTATACAGTGACCCACTTGTAACCTACTGTACAGCAGAGCGACATCCACTTACCCACCTTTTTTTAATTTTAATTAAACTGATTCTTTCATACTTGATTAATTTTTAATAAGTAATAATTGTTGAAGTGTTACAATATTCAATTTGATATATTAATTAATAATAAATATATTTTTGTGATTAAAAATAATAATATTCTATTTGTTCAGCGTTTCATAAACATGAAATATTTATTTTATTTATTGATAAACTACTATATTTATAACCATTAATATAACATACGGTACATGATTTTTTTTTATTTAAATATTTTATAGTATCTAAGTTGTATAATCTATTTACTGATTTTCTATACAGTTTTTAAATGCTTTACAAACACGTTTTTGAGATATATAAATTGACTAAAATTTAAATGAACATGGTTTAAAATTGATAAATATAGTATACTTATATACATAAAAGTGTAATATATAAAATACTTGTTTTTTCTATGAAGTTAGATATTTCATAATACGTATATTATGTATATTATGTAATATCTAACGGCTGTCATCCAGAAATACTTTTTTGAATGTTTGGTTTTGTATTACCTGGTAATGTTACAAGTGAACCTTTGCGACATTAACATGACCATTGTTATCAAGTGCACATTCTTATAAAATAATATTTATTAATTCAAAGACATTCTGGAAAAGATTTGATACACGATGGTGTGGTATCTTCGACAATCTTGCCTCCCTCCAGAATAAGTACTCGATCATAGTCTACTATTGTGGATAATCTATGCTAAATTATAACAAAACATAATATTACGTTAATAATATATTGTGACTATAACTCAGTATGTAAGCATTTAAAGAAATTGTAATTACAGCAATTGTAATGACTGTTCGGCCATTGAATGATTTTTTTATCGCTTCTAATAATTTATTTTCTGTTACATCGTCTACGGAACTGGTTGGTTCGTCCATAATAAGACAAACGTTATCTTGCAAAATAGCTCTTGCCAGACACAATAACTGTTTTTGTCCACTGCTCAAATTGTCACCAGAATTATTTACTATTCCTTCTGTTAAAATAAATAATAAGTATGTATAAGTATGTGATTCAAATTTATAATTTTATCTTGTTTATTAATTTTATTTTATTTTAAATTAACCATAATTTATTTACTAAAAAGTAGACTATTATACTACTATCTATATTTTTTTCTATCAAAACTTGCAAAATAAAATAATTAATGCTTTATAATTGTTTTCATACACAGATAACTGCACGCTTATAGGTATAGTAGGTACCTATACGAAATTACTACAACAATGTCCAACTCATACAACATAATTTTGATAAAATCCAAATTTAAAATTTAATAAACTCCTAAATGATTAGTTTAATGCTTTAATGTTAATACCTTGACATTTTTCTATGTCTCTTATTTGAAGCTGATTATTTTAATTCTAAATTACTTATTTAAATTGAATTTCGCCATCAATACCTACATTATAAAGATTGCAGCCAATAAACAAAATACCAAAAATTAATTAGGTACAGCTGAATACTAGTACCTAGGTTAGGTATTTACGCAGGTATTACGCAGGCCTTGATTGGGATATACGACTTCTGGCGATACATATACCTATATTTTGTAGATAAAATTTATTTGTAATGACTAATGGTCAGTAACCAAAACTAAACCTAAATTTGTATTTCAATTTTTAACTATTTTTTTAAAGGCTTGTAATAATAGTTTATAAAAAAATGTGCTTTTTCTTTTTGTATTATTTACACAAAAATACCACATGCCCACAATTAAAATTATTGTACCTATATAGGGCTAAATAATATACTGAATGGTTGTTAAATATTCAGCTTACCAAGTCCTCCTAATTGTAATTTGACTGTATCTTCCATTTGAGCCATTCTTAAACTACTCCAAATCTCATTATCTGAGTATTCGTTTTTTAAATCTAAATTTTGCCTTATTGTTCCACCAAACATTTTGACATCCTGAGGTATTACAGAAATCCGGGATCTCAAGCTTTGCAAAGGAACATTATTGATATCAACTCCATCAATCATTATTGATCCATCTCTAATTGGAACCATATTCAAAATGCTCATCACTAAAGATGATTTACCACTTCCGGTTCGACCGCAAATTCCAACCTTGAATTTTAAAATTGTTTTATTAGAATATAGGCACTACAATTTGTTTTCCATTAAGTTTTACTTTTTGTCCAGGCGGAATATTTAAGCTCACGTTACTGATAACTGGTTCTTGACTTTCATTATACTTTACCGATACCTTATCTAAGACTATGCACCCTTTAGTCGGCCAAGCTCTTGTAATTATATCTGTAAAAATTAATTTCAAAATAAAGGCAGGTATATAATATATAGTAGATACAGAGGTAGACAGGCAAGTATAAAATTTAAGTTTACTTTCGTTTCTGTAATTTTCGATTGGGATAGTTGCGAACTCCTCGGTTCTTTCTACGGCGCTCATGTACGTTTCTAGGTCCGCAAAAAACTTGACTACCCAATTTAAGTACACAGGAACCAGCAAAGTATAATTAATAGCTAGTCCAACCATTGCTGATGAAATAGCGGAAGAAAAAAACGTAGTTGTTATTAAAGCCACCATAGTTGCTACAAAGACTATAGCTCCACCTAAGTAATCCTGTATACAACAATGATAATAATGTTATGAAGTAAATTTTCTGTATTGGTTCAAATGCTTGATTGCTTGAATAATAAATAGCTAAGTACTATAAAAGCGTTTGATTTAATTTAATTTTATAATAGTTTTATATAATGTATTATTAGGACATAGGTAGACGTGCTATATATAAACAAAGCTTGGACTTTATACACTGAAATAGTAAAATAAGCATAACAAAGTACCAAAATATGCTCTCAAATAATATATATATTATATATAATATCAAAAAAGGTGGGCAAATAGGTGTCGCTCTGCTGTACCTATAGTAGGTTACAAGTTGGTCACTGTAATGGATGGAGTGAAATTTGAATTCAATGATATAATATCATTGTAATTATACGAAAAATGATTCTGAGCGGAGATGGCTTGTCAGTATACCTAGGATATTTTATAATATTACTATTAATACGGTAGCCGGTTAAGTTATTATTATTATTATTTATTTATTATCATATTCGTATATAAAAATATACTTTAGAAGCTTTAAGTACCCACGAATAATATTTTAAAATATAATTCGAAAGTAAAACTGTTCTTCTTCGTTTTAATATTTAATTTGGTCCAAATTTGAACATAAAATAACTGTGGCTTATATTTTTTTTAGATATTTTTGGTTACAGAATTTTGGTTACAAAACCTTCTTAAGTGGAACCTTGTTTTACATTTTCAATCCTCAGCTGTAAAAGTTGAACATTTTATACTATTTTGACTACCTACACAATCATTTTTCAATTTTAAATTTGATAAATTTTGTCAAAATTTGAACTTTAAATGCCTAAATAAAAATTGAGCCTATGTATTTTTAATATTTTTCAACTGCTGTTATAACAAATATATCAGTAGCTTTGTATTACATTTTCACGATATTTCACCCAATAAATAAAATTTCATTGACATTTATAGAAAAAAAACTAAAAAAATTTAAAATTGTAAATGTGAGTAAACAGCTTAAAACTAGTCAACGTATTTTGAAAAGCTTATCAAGTATAGAAATTGATAAAATAAACATATTTTGTAAATTTCAAGTGTTCACAGTTATTCATTTTTCAATAAATTACAACTAAGTAAGAAATTAGCTACATGAGAAATCGATTGAATACATATCCTTAAATCCTTTGTTGTACAAATTTGAACTTCAAACGCTCATAAAAATTAATTTTGGCTCCGGTGGAGATTTTTTTGATAAAGTTAGACAAACTTTATGAATCTAGTATTAAATTTTCAAATCTTAGATTTATAAAGAAAAATGTTTATGAATTTATAACTCCATATAATTTGCACATGTTCGTGATTTTTACGTATTTTGTCAACATTTTATATTTAAGTACTTCAGTAAAATTGTCATGTATCTACAGTTTTATTCGTTTTTGCATAACAATAAAATAACAAAACCGCTACATGAAAAATCGAGTGAATATCCAATCTTGTAAAAATATGAACTTCAAAGGCTCATAAAAATTTAATTTAATTTGCTTGTAGACATTTTTTTTTGATTAAGGTAGATAAACTTATGAGTAATCTTGTATTACATTTTCAAATCTTAGATTTAAAAAGAAAAATTTTTAAGAATTCTCAACTCAAAATAATTTTATAATTTTCCTGATTTTTCCGTATTTTGTCAAGATTTGAACTTTAAATGCTTATAAAAAAAACTGTGACTAAGGATTTTTAATCTTTTTGAGCATTCTATTAAATTTTCAAGCTTTTTTAACCAACAAATTATAGAATAAAAAGCTAAAAAAATTGGTAACTGAAAATGTCCGTAAACAGCTCAAAATAAGTCAAAATATTTTTTAAATTGTATGGATGTATGGTATACAGAAAATGCTAATATAAATATTCTGTCAATATTTCATGTACCTACGGTCATTTTTTTTGAAGTTGAACCAAAAACCAAAATCGATTTCTTCGAAAACAGACTTTGTGTAAAAATTCCCGTTTTTCCTAAATTTTTCTTTTGTTAATCACGGGGCTTTTGAAAACTACTGGGAAATTTTTACTTTTGACTCCCCAAAGTACCAACTAGATTCACTATCCTCTCAGAAAAGATACTGCTGAAGAAAATCGAAGCACTTTTACTGTTCTAAAAGGTGATGACAGACACACACACACACAAAAAAAAACACTCAAATCATTGTAAAATCAATACATTCATCGCACCTCTCAGAATCTAAAAATTTTAAACTGGAAATGTCCGTAAATATTTCAAAATATTTTGAAAATTGTTTTTTGCATAGGAATAAATAATCTCAAATATTATCATGGTGTATATTAGGTTTCAAACAGTTTTTTTAATTTAGATACTCACCAATGCTATACCCAACCAACGATTTGATGAGCTAATTATCAAAAATACTTTCGTGTGATTATCAATTCTATTTATCATTTCGGACATAAACCATGTTTGTTTTCCAAAAGCTCTTATTGTATCTAGTCCAGATATTGTTTCGTTACAGTGAGTTATCATGGGTGACCTTAAGTTACCTTCCAATTTTTGTAAATCTCTAAAATAATTAACATTTTTTAAAATTTTGCATTATTTATTATAATATTATATAGAATATTATAGTAACGTAATATGCATATAAGAGTTTAATATAATTATTTGGTTTACAGTTTACACTATACATATTTAAATAGGTACCTGGAGGAACATCGGTAAAATTTTTGAACTGTATAATAAACAAGACATATGGGTACGACGATTATTAAAAACCAAGGTGTTATGATAGCATTCACGATGATTCCACACAAACACAAGAAAACAAAGTGTACCAAGCGTTGCATAGATGTACCAATTTTCTAAACAACAATTAATCAAAGATTTAGGCATAAAGTTTAAATTACATGGCACGTATATAGTCTTATACGTTACAATACGAACCTTGTCAATAATAACCAAGTCATTGGAAAAACAGTTATCTATCCTACCAATCGGCGTCGAATCAAAAAACGACAGAGGACATAGAATTATATTATTGAGCATGCGATGATGAACTAGTTTCCTGGCTTTTAATGCTCCATACTGGCCTAATGTATTTGATAAAGCTGATAAAACTATAGAAATCATACATAAAAGACTGTAGACAACTAAGTCCCAATATGCCTGAAATATACTTCATTGTCAATAATTTAGTTATATTTTACGATAGGTAGGTTTTCTAGTTTGTGCTTTAGTAAAATGTACCTACTTGTACTTCTGAACGAAAATCTATGTTAGACCAATAACTTAGCCAAAAATCAATGATAACTCTTGATGTTTGCCAAGAAATTGTGAGTATTATATAACAAATATAAGTGGTCCATCCGCTCCATGATATATACTTGAAATACGTTCTCAATGAAACTGATTTATAGACAAATTCATCTTCAAATCGACTTCGTTCACTTTTTAAGTCTTAAAATAAAATATATGAATTATATATAAGTACCTACATTAAATTCACAAGTACATATTATACCTGATGTATGATCATCACTTATATCAGATAAATTTGAAGGATTTTTGTCCAGCATAATTGCTTCCTCGGTTAAATCATCATCTTGTCTGAAATAATTTTTTTTTTTTTAGTATTATAAAAAAAATATCAATTTTGAACGTATAAAAACCTTAGTTTTCGTTTGATGCTATGCTGTGTAATTTTGTTTAATCGATTGGAAGAATAAGGTACCCTTCAGTATAGTTTGATATATAAGAACAAAAATAAAATAATATTATTCACAAATACCTATATAGATTTATACATAAATATATACTGTATACATATAGTTCAATAGTTGTCTGTCTTACCTTATTGATGACAAGACATGACGTCTTAAGCTTTTTTGTATTTGTTTTTCTTGTGGATAGTTTCGATATTTAATACTGGAATGAAAACTTGTGGCTGGTTGATTCTCTAATACTTCGTCAACAAATGGTTTACGTCTTGGCAATTGTATATCTGCAATGGTTGCTGATCTTTCTCTTTTTTTATTTGAAGTTTGCCAATGATTTCTTTCAATTATAGAATCTCCATCCCCGCACTCATCAGTTGGAAGTAAAAGATCATGGGTAAGGTATCTAGAGCCATATAATGCTCCAAAATTCTTCTTTAACTTGAAAATCAAAATAAATTAAATTCAACTTATAACTCATAGTTGAAGTCTTAGTTATAGTTTAAATCACATTTAAGTTCATAAAAACACTTTATTTATGTCTTTGGTTTTTTTGTATTTTTAGATTCTGAATTAATGCAATTAATGAATTAGTTATACAGTGATATTTATGAATGATGAATTTCGGCAATCCGTTATAATTCATCCTCATTATCCTCAACATTAATTTGTCTAAATATAATATACCCAATACCCATAGGCGCAATTTAAATTTTTGACTTGGAGAGGCTATACATATTTAAATCAAATAAACCAGTGGGAGCTCCACCCCTCACACACACTGTATCGGATACCTACATTATTGGGTAATACGAAATTGGCTCCCTGGTCAAATAAAGTATACGAATTGGTTCCCGATACAATCATTTTACTTAGGTATTTATTTTATATATTTTATTCCAATAAACGCCCGTAAGCGCTCAAGTACGGAATTGTTCAAATTTGTTCCCATATGTACAAATCATTCATATGATATTTCATTAGGTTATATAATGTCTGTGAAAGCGTATAATTATAATATTATATCTAATAGTTTGCGGAAGTGGAAACGTTTATTGGTGAGAATATAAAAATTGAATGGCTATCAAATTTTGAGCTTACAATTCGTCAAAAATGTGTGTTGTAAATTCATATAATCATACCACATTAGTTTTTTTTTAATATTCTTTATTTTAATCAACCGACAATAAGTCACAATAAATGATACCATATTTTATATTATTGGTATTATTATTCCATTATAATTAACATTGACAAATATCAATGAGCCGATTGGCTCATCGGAACAAATTCGTATGTTACCTACCTACCTGTAGAGAACCCGGGAACCAATTCGATAATTGAGAACCAACTCGTAGTCGTCTATATTACTATATTACTTTATATCATATGTGACATATTATATTAATATTTTTTATCTGAGCCTCTTTCCAGCTTTCCTGCATTTAATAATTTATTATACCTTTGCTGCCAAAATGAAAAATATTTGTATCTTAACATTAATTAAAACAAATAACAACATTTAGGTATCTATTTATAAACATTTCGATGATTCGAAATTGCAAATTTATCCAAGATTTCTTAGTCAGATAATTCAATAAACAGATATCGTACAATATAAATTGTTGATACATTTATAAACTCTTTCTAATTTATGGAAGTTTAAAGCAAATTCTTAATCTTCCTCGTTGCAGAGAATGTCCTTTTGCTTGTCACAGAACTGACTGGAATTGAATAATTTGTTTGATAATTCAATGATTGATAATGAAAATAGTATATAAAAATAAGGATGAACTCAACATCCACAATTTACAATTTACATAAAATCTTGGAATTTAAAGTTGGATTTCTACGTGACAAATAGTTCTTCACTAGAAAAAATTATGACTCAATCATTCAATTCAAATTTAACTAAGTGATTACTAATTTAAACTAAGTGATTACTAATTTAACTAAGTGACTTACTATATAGCAAAGCGAATTCTCTGTTTTTTTTTATCATAACTATGAGGCAAAAATGTGTTACATATACATGTTAATATTGTTTTAAGGATTACCTTTTTTTGGCATTCAATTGTTGGCCAATTTCGATAAAGTTGATGACCTATTCTACTAACTAATTTGAATAACTTCCAGCGTTCAGAAGCTGTTCGTCGACCATGATCTTGGTTCTCCATTTTAACCATCATATTTTGAACACCTCTTGTTTCAAGATCAGCTAAACTACCAAAAAACTCGATTTTACCAGCTTCCACAAGTACTATCTAAAATAAAATACCTACTTGTTATCCAATTTTAAGCGAAATATTTCTTATATATGTATTTATATCTATATTCTATATATATTATAACTTGAAATACTTAATATTTCTAAGTATTAAAACTAAATTTTATCTCAACGAATCTGAGGATAACTTTATAAAAACTACAACTAATTTTAACTCGTTCACAAACATTTTTAACATGCTTGAAAAATAATTTGACACATAATATTAAAAAAAATTCGTTTTATAAATTCAATTATTAAAATTAATACCGTATCAGCGAATGAAAGATCGCTAGCGAAGCTCGTAGTCATAATTACTGTTTTAATTTGATTTAAAGTTGATTTTTTTATTCCGTTGAAGAGCACATGCTGGCTAACATCGCTATCTAATGCAGACAAAGGATTATCCTATTTAAATTAATAACAAAAATGCAATTTTTAATTTTTAAAACAATTATTAATTATTATATCACTTTCTTACCATCAAAATAATATTGGCCTTTGAGTATAAAGCCCTAGCAATCGCCACTCGCTGTTGTTGACCACCACTCAACGCTATTCCTCGATCACCAATTATTGTCCTCTCTTTATCCGGCAATATATCAATATCTGGACCCAAAGCACAAGCATCTATTACTCTTTTGAATCTCGACTTGTTATATTTGTCTCCAAAGACTATATTTTCCAAAACCGATGCATTTAACAACCACGTCCGTTGTGATACGTATGCTACTGTTGATCCTCGTTTGAAATCTATTTCTCCAAATAAACAATTCATTTCTCCGAGTAAAGCCAGTAACATCGATGTCTTTCCGCTTCCAACTTTTCCAGTGATTATTGTTAGTTTACCTGAGCACAGTAGTACAATATTATACTCATTGGTCAAATGACAATAAATCTACAAGGCTTTACGACATGGCACCTTTATGTCTTCTATATGACTATATATATCAAGGATCAGTGGCGTAACCAGAATTTTTTCGGGGGGGGGGGGCTGATCAACTTTTACCGAACTTTTTGAGCGACTATCATAGACCATAAAAATAATTTTTTAATTTTCTTAACATTTTGGGGGGGCTGCAGCCCCTCAGCACCCCCTGGCTACGCCACTGACAAGGACGATTTACCTTCTTCAATTTTTAAATTGTCAACTGCCAGTACCGGTATTTTTGAATTGGGCCAAGCAAATGTTGCATCTTTTATAGAAACACAAACCTCTATTTCCATATCTTGTTTAGTATTGTCCTTTTCTTCGGAAATATTATTTTCTATTAAATTATTTGAAATATTCATATCAGATTTAGTCCACGACACATTCGTCTAGGATAAAAATGTACTTTAAATTAAATCACATTTTAATTAGAATTTATAAACTATATAATATGTATACCGTTAATTTGTGTTTATTGTTTTTATTTAAGCGAGCTTTTAAATGTTTTATATCAGGTGTAATTTCTGGAAGTGACATAAATTCTTCGATTCTTTTTGTGCTCACCTATACAACAGAATAAAAGTCTAATTATAATTTAATGGTAATTATTTTACACATGTTTTGAGACTTACAATGGCTGCGATAATAATCGGTACTGTTATAGGGAAAATAAATAAAGGAACTGTCAACTGATTCGACAACGCAAGACTTGAAAATATCGCACCAGAGTCTAATTGCGTTCCGTTTTGTAAGCAATATAGACCTAAACAAAACAACGATACTAAAACCGATGATGCGTGCGTTAAAAAAGCTGAAAAAATTATAAAAAAATGATTTAAACGATTACACTTCAATAAGAAATAAAAAAATAAACAGTTTTATGTACTCATTGACCCCCAATAAATTGAGTCTTTATCTAAAAGATCCAACTCATTATTACGAGCGTCCGTAATACGATCAACAAACTCATTTTCCCATCCACATAATTTTACAAGTCGAATACCTTGTAGAACCTCATTTGTTAATTGCAGGCGTTTATCTGACAAGTTCTGTAGTTAAATTATAAAATATTAAAAAAAAAAACAATTTATATAAAATACTCATCAAGACATCAAATATGAATAATTAAATATATTATAACGTATTTACCGATATTTCTTTTGAGTTACTAGACATCTTTTTACCGATGAAAAATTGTAAAGGTATCATAATAACTATACAACAAGCAGATCCAATAATAGCACTCCATCCGAGTTTCAGATACAATAGATATATCAAAATGATTATCTAAAAAAATTAAATCCATAAACAGTAAATATTTATTATTCAAATTTCAAAGGTACATTTTATTTATATTCTAAAATCTGCAGTACCTATAGGACTATAGGTAACCAGTTAATTGTGGGATCATACCATCGATTATATAGATAAGCATATTTAATCTATGGCGATACTCACTAATGTTGGTATATTTTTCTATTAACGATAGTTTTGTACTGTTATTATAAAACGCTTGTTAATTCGTGGTGGGCATGTACACGTTTTCTTGAGTTTTAATTTTTTGACCTATATTTTATATACCTATATAATATTATATTATTATCTATATATTATATTATTACAATAGGATTAATAACTAAATTGTACTTTAAGAAGTGCATAAAATAATAAAATGGGGAATTTTCTGAACAGGAACGTATTTTTTTTGCAAGTAGGTAAACAAAATTTAAGTGATCCGTTTCTAAAATATTAACCCTTTTTTAATACCTACTTTAGTAATTAGTTGTACTGTTCTTGTATGGAACTCACCTCATACTTTTTAGCACTCTTAACTAAAAGAATGTTCACCTCTGGTGCTTAGTTCTTAGCTATGTTTATGTGCGTGTTTTTATGATATACAACTTTAAAGGTCTGTAGTGAATGAACTATTAAAGATAAAGATCTGAAACTTTGCATTATTACATATCCTTCTAGCCAATTTGATTCTAACAAGACTCAAAACATCAAAATCCGTTTTCTAGATTCAGAGATCTTCGTTGCTAAAAAAATCTATCTAAAATGTATTATTTTTTTTTTTCTATGGTTAAAAAGTTATTAATAGTCATTAATATCTTATGCTAAACCTAACTTAATTACTGACCTACCTACTCATTATTACAGAGTTACATTTTTATTATTTTCCTATTTACCACAAACTCGACGTTTTCAAATTTCAAAATATTTTCATTCCAATTATCATATTTAGGTACTTGATTAAAAATCAAGAAACTAAAAAGTTAACTATAAACTATAGCCTTTACGCTTATCGTTAACTATAGCGTTTAAATAAATCATATTTTGCTTTTCTAAATTTAATATTAGTTAAATATAGTGATGATTTAAGAAATACCTATTAATATGATTAATAAAGTATTATATTTTATTTTATTAGGTATACTACTATTATACCATAAAATAACTGTTAGGTAAACCCTATACACTATACATACCTTTAAAGGAATTGCCCATATATAGTGTCCAATCCAAAAGCTTGACATAATATTTGTCGTATCTTCGGACAGTAAATTTATGATATGTCCATTTTCTGAGGTTGAGTCTACTTGAGTTTGTTGTAACTTTAACATTTTACAATAAAGCATGGCCTAAAAAAACATATTTACTAGTTTTTATCTCTTCAATTAAAAAATATTATTTTTAAACTAACTTGAAGTCCAGATTTAAGACGTATGCCTTCAACGTTTAAAATATGAGTACTAGCTTGTGAAAAACTTCCCTGGGCAATACAACTTATTAACATAATAAAAGCCATCACGTAACCATTGTTCAAAAATTCCCAAAACGTAACACAACATGAATTGTCCTAAAAATATAATACTGTGTAAAAAATTGTTTTTTGTTATTTTAAATCAGATCAATGAATTAATAGGTTTTGAACTGTAGATTATGTTGTATGTAATTGGATTGGCTTCAAAATAAAAATATATCTTATTATTAGTTGACATATATAGTAATAATACACATAATGCAATTTAATGGGATTTTAAATTTATTAATTTTTACTATTATTGATTTATACCAACTTACCTCTTCGTCATTTGTCAAATTAGTAACATTTTGTTCTTTTGCAACAAAATTAACTATTACCGATACTCCTAATGGACCAATATAACCTACAAAGTCACCCATCATTTTTAGAATTCCGCCCACTAGAAACTCTTTCCAGTACGCTTTACAATAACATTTCCACATTGACACTTTTGTAGACGTGCCATATTTTTCCTATAAGTTAAATAAGCACAAGTATAACAAATTATATTTTATACATATAACTCAAATAACTAATAAGTAGGTAACAAGTATATAACGATTTGTCATTAGTACATAGATGAGTTATGTTTTTATTATAAACAACTTTGTGACGTATTTATGTTGTGATGCCCCCTCTCACCCATTAACACAAACAAAGGTAGTTTTTATATTCCTTTAATTTTCTAAAATTTATGTGTGGAAAAACAAAACATAATATAATTATAAACAGAAATTTTGTTAACAGTTTCACAATTTGTTATTTTTGATAATATTTTTAAAATATATAGACTTTGGTAGTTACTATAGTTAGATACATTATGTATCGATATGTATCATACATATTGATCTTACACATATTACTTTACTGACATTGGGCATCGTGTAATGATCAGTTGGCAGCTGTGTATTCTATTGAATGTAAGTCATACAAAAATGCCTATACAACTGTATATAATATCATCACTTGCACGAAAATTAAATGAGACGAGTATTACTATTTAATGTGAAGTTCCTCCACAAAACTAAGCTATAGTAATTATTTACAGGGTCCTCTTGTAAATAAACTACAGTACAATGAATTGTACAATTTGCACATGATATATGATTGATACATTTGTATTTATTATCATGTAGATATAATTCTATATTTTACAGCATCATTATAAGTGCCTGGCTAGGTATACAATTTATTTTATTTTATATAATATTAACTAGTATTAACTCGGTAATCAGAAAATTTAATTCACAATAAGGATTTTTTGATAGACAGTAACGGGTAAACTGACGTCTAATTATTCGTATACAACTCGTACCAACTTTTTTTTTAAGTTTTAACCACACCATTTAAACATCTAATCTGAATAAAGTGGGATTGTAGGAAAGAAATTTGTTTTTTATAATTTAAGTTATGAATTACCTACGGGCTACAACATTCATAGGAAATCCTATAAATGCATACCTAATCTCGACATATATAATATATCTCGTGTAAGAACTTACACAATATACTTTCTAGGTTCGTAAAGGGTGGGGCCGGAGGAGAAGTATTGGCAAAATTGGTTCCTTCTCCGGTCCCCGATATCACGTAAAAAAAAAAAAAAAAGGTTCGTAAAGGAACTAGGAGCTTACCATTCCCCGTGATACGTATAATCGTGGTAATCTTTAATTTATATTTTAGCAAGAGTTTAGAGGCTTAAGAATTATTTTTTATAATGTAAAATTATTAAATTATTTTTTTAAGTATATACCTTCATAGGGTGTTACCACTGGGTATCTTCCCTAATCTAACTACTCATATCATATTTTACCTTTCTTATATCAAACCTACTTATTGTACAAAAAGCATGTATAGATTGTAGATTTCTTCAAATAAATAAAAAAAAAAAAAAAAAAAAAGTATATACCTAAACCTCAACCCAAATACAAAAATAAATAGATACTGTAAATACCCAGCTGATATAAAGGTTATAGTATAGTATATTCAATATTAATTAAGAACTATAAATATATAGGTATATAGAGTTAGATCTAAGATCACTTAGATAAAACCAAACCTTTTGTTGAAGATAAATATCGTAAAGTCTCCCATATTGTGTTGTAGATTTTTCACGATTCGGCAATTGTCCTAAGTCTTCCAATTGAATTAAATGTTTGTAACAGTTTCGTAGAAATCCGGTCAACCAATAAAACGTTATTCTTGAATACCAGCTGCATAAATCATGTTTGTATGTAAAAAACTGTAGATCTAAATCTGTTTTGTTTATCCTCGACTGCAGTTTTTAGATTTTATATGAAACACAAAATAATATTATATGAACATTTATTTATTTTTAATTTTTTTTTTTTTTTAATGTGTTTATCGATTGAGCCGTTATACGTCATGCCTATAAGACTTGTCACGTATATACGTAGGTGCAATATTAATTAAAAACTGAATCGTGCATTTTTCCAATACCTATATAATTTAACACCTACGGATCACGTAGTCCACGTGTATATACAACAGCTAATTAATTATCGTCGGTCTCGCGACGAAGTGGATTTTTTGTAATACTTTCATCGGTGTCCCGGCGACGATCATCTGCTGATTTTACCAATATGTGTTTCGTCGTATATATTCTAATAAATAATTATTCGTTGAAAATAAAAAAAAACTCTCCAGGCTTTATAAGCGTATGTTTTATTAGCCACTATGTGGAATAAATTATAAATCTATGAGTCGCGTATTTCATTTAGCTTATAATTTCTAGCAAAAGTACTAGATTTATTATAATAATATTTTAAATATCTTTTTTTCGGTATTGTCACCACTCACCACCACGGTAGATGCCTATATATATTGTATTTACAATATTACATTTGATTGTTTAGGATTCTCTTTAAATTAATCAATATAATATACGCGATACCGCTATAACATAAGTTCTGATTATTTTAAAACTTGTCGTATAGCTGTCATGTTTTTGATTCATAAAAAAAATTGTGTGTAGTGAATGCCAGTGATCCTTCACGATCGTATAAAAATTAACAACAACATCATCGTTACGTCAACATACTTTGATAAATCACATGCACCCTGTAGTGGCTTGGCATGGCGTTTCGAATGATCGAAGGCAGCAGTATGTGAGTTTTTTAAGGGGTGGTGGGTGCCCTATGGGCAATCATTTAGAATCAACTATAGTATTTTAGTATTTGCTACGAAAGGTAGGTAGTTAAAAAATTTAAAATATGACATTAAATTCCCTTATCGTGTGTTGGGTGGGTGGACTTGTCTCTGACAAATTTCAAGTTCACCACGACCACGGTACTATGGATCCACGATAAACGGTTGTATGTAATATTAATATTATATTACTATAGCTGGGCCGCTTACCCGTCCAATCATGGCATACAGGTGGAGTGCCGCGGTTGCGTAACAGCAGGCCGCCGACAGAGCCAGCGCCGGTGGTCGGACGTGAGTGTCCACCGCGAAACCAGCGCCGGCGAGTGACACGAACAACAGGGCCCGGCTCAGGCCACACACCAGCCACGCCAGCACGCCGCACCCCATGAGGCCAGGTTGGCCGGCCACTTCGAGCATGTAGCACACCAGCCCTGAGCTGAGTTGGGCCAGCAGGCCGACGGTGGCCAGCACCAGTGAACCGCACGTGCTCAGCGCGTAGTCGATGGTCAGCGCGAACTCGACCAGACACGCGATCGTGTTGACAGTGCACCGGGCCGAGTGGCCCCTGAACAGCAGTCGTCTCGGTGACGGATTACTGCAACAGTGGAACATAATAGAACAATGCCAGTATTATTATAATTATTAATTACACGTTTTGTTTCAAGACAACAGTTAAAAACTGTATTAGTATTGTTACTTGTTAATCTATTATTAGACGTATATCATAACTATTTTGATGGTTAGAGGTGAACTCTTCGGAACGATCTAGATCAGACTAGATAAGCTCCGATTCGGAGGCTGGATATGGACGGCGACTACCGAACTGCCTAACGGTGTTACATTATAGTTGGTTCAGTGGGTTAGTCATTCGAAATAAGTTTCAGTCTCGATCTTGTGGTTTTAAAAATGATGAATTATTATTACTAAAGGTCAAGTTAATATATTATAAAACTCGTGGTAGGTTTTCTAATGTCCGTATGCATAGTTGTGTCACATAAATTGACTACGTATACGGGCATTAAACTTTACCAATCAAGTTCTTTAATATTGCCATTTTGTCCGTTTTTTTAAATAAAACTAAATTAATGTATATATACAATATATATGTATAATAGATAGTTAATATATTATTATCATATACACAGTAAATGTATATTATAAAATATTATATACATGTTGCTGTTATTATTAGACAATAAAAGTAAAAATATATATTTCTGTATTTAATTAACAGTTATTTAGACTAACTCCCTGTAAATTATCGTCACACATTAAATGGCTGATGAATCATGAAAAAGGTTATAATGAAACCAAAACTAATCTATATATTATGAAACTACAAGACGTAAGAACCAAAAAAAACCTTTAGGTTACTCAAAATATCGGTTTTTGTTAATATCAGTGTGACATAGATTTTTTTGTTTTTAACTGTAAGAAGTGTTTTAGAATAAAATATAATATTATTCTTACCAATTATCATATACTATATTATACTTATTAGGTACTGATATTATTCAAGAAATGAATACTTTATTTGAGTATATAAAAAATGTATTTTAGTTAATAATGTAAAATTACTATATAATACTATATGTAGGAAATAGGTAGTTATATTATGATACTATGTCCTAAGATTTCTGGACATAAATCCTTAAATGTTTAATTTGAATTGCATTTTGATAGAAATATTAATACCGTATTGTAATTCATAGTAAAATTTCAAATAAATGTGCAAGTTAAAAAATAAAATACCATATATCATATTATACAGATACATAAAATACACTAAAAATACACCTCACGGAGATTAAATACATAAATGTTTTGTAAATATTGTATATGAGTATATCAGTTAAACATATTATTAAACCCTGTTATTGGAATATTGTATGTTTGTTTATTTTTGACTGCTTCTATATAAATTACTGATTGAATGACTTACCTCGTTGAAATGCATTTTATGTATATAAATATTAACATATTTGCATAAAGAGCGAATCCAAAGGTGATCACGTTGAAAAGCTCCATATCGCATGGGTCGTACACCAGCCATGGTTTTGGCTCTGTATTATTCCATTCTGCCCTGTAAGTAGTACACCAAAATCTACCCATGATAAAACGTTAAGGATACGACTGTTTCGGTCAAGTCAATACGGTTGATTGATGCGATTAAGCTTTGGGTCCCTCTGTTTTACTGCACACGAATTTATAAAGTATATAAAATATAATAGCTATTTAAAATCGGGGGAACATCGTGTATACGTTCGCCTACTCGTCGACCTACACTGAGTGATCGCCTAATTGAAACGGATGTGTGCTGGGTTCACAAAATACTATCGTGTACCTGTTGACACGTTCAGAATTTATCGATTGTGTTTTTGTAGAGAAAAACCTTGTTTTACACAAGTTTCGTTGGTAAAATAATGACTGAATAGTACAATTTATAGTTTACAGATTAATACAATTCATTTCTCTGTTTATTCTTATTTCCTATATAATAAATACATTACTCACTAACGAATAAAATAATTAAATGATAAACATTTGAAAACTATTCTACATAGAGTTGAATTTTAAATTGATATTGTTTATTTTATTGCTGTATTGCGTATGTAAAAAAGTGTTAAATTTGTAGTTGTCACTACTTGATAACATTAAGTAAGTACACACAGAGACACAGAGAGTAGTTATATACATTATAATATATAATATTTTAATATTAAAATATGTGTCCACAGTATTATAATTTGTAACTACCTCCGCTGGTTTGGGTTATGGAAGAAATAACGTATGAACTGTAATATGTATGTCGTCTTGAGACACAGTATATTATTTTATATATTCAAATATTGGATGAAGTATAATTATTATATAATATAATAGTATACCCACAAGTATTTTATAAGGTTTTAAAACTGAACGTGTATACATTTATATTGATTTATTAGCAAGCTATGTTTTGATCTCTTAAATTTAATTAATGGGTTAAGTCAATTAAATATTTGAACTAACAATTAAGTTATTTTTTTATCAGTTTTGAAATAACCTAGAAAGTTATAAGCAAAAGTTAATATTTTATTGTTTAAAATATCATGCATATAATAAACGTAATATAAATTTTAAACATTAAATCCTTTAATTTTATTATATAGTCAAATCAATAAACATTAATGCCATCCAGTATCTAATGGTATTGTGAAATATTTGAACGGCGAAATTAATTTATATTGTACATAATGTTATTGTTATATTAATTCTAAAATAGTAAAATATTTAAAATTACTATCATAAATAGTTACATAATGATTAAATTACGTATTACTTAAGACATTTAAAATGATGATATTATTGCGAATATAAATTTAATTTAAATCAATCTAAATGATACCTACATAATATTCTGTATTGTGCATTAAATTCTCTAAATGTTGATTAAATAATAGTTGTAATTTTAATATTAATAAATATTGTTAGTAATAATATGCTTATAATCACATAAAATAACTAAATTTGATAAAATTTGAATAGTCTGTTAATCGTTATAAATTTCTTAACAAAAAATATAAAATAGGTATATAATATGTTTTATTAAACTTATTTTAATATTAATTATGTTCGTCGACTTTATTTTCCTTATTCAATCATTTGAATAAAACTGGTCAGACCTGTTATCCTCAATGTATTTTTCCTTTTTTATCATAATATATGTTTTATACTTTCCTATTATAAACCTGATAGGTATACATTGTGATGGATGAAAATAATTATTGGTTTTAGTTACATTGGGTTGCTTAGGCAAACGAGCAACTATAACATAAGTGAGTGGGAAAATTCAGAATTTAATTCAGATAAATTATATTTGATGGGGGTGGTTGGAAGGTTCGAAGGTTGGTATTATTTAAGGTTTTATTTCATAAGGATGAAAAATGTTTTTTTAATCTCTATAGTGATTTTAATGTTTTATACCTACATCTATAAAATATCAATGTGTTGTTATTTATTAAATATTCATATAATATAATACATTTAATACGAATAATGAAACACAGTAAAAAGCATTTTTAGTAAAAAACTAAAAGATATATTATTATTATTCAAATTTTTTTTTACAATATTTTGATAGAAATTAATTCAAATAATATGTACCTATTTTACTCATAGGTTGACGAAAATACAAACATTTTTATATAGCTCTACTTCTATCAAGATTATATCCTGTTTTTAAAACAATTTGATTAATAGCTCGAAATATAAATAATCAACCTATTTGGAATGTCTGGCCCTCTTTCGGCCAAAACTTATCGTTCCATTTTCGGCCAGTTCAGTTTTCTTTAAAATTTACAATTATAACCACTGAATTTAACAATTTTTATATTTAATTAAATATAATTGTATCCGAAAATGTGAATGTTTGATAAAAATTAATACCTACAACCAGAGACGGACTTACACAATTGCCGCCCCTAGGCAAATTTTTTTTGCCGCCCCATTAAACTTATCAACGAGAAAACGTATTTTTAAATACTTATTTAACATAAGTACTAAAAAAATACATCATAAAGACTGATACTAAACAATAATTAATGGTAGTTATGTTAATAAACTGTCTAATAAAATGTGTTTATAAAATATAGTGTTTACTTACCAGTAATTTAAGTAGTATACCTACTAATAACCGAATATGAAGTCTATCCGCCTTGAATGTTGTGTTGAAAATAATCGAATGTCTAATCAGAATAAACCTATTTTTTACTCGGTCGCCCTCTATTTCATAGTCCCGAAGAAAAATAAACAATTATTACATAATTTTATCTTTTGGATAGAAAAAGTTTTATTTTTGTACACATAATGCATAGTACGTACGACTATATTATATAAAAATATTCACTGTGACTGGTTTATAATTAGACTATCGTTCCAATACGAATCGATCGTCACCCTTAATCCTTATTCGTATTAAATATATAATATCTGTATGTATTGTGCGTGTAGTGTGTGTACGCCGTGCGATCAAACGAACCACGAGCGATTATTAATAATTATTACGACTTAGCAAAAAAACAAATTAACAAAATATGTTATCCATGTTTAGTATTTAGATAATAGATCTACGTTCCGGCAGTCGTTCGATAATTTACTTGGACGTTTATTGTTATGTATTATAAAATAAAGAAGAAATTATATTAACAAGAATATTATTATACTTAAATATTAAACATTTTTTTTCCATCCTTCAGAGTAATCACGGTACATTAGAAAATCAAAAAGAAACTTAGAGTATTCTCAATAAAATATTGCCTTAAAATTGCCGCCCCTAAAAATTTGCCGCCCTAGGCAACTGCCTACTTTGCCTGACGCTAAATCCGCCACTGCCTACAACTGTGTGAAAAAATTATAAAATAAAATAATTGGCAATAAAATGAATTAACATATTATTAGGTACATTAGGTAATCGAATAAAAATTACTATAGTCTATATAGTCTTATATTATATAATAATAATAATAATAATAATAATAATAATAAATATAATGATTATGATAATAAAATTTGCATTCATGAATATGTCAAAAATTAAGATTAATTTTAAATTGTACCTATGATATTTGTAACGACATATTTTTCTACTGATTGGGTGGCGTTTTGAATTATAATATATTAAACAAAAAACAACACTGGTTTATCTTTATTTCAAAAAAACAATTATGAATAAAATAAAATTTACATTGAAGAGTGAAGACTATAAATATTAAAATTTTTCAAACAAATATTAATTTTAATTTGTCTAAGGTAATAATATATTTTAAATCATTTTATTGCCAGTTATTTAATTTTATTATTTTTTCACACATTTATAGGTAATAATTTTTATCAAAAAGTCGCATTTTCGGATACAATCATATTTAATTAAATATAAAAATTGTTAAGTTCAGGTGTTATAATTGTAAATTTTAAAGAAAACTGTACTGGCCAAGAGTGACAATAGCTGAAAAGGGAAGGTTCATTTTGGCAGAAAACGGTGAAGCCTTTTGGAATATATTCCAAGGTATATTCATAGGTAGTTATTTTATAGTAGCGGACAACATAATATAATAATAGTGTTAGATATAAAAATAAAAAATCTTATGAATTTCTAACTGAAAAATAATTTACAATATTTAGAAAATGTCTCATGGCTATAAATAGATCAAAAAGAGTCAAATCTGTTTGAAAATTTTACCATTCATGGAAAATGCTAATATAAATATTTGGTGAACATTTCAAGGGTTATGGTTGGTTTTGCATAAAAATATTACCACTCTGTTTTTATCGACACTTTATTTTTATTTGCAATTTTCAAATTTTACCTCTCAAAAGTGCTAACTATATTCACTTTTCTAATAGAAAAGATGATGATCTCGAAAATCGGAGTATTTTTACTACTCTAAATTTTTCTGACAGAAAAAAAAATTGTGGGCTGCCCATGGCCCATGAGACACCCGGTAGAAACGAAGTTTCTTTTCCAACAAATATTATAGATTACAAATACATTTTAGTGGAACCATTCAAAATAAAAGTAAATATCAATAAGTAAATGTGAAAAGTAAATGAAAATGATTATTATTAATATTTAATTAGGTACTGTTATATTAATCATATTCAATAATCGAAATTACAGGCCTGGTAGGCCCTATTTTTATGTGCAACACGACACACTATGTGTACTACGAATGTACAAGTTTGCCCTACGATTTAAACGTATGTGCACTACGGTATACAAAACAAAAATTAAATAATATACCAGCTACAAGGAAATATGAGTATTTCCTGATTTTTTTTAAATTTAAATTATATTAAATTATAATTATTTTTATCAATTTTCAAACATTGTTATCTGTTAAAATATTTTTTATTGATAATAAAAAAATTATAACTCTAGTACTGGTAAAAGGAAAATATCCTCCCGAACTCCGCCTGTTGTATAACATTTCGTGATTAACCCCCCACACCCTCCAACCTTGTCGTGTAGGTTATATTAGGTCCAGTCCTGTATATATTATCTTAGTCCGTGGCTACAACTATAAACTTAAGTTTAAGGTCTATAGCTATAACCACGTTTAGCGTTTGGTATAAAAAAAAACGGTTGCCAAGTCAGGGATCGGCAAGTAAACTTTCTTGATTTTTAATTTTTAGAAATTTATTAACTGATGTCTCACCCAAAGTCCAAACGGTATAACAATTTCAATCCAGAAAAATGTAGGTGTGATCAGCCCCACAAAAATCATTTCCATTTTCATTTAGTCCGATAGATATCCGAAACCGGTGAGCGGATTTCGTTGTTTGGGGTCTTATTAGATTCACATTGGTTAGGAGAAGTGCAGTGAAGGGTATAGCATTGGTGAGTACCTAAATTAAAAAAAATGTTTCAAACCTAATAAACACCATAATAATATTTGAGATTGTTTATTCCTATGCAAAAAACAATTTTCAAAATATTTTGTGTTATTTTGAAATGTTTACAGACATTTCCAGTTTAAAACTTTTAAATTCTGAGCGGAGCGATGAATGTATTGATTTTACAATGATGTGTGTGTTTTTTTTTTGTTTTGTGTGTGTTTGTCATCACTTTTTAGAACAGTAAAAGTGCTTCGATTTTCTTCAGCAGTATCTTTTCTGAGAGGAAAGTGAATCTAGTTGGTACTTTGGGGAGTCAAAAGTAAAAATTTTCCAGTAGTTTTCAAAAGCCCCGTGATTAACAAAAGAAAAATTTAGGAAAAACGGGAATTTTTACACAAAGTCTGTTTTCGAAGAAATCGATTTTGGTTTTTGGTTCAACTTCAATAAAAATGACCGTAGGTACATGAAATATTGACAGAATGTTTATATTAGCATTTTCTATATACCATACGTCCATACCATTTAAAAAATATTTTGACTTATTTTGGGACATTTTCAGTTTCCAATTTTTGTAGTTTCTTATTCTATAATTTGTTGGTTAAAAAAGCTTGAAAATTTAATAGAAGGCTCAAAAGATTAAAAATCCTTAGTCACAGTTTTTTTATAAGCATTTAAAGTTCAAATCTTGACAAAATACGGAAAAATCAGGAAAATTAGAAAATTATTTTGAGTTGAGAATTCTTAAAAATTTTTCTTTTTAAATCTAAGATTTGAAAATGTCATACAAGATTACTCATAAGTTTATCTACCTTAATCAAAAAAAAATGTCTACAAGCAAATCAAATTAAATTTTTATGAGCCTTTGAAGTTCATATTTTTACAAGATTGGATATTCACTCGATTTTTCATGTAGCGGTTTTGTTATTTTATTGTTATTCAAAAACGAATAAAACTATAGATACATGACAATTTTACTGAATGTTCATATTTTCATTTTCTAGACACGAAAAAATTTGAAAATGTTTTGAGCTGTCAGTTTTCAATTTTCTTGGAAAAACAACGTTCCACTTAAATAGGTAAATATATAAATTACTATATTTACAATATCATCATCAAATATACTTAGTAATATCTAGGCTGATCTGTACTCAGTCAAATTAATACCGAATAATCAACTGTGAAAATTCCGAAATTTCAAAATATTCAAGCTAAATTTATAGATGTTGGGGGGGGGGGAATTGGAAAAAGTGAACTGGCCAATCTCAAGTAGACATAATAACGAATTCAAATTAGTTTTAAAAAGGATTATATTGTGATGACAAAATCAGGAACAAATATATATACATACTGGTATAGATCCAAAGTACGAATATTTTTTGTGTTAAAGTCTTAAAGACCCGAGCAAAAATCTTTATTACAACATTAAGTTGAATAAATTGTGGATAAGAGCTGCTTTGCTTCCATCATCCGCCCTTATTACATAATTGCATATGGCTTACACAATTGTTGCATTATCCTCAAGGCTATTTTTTTAAATTTTTTTTTTATACCAATTTCAATTTTAACTAATATTTAGGGGTAATCACTTATTTTTTTTTTTTTTAATTAACTAGTAAATGGATAATATTCAAACGAATTCAGCGTTCCTGTGAACAGCGTTTCTGGAATTGGAATGCCTCCGACAGATGGCACTGCGCGTGGAATAAACTTCAAGCATATTTGGTTACCGACTTGGTCACCCCTCCACCGTGTCCGTGGTACTAGGATACGCACGTTCCTCACGGTATCAGCAACAGCGGGCGACAGCAGCTGCAGCTATCGACCAACCTTCGGCGCGCGCGGATGTGGCGGCGGTTTTACGCGTATTTTTTTCCAAAATAACACATTCGTAGTCGGTGCGCTCACTCGATCGGTGTGACTGTGTAGTGTTGTATAGCAGTGATTTAATCGAAACGGTTTAGTGTGTGTCGTTCGTAATACTATACAGTGCGCGTGAGTTCGTTATACATACGGGAAAAACTTTTCTTATCTCGAGATTTGTAATTAGTTTCGAATGGCTTCGCAAAGTCCAGTGGTGTCTGAGTTCGCGGGATTTTCTTCGGTTTTCGTAGTTGTTGTTGGGTCACAGTGTGCGTAATAAACGATGACCGTAGGGCCCATGACACGGAACGGTGAATGTAAGAAGTTCTCGCCCAACATATTTAACAAGTCAAAATGTACCAATTGCTTCAGGCAGAAGGAGGAACACAGCGCCGAAGCTTTGGAGAGCAATCGGGTGAGTGATCGATATTATGATTTATTATACGATACCTATAGGTACCCTTCCATATTCTTCTGTGGCGAATGGCCCATCACCTAATTTTCGTATCCGATCGTTTGGAACGCATATGTGCACGTATTTACATTTTGTTTTACATAGGTACCTTAATCTATTGATGCACATAATAGTATGGTGACGATGTTAGCTAAAGTCCTATATGAATCATCATTTATATTTTATTACTATCTCTTCTAATAATATAAATGCCAGTAGACTTACGCAAGCTTAGGTAGATGCCTATAGGTGTAAATGTGTAGTAATACTGTAGGTACGTGGTTGTATATAGGTAGGTAGTGATTATGCGCACAAGTTCAATTGCACGTCGTTGCGAGGTTTCTTTAGAAAAATATTTTAGTGGAACTAACATATGATATTCATTATTTGTTTTTAATGCTTTTTTTTATTGAAGACGATTATTTTTTTATGTTTACAAGTACGTAATATTTTTATATATGGAACGTTTTGCAGTATGACAAAAATTGGTTCGATAATTTAAGCTGTTTAATGTAATTTGTTTGAACAAAATTTAAAAAATATTTATAAGAGTGTACAAATGCATAAGCATATAATATACAACACATATCAGTTTTACAGTCAAATACATACATGTCTCGTTTTGTTATATATTTTTTAAATATTTATTTTATATAAGTACTATTCACTACCCAGTATAAATTTGTATTATTTAATTTCAGTTATAGCAATACCTTTATATGTGAATAGTTCAAGTTCAACTATCGCGTAATAGGACGTGTTCACGAGTTGTTTTCACAGTATATGTTTTTTAATCCGCCAAGACGTGTTCCTTGTGTACCTATATGCAATCATTAAATATATAAGTGTAATTTCGTAATGTAGACGAATAAATTGAATGATATTAGTGAGTTGAGTTTTGAAATTTATATCATTGATAATAATATACTACTAATGGGACGAATTGTTTACAGTTTCTCGTTGGAGTTTGGTATAACGGGTAGATTCGCAAGTTATTAGGCCACCGGCTAGACGTGTTCGCATATTTCTTGGTGAAAAAACACGGCAATTTTTTTTTACGCCTGACTAATATCTTCTCAATTCATACGATTATAAATACTGACTTCGAGATAAGAGAGTATACTGTATTCATGTTCTGCAGAATATGAAGAAACCGGTTTTTTCAACGTTGGTTTCCTCTATGTGTACTTTAAAACTGTTTTTAGATCGACAGAACCTCGTATGCATATATATATATATACCACTGTCGCTATTCTGTTGGGCCAATCAAAATTGTTCAGATATCATTAGCCTAAACCGACCATCGTCAACACTATACCTATAATGATAGTGTGTTTTCCGACAGCTAGTAGTATATAATCTTATGTTGTAAACTTGTAACTTGTTGTATTAGTCGACTGTTTTCTTGATTATAAATGGATTTTATATGAGAACCAATTGGTGAATCCCGTTAAGTTTATAAAATGATACAACCGACGTAACCTGAAACTTCTCATTTGTTAAAAATCTGAGAAGGGTTTCTTTATCGATTTCACCAATTTGAAATTCAATAACGACTTCGCAATTATGATTTCATTAATTAATATTGAAATGAAAGAGAAAGTCTATTGTTTTCCACATTCGTAACTTATTACTACGATGTCATTTTTTCGGTTTCGCTTGAACATTAAACAATAATTAATCGCGTCGGATTACAAGTAGAAAGTCTGATAGTGTAGTCTGAATTTTTCGGTTTAATTCGAAATTGGCATACAAAATAAATAATTTCTGTTACCTATGTGTCATACTATTATAAGTACTATAATAGTGACATAGTGTGTAAATGTTTAAAATATAATTCAACATTTCTATGCAATTGTACTTTTTTCCTCTTGTCAAGGAAAGTTATTTGAGCTTTGAAGTTTGGTTTGATTTTTTTAAAACGATATCTTAAGCCTATAGCCTATAATTTATATAGTTATAACTATATAGTATATATACATCTGAATCCATTCAAAGAATTTCATCGAAATATATTTCAATATATTTAAATATATACTGATTCGAAGCTCAGATTATTTAGTCCGAAACTAATATTTTAATTAAGATTGTAATGTGTAAATAATTAGAATTGAGAAAGCATTCACGTTGCACGGGTCAGACTAACAGTTTTTTTTCTTCTTCGTTGTCGGCGGTTGTATTGGGTAACTATTTTTTATTCTTTACTCTACGTGAAAATTGAAATGCACGGATTTATGTAATTTAAATCAAACTAAATGACAAGGTAGAAGAAAAAACGAAATTGTTGAAACAATAATAACTGTTATTATTATACTGATGAAGGCGATTTCGGTTTTATGCAACCCAGATTCTCCGGAAACAATGCGACTTTACTTTCCACTCTTATATTGATATAGATTTGCGTGCAAAATATTAAAGTTATGAATGGAATATTATTGTAAAATAAAAATACTGTTTTTATCGATAATATCGGTTATAATATTAGTGGTTGAACAATGACGTTTAAAAAAAAAATGTTTACCACTGTAAGAATATACTTAATTTAATATTGATTTATCTGAGAATTTATCCTTCTTGATTATTTTATTAATCATTTAAAATTATAAAATATTTTTTTATGATAACCATGTTGAGAATGAATAGATTGAATAGATTGAATAGATAAATGATTAATTTAATCTAGAATTAGTATTTTCACACTGGCATACAATATTAATAGCCTTGATACATTACATGTTTATTACATGATAATATTGATGGTTAAATCTTTGGCGAGAATATCATCGAGGATTTAGTATCTTACAATGACAAGATGCAGGACTAATTAACTACTATTTATTTTTTTAAATCATTCATTAGTAAAACAAATATAAAAGCACGCAATTGTCAATTTTTAAAAATAAAAAATGTTACCTACTTATATCTTGATATAATAATCTTTATTCATAAAAAAATTACCTTCTACAATTTCGAAAATGTATTGTTCAAATCTTGTTTTAATTAATTTTTTTGTGAACTACACATTTTATTTTAAAGTAGGTAGTTATACATAGATTTCTAAATTATTTATATTTTATAAATATAAATTTAATTTTGGTGGTATAATATAATTAAATTTTATATTTTTTTGAATCTTAATAAAATATATAGTCGTCTATAGACTATAGACCACAGTGGTAATATTAAAATTATTTTATTTATCTAGTGCTGGTGGTCTTCAGAATAGAACTCTGATGATTAAACGTTCAAATGACAACTGTAAACATTGGTGATTACTGATTTGTTAGACAAACTATCAAACCATGAAATTAGAATAATTTGGTGAATGGTAACCGGGATAGTAACCTAATAATTTAAAAACTAGAAAATTCTAGACTTACTTTAAAAAATAAAAGTGTAGATTTATGAACTGTAGATAATACATATGAAGTAAAAAAAATTATTATTCTTTAAGTTCATACCTTGTGAGGAGGAAAATATTTTCAAATGTACCTATAATATCGTATCTATATATGTTATTATATTAATATTTTATACCAACCTGCAATATATACATTTGTTTGAGAACATTACATTTTAATTTTAAATTCCATTTGAATATTTTCAAAGTAATCCATGACAAATTTAAAAGATGAATTAATATATTATTATGATGGTATCTTTCATTACCTAGTGTATTTCTCTATGTTCTTTGAGAATTAAAAACCATTAGGTATCGTAATTATTTTGTAATAATATATAATAATCTGATATTCCATATCCATGTAAATAGCTCATATTAATATATATATTTTATAAATATATTAATCTTTTGACTTATTCTATAGAATACATAGTACATTCTGTGCATAGTATTTACTATTTTGTCACCGAAGTTTCAACGTTTGAATGTTATAGGTAGATGGGTAATTATGTTGGAGCTTTTACCTTCTGTATTACAGCATGTCCAATAAATCATTATTTGTATCCATAGTAAACATTTAAATAATTCTTGGGAATATATTTTCTACAATTGGCAGGTTACACTTCTATTTGCTTCGTACCTATTGTTTTGAATTTGATCTTCCATATTCATATATAACGTCATTACCACTAGTGTATTTTTGTTCCAGTCGATAAAGGTGAAAATATTACGTATCGAATGTGTATAATATATATTATTGTTTACAAGCGCGAAAAATATTGTCTACTAATCCTATAAAAAAGTAGGTTAGGTTAAAACTCTTGTTTAGAAAATGTTGAAAAAATGCCCAACAACAACGAGGAAAGAACAAGGTACAAATTAGTAAGAGAAATCAAACCAGACGTTGAATAGGAAACCCATAACGGGTCAGGACTCGTAGATCTGTCCGTCCGTCTGTCTGTTGCAGCGTTGTCGTCATTCAGCAGAACAGACCACTGTGAGTGAGCAGCAGGCTGTATGCTGTCGTCGTTGCGCGTACCGGTATCTGAAATCGGTTTCGTGATGTATACCAGATCATCCCCGGAAAGTGCGCACAATGTAGTAACGCAAACTCCACTAAACGTGTATTATTTTATTTTTATTTTCCGCCAAAAAAGCGATTACGATTATTACGTTTATACATTGTGAAGAAACAGAAGAATACATAATAAAAAGATAATCGGAATTAATAATATCAATAAGTCATACTCATATATGAGGGGTGGAAATCCAAAACGTACTATTGCCAAAATTGACAAAGTCTAGTTAGGTATCGATTCTTATGGAAAAAATATCTATACATCAATTGGCTTCGTCAGAATAGATCAAAAGTACTATTTCCTGGTCAAATCTGCGATTCAAAATGACTGGTTAATGCAAAACGAACCTTTTCCATTCATAAAAATGATATTTAGAAAATCAAAACGTACTTTTTCCAGTTTTACGACAAAACATACTAATGCCCATGTTAAAAGAATAGGAAAAATCATTAACTATATCAAAACTAACTATTTCCAAAACGTACTTTTACCCGTGTTGTAAGTAACGTATATCTATATATATATATATAGGAAAGTAAAAATGTTATTCCAAAACGTACTAAAATTTAATTTTAAACATTTGATTCGTTTTAAATATAAATAATTTACAAAACCGTTTTTTTTCAAATTGATTTGTCTGGTTGTAAATGGTTTTGTTTTATTGGAAATGTTTAGATAGAGAAAATCGCTTTCCCTGAAAAATTAGTATTTTGTCAATAGTACGTTTTTGATTTCCACCCCTCATATAGGTAATCATATAAATAATTGTAATACTCTGTCATAAATCAAGCTTTAAGAGAAAGAAATCTAAGAGTAGTGTAACCTAACTTCTTAAATTGGTCTTAATAGATACTACTTCCTAACCAATTTCCTAATTTTGTTAGATATATTTTGATAACAAAATGCACGAATTATTAAAAATTGTTATAAATATGTGACTAGAATATGTAATTGCTGTTAAATACTGATACAACCATTTGTCTCTATATTATGTAGAATAAGCACAAATATTCACTGTGATCCAAGTTAAATTTAAAATATAATAGTATTCTTAGATGGTTAAATTTCCGTATGCATATACCTTTACAAGGAATGGCAAATCCGAAGTACTCGACCCATTTAAATACTTATATTTTGTTTTTAGTAATAAATAATAAGACCCCAATTATTTTTATATATTATTTCATAATTTAATGGAACGCAGGGAAAAAAATCAGGTAATTTTTGGCACGTAACCTTAAAAAAAATCTCATTCCATATTTATAGTGTATTCTTACTTTGTGATTTTTATTTCCCGTTTGAAAATACTCTTAAACGTAATTGATTACCCAGTTATTAGAACACAAGACAATATTTCACGTGATTTAACGATATATAAAATTATTTTTACCGGTACTTATTTTCATTTAGAATTTTAAAAAAAATGTCTACTCGGTGAAGGTATGTCACCAGTTATTATGACATCTCCTCCAATGTTTTTGTTTTAATATTTTGTGGTTTTTTTTAATTTGCATTGAATATTGTGAAAAACAAACATAAACTGCAAACTTGCCTATATATAGTAATGTATTTTGATACCACTAGATGTGGTATGTTCTATATTATATTATTATAATATATTTTCAACGTTTCACACTGAATTTTATAACTGATATTTAGTACTTCGTAAAAAAATAATATTGTATTATGTACAATAGGTATATATAACTATACAAGACTGCATGTGTATAAAACTTACTCTGTTATTTTATTAGAGTTTTTTTCCTAGGTATTTTTTGCCCACAGTTTATTGTTTACGGGTAATGTGTGAAGAAGTGGGAGGATAAAACATAGTTTATACTTTATTTGCATGCCAATAGCGAGAGGCCTATTATTCAGATGTGTTTAGAGTTGCGAAACATACTGGTTGTTTATTAATTAAACTCGTGACGTGGTTACGAATATATTTCAATATCTTAAAAAAATGCTCGATAGATTTTCATTTTTTTTTTCGTTTTTAAAGTGTAGAATTTTGTTTATGAAATCAACTTTAGCCATGTACTGCGGTCACTAGGTCTTGAAGGGTCATACACGTGACCTGGTTCGCCATGCATGTGTCGTTAATTTGTAATTCTAAATAATAAATAATTAGATGGTGTTTCCTCCGTTTCAGTATATTATATAGACTATAGTTCATTTAAATCGTGTTCTTGTAATTTAGAACTAACAGAATTAGCTGGTTGCAACACTTCGCCACTTCAGCCATTCTTCGATTCGTTGATATTATTTCAGCAGCAGATAAACGATATCGGAATATAGATATTTTGAAGAGAGTTAATAATCTCAAATGCTCCACAACTATGAATGAAAAAGGAATAGGAATATTGGTTTACACATTTTAAGCTTAAAAAGCAAAACAGTTTATATATACTTTCAAGCTACACGGATGGCACATCTTAAATTCACGCATTCCACTTTCACTTTAATCGAACAAATTAATACAGCTATAGTGAAACTCTATTGAAGTACCTACCAAACTATACCTATACAATAAACGTACCTAATAGGGTGATAAAGTTTATATGAGCTACGTATTATTTGGACCTCAGAATTTTGGGGGGGTACCCCTGTACTACTCTACTTTATTTATAAATATTTTATAAACGTTTTTAAGTACATACTTCAATTGGTTATAATAAATATGTGTATAAGTTATAACTTATGAATTTTACTCATTAGAAATTTTGTTTTGAGTTATTTATAGCCATTTGATATTTTCATTTTTTTTAGTTTTTTATTCTTTAAATGTCAATAAAATGTTATTCGTTGGGTCAAAAACAAAAAGCTTGAAAATGTATTCAAAGTTTCCTTATAAGTTGTTATAATAGCAGTTGATAAATATTAAAGATCCATAAGCGCGATTTTTTTTTTTTTGTAAGAATTTATAGTTTAAATTTTGACGACATTTATCAAAATCTCGAAAACTATCAATTATTATAGGTAATTAAAAAATTATATGTTAAATATTTATAGCTAAGGATTGCAAATTTAAAACAGAGATTCTCATAAATATAGTTCCTACTTCATACTGTAACTAAATAAATCTAAAAAATATATAAACACAGTTATTTTTTAAAGAGATTTGAAATTCAAATTTGGATGACATTTTATATTAAAACCAAGAATGACGATTTTATTAATTTAGATGTAAGTACCTAATTTAAAAATATTCTTTGTGGGTATATGAAATTTTTAAAGTATATTGTTATACTTTATACACACAATGAAATTTTCAAATGTAATTTGTTTAGCAAAAATTAATTTTATAATAAAATTAATTTAACCTAGTAACTTGCACTAATGCACCTAATAAAATAAATTACGCCTATATACTACCGGTATCCTCGGTATTGCTCTATGGGTGGCTCCACACATGAATTTAGTTTTAAGCTCTCGAAGAAAGAAAATTTGTTTTGTTTATTTCAATGATTGCCATTGCAGGTATAATTAGTAGAAGCATGGCATATAATATATTAATTTACAAATATATTTATAAAAAAAACAAATTTTTGACACTGACTACGCCGAGTGGGACAGCTAATAATATATTAATATATTATTATTAATTATTATGCATCATCTGCTGTATTTTTATCATCGACATTTTAGACCTTATGTGTTTGTTATGAAATTGCGGTTGTATAATAATCGAATTCCTTAACAGCTGAGTTCTGGAATGTGAATCGTTCGAAGGTCTAACTATAAATTATATATACAGCAGCTAGTAAGCTAGTTGTATTGTTGAGACGCTGATAGAGAATTTTGATAATGTCAAAACACAAAAATCGATAACTTATTACGCTGGTTAGCGGACAAGATTACGTAACGTCGAAGGGACATCGCTCGTTGGCACCCCTTTCCTTCAAGGGTTGACGTGAGTCACACTCGTTATGCAAAACAGCCCACCCATCTTTTTTTGTTCGTCATATATATTCGTATACCATCACCAATTTAGGCTGTTTTCACATGATATACGCAATATTTTGTGTTCAATTTAATTTTTCTCGTTCCAATATATTTTAATCTATTCTGATTCAAAAAATGCGTACACATTCATGCGTGCATGCGTGTATTTAAATATACACTGCACTACTACAACAGTTTTTCTACACATAGGTGGTTTACACCTCCTGACGTATGATTTTAACGGCATAGTAGTTTAACGATATGGAAATAGTGTCGAGTGTATGTTTTTAGTTTTAACTAGTTTTAAACTTTGAGATTAATTTAACTACTATCATTTTTATGTCAAGAAAGATCTTGAGTCAAAGATTAAGTGTTGACTGTTGACCGTCAGACCTCGGGCACTATTATTACTTTACCGCTCACCCGAAATATCGATGTACGATTATGGGTGTATTGAAAAAATAAGCCATGACCAACATTATATTATTATTATCAACGAAAATAAATAAATAATCTCTCACGCGCAATTGTTTTTAATTTAACACACACGTCTTTAATTTGGAGGTTTTGCAGGTTGTCCGGGATACACATTATAATATTATGTAATATATTGTCTTAGGTATCAAACACGGTATCAGAGTGTATAGTTAAGTAGATATATGGTTAAATATCGCAGAGCTAATACCTGTAAACTATAGTAATATTTGTTTACACCGTATGATATTATACAGCGTATTACAGCTCCTTCCTCGAGTCGACGATAATCCTAGACTATATATGTATATAATAATAAACCACTGTAATAGGACCACCTCGGCGCACGATCGTTGTCGTCGGACGGACATCATGTGGAAAAACACGCAATATCCGCCGCCACCACTGTTTCCGCCGCTGCAGGTATTCGGAACGCGCGCTCGCGATGGACGGACGCGTGGAGGAGTATATTATAGAAACTGAATGGGAAAAACAAGAAAATCGCGCGCGATCGCGTATACCGTTGCGCCTCTCGTCATATACATATACAAACACCGACCCACATGTGACCACAAACGAGTCACACCCGTTTAACTGTACTTTACATGTGCCCGTCGTAATTATTGGGTCTGTTGTGTTGTCGTTATTCTATTATATTATTTTCTTTACCATTCTTTTCCTTTTTTTTCGATCGACTTGCATTGTTCTTTTACAGGTGTATTGCAAGTCTGGTTTAAGTTGGGGGCGAATTACGCGGTACATATAATATCTATATATATTACTCACATTTATGATTGTAGCCCCCCCCCCCCCAATTTAAATTATATATGGTCGATCGAGCTTGCGTCGTGTAGATAACGTCATATTATATCATACTCATATATAATAACGGGTCTCATATTATTGCAATAAACACAAATTCATATAATATTATAACTATACACGATAATCTGACGTCGAAAATCCTCGAAAAACTTTTACCTCGATTTATTTTACGAAATGTAATTTATAACTCCAGTTTAACTTGTTTTAATTTTCTTTCAATCAGTTGGTAAAAATTAAAACAGTAAAAATATAAACATTCTGTATACAGCTGTGAATAATATATAGGTATGCAAATAGAAACCTGCACAAATGTTTTCAAATAATTTAATTACAAAAAAAAAATCCTGTTCTCGTCACATCAGAATATTTGATAGTACCTATGTTAAAAAATAACGATATAAAAAATATCCATGTCTCCCTATATCATACTTACTTTAGTTGTATTTCAATCAATAACGATATGGAATTTTTCGTCGAGAATATGTATTTTATTATTATTTAATATTTTGTAAGGTAATATATTATATTATTAATGTATTAATGTGTTTATATATTAATGATTAATGCATAATATGCGATATGCCCATTATTGTGCCTAGGTACTGCCTGCTCGACTGTATATACATAATAGGTATCTGTGTATACTGTAGATTCTACAGTGTAGAATATGTACCTAATTTATGTTGGGAAACTTTTTTTTTATTATTTTGTCTAGTCTTAGACAAATCTGAATTTATTTGGATTTGACGTTAAATGTATAACACAATAGATTATAATAATTATCCAACGTACCTAAGCCGTCTATTAAAGTCCACCTTAATATTTTGTTTACCGGTATTCATAAACTTGTGCAATTCTCGTTTTATGATTGCTAAAAATCCTATTCAAATTTCATATATAATTATAAACTAACGTTTGCAGTTAATTTGTTTAGCTAATTATTATTTAATAATCCATACAAAATATTATGTTTCTGTTTTGCTTATTGTGTCAAATAAATACAGATTGTAAGTTTTCTTCCAATAAAAAAATATTACGAGTAAAATTGTAGAAACAAGTTGAGAAGATTCATATATATATATTATATGCTTATAAATATTATAATATGTTATAACAATAATTATACATAATATAATGTTTACATTGTTAAAAGATTTTTAAAATTCAGTCCTTATAGGTATTTATACTTTATAGTAATCAGTATTAGTCATTACTCATTAGATACTTTGTATACACTATAATACATATGGGAGAACGCGAACGATGCATTTTTCTCGTTATTTCCTTGGCGTCTTCACCCCGCTATAAGTATATATGCGTACTTATATAATAATATGTACATACACATACCTAGGTATAATATATATATATAATTATTGTTTTTGACGCCAGTAGAGCGGTTCCAGGAGGAGTCTAAGGTAGAAAAAAATAAAATTCCAATTAAACCCGTCGCCGCCGACCTGACTTGGTGTATGGCATGGGCAGTGCACCACACCACACTGCCGACGACGAGTTGGAAATATTATATGCAAACCGTGTAATTATCATCATCGAAATGCTTAGAATGCCATTACACACACACACACACACACACAAACGTATATTGTCGAGCGTTTAATAAACGCGCATAAATGTATATCGTTTGAATAGATTGTCGGCGGAGAATTGCTGTATAAATATTGTATGAAAGGCAACATTTTTGCCGGCGTTGACTATTTACCTATCTAGGTATAATAATAACAATAATATATTATACATTTATTTTATACATAACATGATTTAACTGCAGCTGTTGCCTTAACTTGGGTAAGTTATTATAATCACTATGGTTCGGTGGTGTGTACAATAAATTCTGAAGATTTTGTAAAATTGCTATAATAATACAAACTGAATGCAAAACAGTGTAGAACATTCGGTAATAATAATAAGTCTATACGCTTTCAGGAGTTCAGTGTTCACGAGGAATCACGGGGGTATCACAATATTTATTATATACATTTTTTTTTAATGTTTTGTCCCACCCCGGACACTATTCGTTTTCATATTTTTATTTTTTTCATGACCATCCTCATAGCCGGCCCGCTTTTAGTTGTGTAAAACATAACGGTTCCTCGTTGGCTGGTCGACGCAACGAGTGTAATAATGTAAGTATACATGTACGGCATCATCAGAGATTACACTGCGTTTTTCTTGGCGTTACGTCGTATATTGTATATATTGATGTTTTATTTGAATAATAATAATAGTGTACAAGTATTATTCGGACTTGCGGCTTATCCTGTCCGTGTACAACACACACATATACAAGCGCATTAATGATAGGCGTGAGCGGCGAGGAGATTTTATTGAGAACACGTTTTGGAAGTGTTTGTGTGTGTGTTTCTTGACGTAAAATAGAATAATAATAATCGTTATACGATCGGAGGTAGTTGAGTTGATGACGACTCTATATTATAATACGAGAAAATCACGCGACGTGAAACTCGTAAAATGTAGATTTTAGTGCGAGTCTCTCAATCCTAGTCAGAGTAAGTAATATATTTTGAATAGGTAGGTACAAACGACCACGACTACGCGTAGTAGTAATCTTATCGTTTTTATCGGATTTAATGACCATCGAGGTGAAAAGAGTGTTATCACATAAAATATAATTTTACGTATAGTGATGCAGCAGTGTCCTATATAATCAAGATCTGAAAAATATATATACTTAAATGTTTTTTTCTTATTATGGCGTTGTAATATCTTTACGTATACATATACAATAATTAACAGCTATTATTATAATATATATTATGTATCTAGTACCTACTATACTGAATATTATACTTCTTAGTTCTATATGATAATTTATAATTAAGTTGTAAATATAAGTATTATATTTCATTATATAATAAGTTGAGATCCAGCACTATACCTGTGTATATACTATATCTATTGAGACATTTTAATATTTTCAATGGATCAAAACTGCAGTTGAAAAAATCAGTGATATTGTATAATATACTAATTACTATTAAACCAACTGATTTTATTGATTTGAATAGTTCAAAATTTTGTGTGAACATGAATTCTTATTTATGTATTTAATGTGCGTCTGTTAAGAATTCTTTTATCAATTTCCATAAACTCATTTTATTCTATAACAGACTCGTAAATATATTTTTTAATTATGATCTGCGATTAAATTTGGGCTCCTTTCAATTTCAAAATTTGGTAATATATACCTTGTTAATATTATTTAATTGCGTTGATCTAGATAAATTTAAATGACCTAGTATAGTTAGATGATTTTTATTAAATCGGTTTTTGTCCTCAATTTTATAATAATATAATTTATTTTATGGAAATGAAAATCACCGCTGTGACGATTGTTATTTCGTTATTTTTGTAGCCAACAAATAATCTATATTATAAACCACAAAAAATAATTCGTGTTATTTTTTAAATTGTCTTCGTATTTTTCCGATATTTTACCTGATATTTCACTGACAAGTTTTAAACTGTTCTCAATGTTTCAATATAGTACCATTGATTATAAATACTAGTATATGCGATAATACCTAGTTTCTACCTACTTTCTATAAAAATGCACAACTCAATACATTTTAAATAAAAATAAATTAAACTGTTATTATATACGATAAATAAAACATCTCGTAAATATATTTTGAAAAATAACAATGTAATATAGACATATACATATGAGTTGGCTGTTGGCTCACCTATCACGTATCTTGACTTTAAAAGCTTAAATCACATAAATAATTAAAGTAAACTGCATTATAATTTTCCGAAATATATATATTTTATCTCGAATTTTATCATTATATTATATGGATAATATAATGGGTATTGTTTGACTAGATATATTATAAGATATAATATATATAGTGGAAGTAGTGTAAATTGTGAATATACGTATTATATTCGTCCATTTGTTTTATCCCGTATCCGGACATTTTCCCCCGTTTTTTTTTGTTTTTTAATATTTAATTATTTACCTTCGAATATAAAATTATTATTTTTAACACATATTTTTTAGCTTTTCTTCATATTTATTTTTGTAAAACCTGTACGTTAACTAAAAGTCTTTAATCTTAATTCAATGAAAAAATAATAAATATTATTTAAAACAAGTTAAGTAAAAATATAATTTTAAATAAAAGATTGTCTAAATAATATACTATTATAGTACAATACAGCTGGCCAAAAATTCCAACATAAAAATTAAAAAGATTGTATAAACAAAATGTAATGAATTCATTTGATAAATTTGACGTTTCTATTGCGAAAAGTCTGGAAGGAGTTGTTACACTACCTTCACAGTTTTTCTTTTTTTTTTCCACACACATCCATTTTTTTGTTTTGTATACATATAGTCTTTAAAAACAATTTTTAAACCTCCTCTGTCTGTTTTAAGAATTTGTATTTTATCCATAACCACAAAAGAAATTTAAAACAAGAATTTTTATTTTAAAATGTATATAACCACTAGGTATATCCACTAAACCACTACACCAAACTGCTTTGAACAGTTTTGATATAAAATATTGACTCAATGCTCATGACGATGTAAGATTGTATAAGAAAATTATGTTAATAGTCTTAGTAATTGACTGGGTTATGGACATAATTTTAGATTTCAATGTTACCCATCAAATTCAATATTAGTATACTATACTATTTTACTTTTATTTAAAACTATATTTTTACTTAACTTGTTTTAAATATTATTTATTATTTTTTTATTGAAATTATGATTAAAGATTTTATAGTTAACGTACAGTTTTTACAAAAATAAAAAAATAAATATGAAGAAAAGCTAAATATATGCTCGAAAATATGTGTTAAAAAATAATAATTTTATACTCAGAAGTAAATAATAAAAAATAAAAACAAAAAAAGGGGGGGAAATGTCCTACTACGCCGAAAATAGCCGGGGGGGGGAATATCCGCCATTCGTTTTATCCATTGTGCTTTTGGTATTCTAAACTAAAAACGTCGGGCCTGTAGTTAATCGAATACGTAGGTATTTAAAATATTAAAATATAATATAACTTATATAATAGGTAGTATGTACTATTTTACATTATGATGTTATTTATCAATCAACATATTACATTTATTTATTTATTTATTAGAATATAAACTCCGAACGGCTATTAAAAATACGACGAGTAAGAAATAATATGATGAACTTATTAAATACATAGGTAGTGAAACAGTAATAAATGATAATTGATAATTATATGAACAATAACAACACTTAATAATTACTAATCTTACCAATACTGTTGAAACTATACTAATTATCAGCTATTGATCTTAATAAAGTTATACCAGTCACTAAACAGTAAGCAACATTGTATTTTATAATAAAGCTATCGTACTATATAGATATCGTTTCTTATTAAAAACTTGACGACGACCAATTAGTTTGTCTAATAAAATCGTAATCTGAATTCATCACACTAATATGTCGCAGTATCGCACTATATGGACGTACGTTTTGTCCCCTCCCCCTCAAAGGAAAATCTATAAACAAACTATACAGATATTTAGCACGTAATTCGCACGAATTCTCATTACTGGTTTGAAAATTCGTGCGAATTACGTGCTAAATATCTGTATAGTTTGTTTATAGATTTTCCTTGGGGGGGGGGGAGGGCTGGCAATATGTTCGTACTATATGGTGTGTTCTTAACGAGTCGTACTTGTCGCTTAGAATGTTATGATGAATATCCACGAAGTACCCCCATAAAAATAATTTAAATAGTGCTATTGCCTGTAGTTTTACGATTAATCTTCAATCTTAGTACATTCGCCGCCGCTATGAAGGAACTAGGATCGACAAGAGCCAAACATACTTATCACACCTCGTTCGACTGACGCGCGTTACTGTATAGGTCAAGGTCGTCGGACATAATTAACACGATGTGTGAGACCAGCCGTTGTCACACGAGGCCGGTGTAATGCGGCTTTAATTTTTCCTACTTTACGGTTCATACGAGTTGCCGTAACCGATGTTGTTTATATACGTTCAAATTCGGAAGTATGCAAAGTACGCGTCGTATATATTGTTACCAGCTATACCTATATAGAAATATAATATAATTATATTATATAAATATATTATGCAATGTTTATGCGCGCATAATATAGCTATAATAAAACATTTTTATACATTAATAATAATTCCAACTCGTGGTTATCGGGCGATTTACATTAATTGGGCACATCAATTAGACGCGATTGCGCGATCATGATTGTGTGGTGAATAAGAAAGAGGAGGACCGAGGGGAAATAGGAATAATGATAGTAAAAATAATAATACTGCAGACCGACTGTATATAATATACCTCCCTTCGTCGACGGCTGTAGACGAAGTGTATGTTTTTTAAAATATATATAGTGAGTAGGCTCGGGGGACTTAGGAAAGTGCTTGTAGTAATTACGTATACAACCCATAGGCCGCCGCCACTATATTAGGTATATAAATATATAATAATATATGAACAGAGCCCATGCGTTGAACACGCCGCACTGTAACCGCCGTGATTAACGGTCTCTTCCAAAAGAAGATCCGACCGCCGGCCCAGTCATCTACTCCGTGAACTGTACATTTTGGTACTTGTTTACGTAGGTATACTCGTATTCTCTCGGTGCCTACTTTTCTTATATTATATTATTATTAATATTATATGTACATACAAATTATTATTCCTTCCTGACGGGTATTCGATTTACGCGAGTTACGACCATATAACAAACACACGTTAACTGATTTTCTACGTCAAAAATAATTTATTAATCCTGAATCGATTGTATTTGGATGACTGGATGAGACATTGAAAAACAGTTTATTATCGTAAAAAAAGGTTATTAGTAGGTACCTAATTTATTTATTATCTAAATAAGTATATTACGGTGTAATGAGAATTTAAGTAAACTTTAATCATATTAATAAAAATGAGTTGTAACTATAACTCTTATTAAAACCAACACTTTTGAAACTGATAAAGGTTATATTGGTTACTAGAGCCGTAATGAAGAATTTTGATTATGAAAGGTAGGTAAGTATGCGTTTTTATGATATGATTTACTTGATACATTTATAGCTAGATAAAAGTCATAGTATCACTTCAAGGACTGTGTATAGGTTGATGAACTTGCAGTGCTCACCGTTCATAACTTAATATATATTATATATACATACTATAATGTCATTGAAATCCATATTGTCAATATTAGATTACTAGGAGGCATACGTATTATTGTGAGTGTAGTATACATATATATTATAATTATATTTACTATATTATAATATAGTCGAAACTTTTCCCATTGTCGTATAGACCTTTGAAGCCAAACCCTTTTATTTCATTATCAATCAATTATGTCGAATAATTGTTGATCGAATAAACGATATAGTATTCGACTCGCGGCACCAGCAGCAGCGGGTAAATATAAAATTATGCATATAATATATTCAATATACATATATAATAATAGGTATACACTATACATTTATACAAGGAGAGCCAAATGTGTTGCAATACGAGTAGTTCTGGACGTGGTGTATTTAATAATATATAATATATATTATATATAGTGTCATTTATTTTTTCTCTATATTGTTCGTACAATAAATAATGTTCGGACAGCAACGGGCTTGTACAAAACGAACGAGAAATAAATGTCAACACACGCGTGCGAGTATGAATATTATTATATTATAATTTATATTTTACAATATATATGAGTAACTGAGATTTTCTCTATACTTTTTTTGTGGCAGAAAGCACTACTATACTAAACGATTTCGGTCTAAAATAAACATCACATGCATACGAGTTTATTATAATATAACGCTAATATCGTGTGAGTCGTATTTGGAACCTACGTTTTAGGTTATGACAGCTATATAAGACGCCCCAGGACATGTTCGGCTGTTGAGTTTTCAGAATAACTGCCGCGGTTTCACTTTCGGATTTTTATACCATAATTTCGTTAGTTAATTTTTATTTTTTACAAAATGTATTTACATATACCTATCTGTATAATATAATATATCGTAATATACATAATATACACTTGATGATAGTGGCATAGTGCAAGAATGTAGAGTATTAGATGAGTTGATGCGCAATTAATTTGAAGACTTTTTCAAAAAAATGAATTTGAGGATTTATTCTTCGATATAATTTTATATCTATATTATATCAATTTACTAATAAAACAAATATTAGGAACCTACACAAATAAATAAATCATGAAACTATATTATACAACAGCAATTATCATTCAGTGAACAGTTAAAATCATGAATATTATTAATGGAGAATTATTTACTTTATACTTGAGCGTGGATTTTTCATAAGTAATTTTTGTATTATTATAGACACCTATAATATTATAATATGTATAAATATATAATTATATCGAGGACCTAAATCTAAATGCCTTTAAAAAACTTTAAAGTTCGGAATTTGGCCGGTTTGACGATATAAATGATATAATATTCCGTATACCCGGTGACCGGTATGAAAATAATATAAAGCGTGTATCATTTGGACGTGTTGTTTTTTCACACTATTTGTGCATATATAATATATATGTTATATGTAAAATATACATGTAAAACGAGAATTTTAAAACTCGCCATGACTGTTTCACGGTTCATGCCAACAATGCACAACGGTGTAACTGAATAGGTGTAATTTAATTTTTTTTTTTTGCGACCATATTGAAACATGCTTATTAGTTATTACATCGCGCGTCTGGGCGAATAATAAAACAAATGTTTTTTTAATTACTCTGCTGTTAACAACAACACTTGATAGTTTGGGTCGAACATAACAATAGTAGCTGTGTATATATCATGACAGAAAATTACGTCTCATTTATAGGTATATATTATATTATAATATAATATTTTTTTTCGTTGATTTTTGCTATTGTTCTCTTAATATGATATATAAAGCAAGTTCATATTATTATTTATCATATACCATAGACGATAGTGTATTTATTGAATTTTCCAACTTCAATATATTGTGTTGAACGCCATTAAAATTAGAGCAAAACGCGTGTTGAAAGCCTATATTTTCTTGTTAAGCTTTTTCTTTCACTAATCCTGTGAGAAATCTAAGAAGTCATTAAAAATTCTCAGTAATCCTTTACACACGACAAGTAACGAATTAGAAGACCTACGAGTACTTATAAACATATATATATATTATATATACTATGCTATACCTCAACCGCGGTGTCGTTGACTTGTAGGCAAATTATAACCTTTTGACCTTACTATACACAATATTATGATGAATTTGTGGATACGGAAGTTATGTTGACTTTTATAAGTCAATGGTTGTATTTGCCAAAATATTTTCGAAAACTAATGAGTTATGATCAATGATTATAAATTATAATAATAAACGGTATAGAAACGAGCGTATTATCTCGTTATTAGATATGGCATATCAAACATAGATATTATATTTATTACGGTTTGATTTGTTAAAAACAATTCCCGAGGCAATATTTACTCTATTATCTCTATTTACATATTACGTAATAATGAAATATGAATTTAAAATTGAATGCTTTTCTGTATGGTGTATCAATAATAATGTATAACATTGTAATTTCTGTTTCAGGCTACGAGGAAGGCTGTGAAATGCGGATATTTGTTCGTTGCACCTGGGCGAGACTTTACCAACCCCATCAATCGAACAAAGGTAAATATTTTAAAACATATTTATATTTCAACTATTGTGTATTTGCTTATGTTACACCGAAAATAGTATTTGAATATAATTGTGACACATAAAAAAACGCTTAGACATTTGTATACGTACTACAACAAAAAATTTCAAGTTACTCGAAAATTTAATAAATGATTTTGCAGCTACTATAGAATATAAATATCTAAATCTAAATGTATGTGTATCATTTACAATAATAAGATGAACGAATTTGTTTATTTAAAAGAATATTGTTTTGCTCCATTAATCCCTCGCGAATCAGGTTTTTTTACCTGGTAGACATTTTTTCAAATCGCAAAAACCAGTCAATCGGAAATAGTGAAAGTCGTCAATGTTTTCACCTAAGGGATAGATGATATTATTTTGGTTTCTCTTTTTTTATCAGAAAGTTTTTGACCATAATTACGTTTGAATGGGATAAGAAGAGAACTATTACAACAGTCGGTCGTGGTCAGTGTGTGTATACATGTATATAATTATAATGGTCTACCATAATAATGCAGTAATGATCACAACTTGTTTTTTTTTTTACTCGGAGATAATTTTGTTTATTATCATTTTTTCCCCTATAACAGTGTGCAATGTACATACATTGTTCATGAATGTCGTGTGTGAGCTAGTAAAAATTAATGACTGCTACACAACATGATAAGCGTAGTAAGAATCTAAATAACTTAATACTTTTATCTGAGTTCTACTTTGATGGTTTTTTTTGTGTTACTGTGGTTAGCAAAAACTGCCTATTGTTTTTGTAACATGTTATGCTTACCTGTCTATACATAAGGGGAACATTTATGTGATTCTGTCATATGACTGACTTTTAGGTTATATGTTACACTAGAACATAAGAACAAACCGTACATCATATTTATTTTAAATTTCATAAGTACCTACTTAAAGTATAATAAGGTATGTGCTAAAAATATATTTATTTTAAAAGTCAACAAAATCGTTGAATTGTTATAAAATGACAAATATTTAGAAAAAAAAGCAAATAGGTACTAATAGCTTTTCTGTACAGTAGGTTAGAATTGGGTCACTGTAAATATATATTGAATAACAATTTATTAATAAGTAAGGATTTAGTTATTCTATTTATAATCATTACCTGTATGCTATAATATGATGATTAACATTCTGATTGAGTTGATATTCGCTTTGTTGGTGCTGATTAATTCAACAATATAATCGCAAATTGCAACGATTTTGTATCTATATACAGATTAAATATTAAAAAATTATAATAATAACAAGTGAATAAATAATTTAAATATAAGATTTCACAATCACCAAAAGTGTTAAATTTGTAATAAAAAAACTACTAGTTTCAGCCTAGGGCCATCTTCAGGTAATATATTAAAATAATTAAAAATAAATACATAACAAATAATAAACTTAATAAATCATTAAAGTGTTTGTACCTATAGATATAAACTGTAGTATTGAGCTTCGTAAATTGATAATATTTCACTAGATGTGATGATAAGCTTTGATATTGTTATCATTCATTATTTAGAATATATGAAAAAATTATGTTGTTTTGTAAATCAGTTTGTTTGTTTTAAGTATTATTAAAGCTATTATATAGTTTTACTTCTCTGTATAGTTCTTCTTTAGGTAATATATACTGTGCTGTTGAGGTTTAAAACATCATATAATATTATATATACCATAACTATAATATGTACACATGTTATTATAAGAGTACCTTAGGATTTTTTTGATTCAAAAATTTATTTTTTTCTTCTCAAACAACATAGGTATATAACATGGTATTCCTACCTCTTTTTTGTTAGAAGTATGAGTAATAAATTAGTTTAAATGAATATTATTATACGTCCATAATATTTTGTTAAAAACCTGTGTAAATAAAATATTAACATAGCAAGCCATACCAACAGATTCTGGTTACCCGTAAAATTACTAAAATACTGTAACATTTGTTTATGGATCCCTAAATGTCATCAGACATAATCAAAGTTTTTAATCATTTATAACTGCATACATTTTTTATGTAATAAAATAATTTAAGAGAACTTTTAAAAATTCGAAACTATTGAATTTCATTTTTATACCATAAAATACCTATTATTTGAAACATTAATAGTATAATTTATAATTATTTATTTGCATTATCTATACATAATATACGCTATACTTCTATATCCTGATATATCCGTATTGATTTGTCATTGGTTGTACTGCAGTCAAATCAACATCGGTTAAATATTTCATCTATACGTATAATTCACTTACTTATATTATTATTATTATATGTCTTTGCCACAGGGTGTTTTTTTAGATTTATTCAATTAGTTTTTGTTCAAATCAAAAAAACAACGTTTTATGATCAACTATACATCGTTCAATCTGCTGGGCGTAAGCCGTAGATACACGGTTCGATAGTCGTGCGTATCGATGTATCGTATTTTAGTTTAAGATATACCTACGTAAAACATTATATTATACATTTATATGACGAGTAGTGAGTAGATACATAATATAATATACCAAATGGACTACAGTGCAGGACATACATGAAGAGTAAAAATATAATATATATACTATTATTACGAAACCAGTCCGATAGTTGCTGGTCGTCTACAGGGAGTTGTCGTTGATTCAATAGGATATAGTTTAATGCGTTTTACCGAACAATCATCGCCACTTATTTTTCGTTCTCACAGCGTATTTTACAGAATAGCATCGCATGGCGTCTTTCCGTTTTCCTGTCTGTTTGCATAAATAAAGTAAATGTATTTGGAAAACGCACACAGCCCACTCTGTATATTCCGTGTATATAAAAATCGTATTTGAGCAGCTCTGCACTCATTGTTCAATATGTATTCGTTGTGTCTTTATTGTCGTACTGACGTATAAACCGTGTATTCGTGCAACTCCTCCGGTGATATGAAAATACAGTACACCCTCTGTTATCATGTTTAATATTTATAAACTTTCGCCCAGAAGACGAGCGCCCGCCATATCGCTTAAGACAACGCGCACACCCTGTATAGTAAATATAATAATATAATATTATTATACGTTACTCAGTATGGCGTGTATATATATATATACACAGAATGTAATACGTATACACGTCTTGTTCGTTGTTGTATTCCTATACCAGGAGAAGAACAGAAACAGGATGGATATACGTGTTCGTCACGTAGTATTGTTATTAACGGAAGACGACCATAGAAGAAAAAATTAACGGTCAAAAAATAAGGAAAATAATATATACGATGAAAAAAAACACCAAACACGGATAGTGGCTGGAGTCAAAGACAACGACAACGAAGTCGACGACGACAGCGACGTGACTCCGGTCGTCAGTCAACCCGAACAAGCACGTAACAGATGATCCTTTTTTTCATATTTATAATCAAACAATATACATTAGATATAGTATATAGATTTCGTTGTTGATGAATTTGTATTTTAGAAATTAACCGAGTGGCGAGTGTTCATATTATATAGTTTTTACTAATCAGGAACATTTGCAGCAATATATATAAAATATATATCTATTTAGCCAATTATGTCTTGATATAGGTAATACATGTATATTTTTGTATAAGAATTTCGAACAATATTATTTTCTTCCTAAAATTAATTACTCAGAGCGTTTAAATAAATTTAAATCGAGTAACTATATTATACTGATTATGAGAAATGTGAGAAAAAAAATTCCAATAATGACCTTTTATTATATGTAAACTGTCTACAACTAGTAAACAATAATGTGTGAATATTTTAAGTCATTTCATATTCATTAATTGTATTTTAAATTTTTACTAATTGTAGTATACGTTTTTGGTAGTCCTCTTCTGAGTAGAGCCTGCACCTCGCGAGAAATATCACATCGTCGTTTGGAATATGCATCCCGTTTGGGTTTGTTGTATCTCTCTTAATATGACGTAATATACAGCAACAACGCCCTTTATTGTGTGTGTGTGTGTGTACGTAGAATTTTTCTTCTTTATCATTGGACATATATAATAATAATAATAGTAACATGCAATACAATAATAATGATCAGTATACGCGGGGACGATGTATTGTCTTTTCGAGTGGGCGTCGCTGGAAGGACAGTGTGCGGTGCGTGCCTATCCCGACAAAACGCGTACACATATTATCATACAACGCCGGTTGAACGGTCGTCGTCAAATAAAAGTATATACCTAATATAATATAGTATATACGTACGTTACCAAATGAGGATGGCTCGCGTGCGCATAGGGCACACACTATATGTATAGACGGGTGGGAAACGTCATCGTTGACGTTACGTGCATTTCGCATTGTTGAGCTGTGTGGGCTTGACTAGGCCACGTGCCGAGCCCCCCTATTTTGGCATTCGATGTGTGACGAAGGCCAGATCCACACTGGATAAATATTTATAGATCGATATAAATAATACAATGATGTTGAAATAAAACGATGTTGATTATATTATACATATAATACATTCATTTATACGTATATGCGCGCTACAGAAACTTTAAGCTGCTACTTGCCACCTGCCAGTACCTATATACATTGTTTTAGTACCACAAGAACCCCGCCGTTTCAATGATTTTAGAAGAAAACTTGGCTGATCTAACGGGAATTTCTCGGCTCATGTGTTATAAAGATCGATCGGTCTAAACCGAACTTAAAAAGATATAGCCTTATGGCTTATAGTAATACGGAATTGGTTCCAGGATCAAATAAAGTGTACGAATTGGTTACCATGTTATGTACAAATCGGTAATTGTATGATATTTATTATGATGCTTATTATCGATGATTAGGAAAGTTCATGTATCATAATAATTATATTTATATCTAATATATTAATATAAATAGAATATTATATATTTATTTTATATCTAATAAATTATTGGTTAAGCTTGTGTCTCATCAGTCTTGTGCAACAACCTAACATCTAGTCACACGTATATTTATTGAAATTTAAATGCGTGGGTTAAAATAGAAGTGTTGTTAAGTGTAAAACAATTTTACGCAATTAATGGTTTTAAATACGAATTACAAAGAAAATTTCAAACGGTGGAATTTGTACAAAAAGGAATTGCAAATTATTTTTAAAAAAAAATAATTTAATTAATTTAAATAATATTGAGTAAAGTATCCTTAAACACAACCATGAAAAAGATATTGAAATCATAGGTACTGGGCAGGCGCCAGGCTGCAAGTATAAATTACGAAGCAACAAGTTAAAAAGAAAAGGTCAAAAAAATCTTGATCTCCCTTTAAAAGTAATTTGCCAAAAAAAACGTATTAATGGTGATGTTGAGCAGCTAATACTTCATAATATTTTTAGAGTAAGCCAAAATATTCACCCTAGTAGATCGTCAGTTACCTACATTATCTACAACATTATTAGAATTGTATAAAGCCTTAAAAAATTACGATGCCCCTAGTAACAAATCGTGGAAAGAATTTTTCATTTTTAAATGATTGAAAAAAAATGAAAATGAAATTGAAAAAAATGTTGTAATTTTTACTTGTCTATATAATTTAGAGATGCTCAACAAAATGAAAATCATGTTGGTTGAAGACATTTTTAAAAGTTGCCCTAAATTATTTTATAAGATATTTAAAATACACGGTGTAAATTTAGTCAAGTCAATTTAACATAGTTTTATCATCATAATGAAAGTTTATCGGAATCAATTGGTGTATCTTACCTACCTATATATAGACACAGTGGCGCTGAACTATATTTTAAAAGGAGGGGCAAGTAAAAAGTTATACGGACCACCACCCCTGTCCCCTGTTTACATATGTGCTGCATTATATGTATAGGTACATTATAATAGCTTAGGAGTTAAGAACATAATTCATAAATAATTTGTTGGGGTAGTCACGGACCCCCACGACCCCACCCACCGAAAAAAGGGGGCGGTCGCCCCTCTTGGGTCAACTGTATAGACAACCCTTGTACCAATTCAGTAATTGGGAACCAACTCGTAGTCGTCCGACCTAATATAGTTTGGAAGACTGCAATAGTATATTACTGTTAAACACTAATTTTAACGTGTATATACCTACATTATATTATAGCATTTATTGAAATTACACTTGGTATAATATTCAGTAGCTAGGTACTATAACCCTGCAATCGTCAACAAGTTTATTGCACTCTGCAAAAAGTAGGTTTATAATATATTATTATATTCTGTGAAACGCTTACACCAATAATTTATTTAATATTATATATAAATAAAGTAAGTGCGTCGCAATAAAACGGATTTTTTTTTATAACGTGAATATGTTAAAAGTATACAAAAATACAATAAGGACTTATATATACTACTTCATTTCTATGTATAAAATCTATATATCTGTAAGGCGACCCATATCACTCGTTAAGTTCCTCCGTTATACCCAAAAAACCGATCGACATCGTGTCTAATCGGCATCTATGGTGGTTTATATATACGCATATATTATAATGGTGCCTTGATAGTATATAATATATATAGGACCAAGGTTTGATCGGTGCAATAACTACATTATATTATCATATATTGGCGCGTACCTATAAGTTTTTTATTTTTTTTTTTAATTATACTATAACGCGTATGTACATTTATGTATGACACGAATATAATGACTTATCGATTTGACCGTGTGCAGCAGCAGAGCATAGCTAGTGGAAAGGAAACATGTAGGCATACCTATAGTATATATAGGTATACTTTCACCGTGTGTGAGCTCGGGATAAGAGACCTTCGGCCGTCGATCGATTTAATCGCGATTTCTGCATAAAACGCGGAAAATGCATGTAATTGTCAAAATACTAAATAGTATGAAAAAAACGCGTTGAAATATGTATACATACATAATACCTATTATGTAAACCAATGGTATTGCGGTATTTTAGTTTTACTGCGGCAATAGCATGCCGAGCGGCGAGCTGCACGTCTTAGTTACTATCAGAGCCGCTCAGCGGAACTGATAAAGTCGAATCATAGGTACGTCGTTTTAGTTTTGTGGCCGGTAATAATATAAATACTGTTATATTGAGAAGAGTTTGTTAATACGTTTATGGTCTATGGTTTATACGTTATTCTGTTATACCTAAGCCGATACGAAATTCGATCATATATGTCTAGTGTTTGAAAATTTCATGAAATTTAAAAAAATGAAATATTTCGTGAAATATTTCATGAAATATTTCAAAATATATGAAATATTTCAGTATTTTAATAGATTTTGTTTTATTTTTAAATAAGCTTTATATTTACATATAATTGTCATAAATTACCTTCATCACTATATGGTACCTGTATGTATACCTAACCTTTGGTATTATACATTTAAATTGGTATTCAAAATTTTTAAATATTTTAATGTTTAAATGATATAAGTAGGTATACAATATTATACATGTATATTTTATACTTACTGAATTCTGACATTAGAATTTAGAACACTGAACATTGTGTTAAAAAAATAAATAAATTGTGTTTTTATTTGTGTTAAAAAAAATTTCAATGTTTCACGTTTTTGTGAAATATTTCACAACTTAGTGAAATATTTCAAAATGAAATATTTCATTTGAAATATTTCATGAAATATTTCACATACTTCAAACACTATATATGTCAATATATATATATATATATATATGTATCACACTAACTCGGATCTCTAATAATACTGCAGGTACCCGTTCCGTATATTTAAAGTGAAGCGACGATTTTTCACATATTTTTTCGATTATAAAAACTATCCCAGGATAAATACTGCAATAAAATTGTGTATAAAACATAATAATATTATCATTCGAAACATAAACGAGTAGACTGCAGCCGTGTCTGTACACCTATCTAGGCATGTATTAAATATTAATGCATATTATAGTGTGCCTTACAGGTATCTTCAAACTGATTCATAATATTTTAACGGTTAGATTTTATGTTATAATATAGTACTTCAAGCAATTTGGCTTTAGCAATGTTTTTGAATCAGTATTAAATAAAAAAAGTTCTGACATATAGTACCTACCTATATAATATGTGGTATTGAACATTTCTTTCGAAAGTATTTTTAAGTTCAGTAATTCCGATTTACTTAAGTAACACGTAAAATGAGTACAGAGTCTTATAATAAATTGAATTTAATTATAGCCTGGTGTCGATGTCATTTAGGTTACTTTTTTTCTGTACTTCGGTCGTATATATTATAAGTTTATACTATATTACCGATGTTAAGGACAGCCACTTGAAGCGGATTTAACCGTCAAGTAACCTGTCATCAGATCGTACCCATAAACTTATACATTCATTAAATTTCCTTGGGATTTTTTTCGCACTTGGAATTTCAAACTTAAACGTTTTTCCGAGTCATCACGCCTTACAGCCAAAGTATTTTATATTGTATTTTATCGACCTTGATACTAGTTTGGTGTTGTGTTATTATACTAACAATTTGTTAACGATTTTGTAACGCACGATTCGTTCACGTTTTATTGTTGTTGTTATTATTATTATTTTTTTTTTCAAACCGGTAATTAAAGTGTAATTTGCCCTGAGCTAACAGGCAGTGGTGTCCATAACATGGTAGTAGTAAAGGTAACATGTATTTAATATGTCCTTGAAAATTCAGATAAACTTTGATGATACACGCATATCTTTTTTCTGTGATAACAGAAGTGTCGGTTTTTAAATATTTATTTTCACAGTAAAATAATTGAGTAAACTACACGTTCGAATCAGACTCGTCATCTTCACGTAACCTATCACTATATTTCACGAAAAAAACTATATTACTCTATTGTTTCATTCAAAATTATAATATAACACATAAGTAGGATAAAAAAGAAATATCTGTTTATTTTTTGTATTATGATTTATGATGATACCCATATTATATTAATGTATTAACTCATATACACAACTCAATATAAATATTCATATTATAACTCATATTTTATACACTATATACACTATACTACTATACGTCATAATTTTCAATTGATCTTTCAATATTAAATACACTAATGTATATTTAGGTATAAATTAAATATATCTCAATTGTTATTTGTTAATAAACATTACATATGCGCGAGTTTTTATAGTTAATAAAAATTAATATTAACTGGTAATATAGTATGTTCTTATTATAAATGTTATAAGAAAAAAATAAGTAGGTACCTATGTAAAAAAAATATAACTACCTACTTCAATTTTGACCGATGCTTTTAATTAGATTAATGTACCTATATAATATGTTTAATATATGCTATAATATGTTAGACCTAAATAACAAGATTTATACATTTAAATGTTTTCTGGTTCTCACGTTTCATGTACATACACGTTAAATAATTTATATAATATTTTATTTCTATTATTCTACTTCCTATATAGAACGAAGCACATCATTTCAGAAGTTCAGATTTAAATTTGTAAAAAAACTTTTTCTACTGGAGTGTATATATTTCATTTTTAGCATGTTTTATATATAAGATGTACTATTGTACCTACTAAATGTAACTATAATAATAATACCAATTAAGCCATATTATACTCATACACACATTATAAGGTGATACAAGGTGATTCATATAACTTTTTACAGTCATTATTTCGAATACCTACCTAGTTTTAACTTTTTTACTTCATTTGACTGTTCTTGCAAATGAATATTTTTGAAAAAAAAATCATTTTATCGTTATCATTATAAATATATGCATAGGTATTTTAATTTTTACTTTTTATATTTTTTATTTCATATTTCTATTATATTTTTAGGAGTATTTTGCCAAAAAATACACAAAACTATATTGCTTTGAGATATAAAAAAAATATATGTTGTTTTGCTATTATATCAAACTATGTAAAAATATTATTTTCAAAAAAGTTAAAACTTTTCAAAACAATGAATGTAGATTCTTAAATAGATCACCCTAGCTATTCTGCAGTTGTATAGAGTTACATTTTATCTACTACATAAAAATTAAGTAATACTTTTGAGATAATATTAAATTGATAAACAAAACAAATGTGTACATAGTAATTTAATATTATATAAAGTTCAATAAAATAATTATGTAATTTACATATTTAATTTACAATATATCTGTTCGGTAATAATAGAGATAATATTATTTTTAATTCCATATTGTTACCATAAATTATTATGCAGACAGCTGTTAATTTCAATAAAATAATTGCAACTACATTTTATAAGTAATACTAAGTATCTGTGCTATACTATACATTACACTGCTGTGACCTTCAAATGTATGACCAAACTGATTCTTTATAAATTTAAACTTATTCATTCGACATTACTTTATTCGTCCTGTTAACTATTATGTTAAGTTATTGCTTGTTTTTAATATTATGAAAACAGCTTCAATTTATTCTTCTTATTGCATGGAAGATGTTAGACAACTTATATTATACGAATAATAGTGTCATAAAATTGTTTTATTATGTTTTAATTTCATATATTTAAATTTGCATATATAATAATATAGGTATGTAGGCGTGACGAGTTCAAGATGAGAGTGGGAAATAATAGTTATAACTTTTGATAGTAAGTAGGTCGGAGGCAGATTGTGTTAAATTTGATTTTCATATTATACGTTGAGGAGTGCTTTAAAACGGAAGTCACATAGCTGGAAAAGCGAGATTAATCAATGTGAAAGATTAAAACATCAGGTATAAAAGGTGTGCATAATTGGGTCATTACCTGGATACTCATATGTACGTACATGCAAATTAATATAGTATAAATTATAATACTAAGTGAGCCATATGAAACTATAGAATTACGACAACATTTAGTATACTTATATACTTATGACTTATGAAATAAAAATAATTTAAAATTATGAATTACTTTGTTCTTATAGACACGTTTTTTTTTTTCGGAATTTATAATTTAAAATAAAAAAGGTGACAAGTGAGTACCGCTCTGCTATATATTATGTGTCGTGTGTCACCGCACTGGATGTATTAAATTTAAATTTAATGATATAAAACCATTATTGCATACGAAAAACGATTCTGAGTGAAGACCGCAGTCTGTAAGTTACGTATGTAACAATATTATTTTTAAGTTACAAAAAATGACTTAAATATATTATATTTTTCGTTTAAATATATAATTTCATCCAAATTTTAACTTATAATATCTATTAAAAAAGACCGTGTATATATAATTTTTTGGAAACAGAAACATTAGCTATAAAAACTGAATATTTTATACATTTTCATACTTATGACTTATGAGAAACCTTCTATTACATTTTCATAGTTTTTTACCTAGCAAACATTTTTTTGTCGACAGTAATTAAATAACAATTTAAAACATCTTATGACTATAAATAGCTCAAATAGAGTCAAAATATTTTTAAAAATGTATTGCTATAGAAAATTTTAATACAAACAATAGGTGAAAATGTCAAGTATCTAGGTATCCAACGGTGTTATTCGTTAATCGTTTTTAAGTTACACCAAAGAATAAAATCTATTTTGTTGAAAACTAATTTTGAGTAATAATTCCCGATTTTCCTTAATTTTAATTTTATTTGTTTTGACGCTTTTTAAAACTACTGTGAATTTTCTATTTTTACTCTCAAATACACCAGATTCACTTTCCCACCACAAAAAAGTTACTGTAGTTGAAAATTTAAGAATTATTTCGACATATTATAGTGTAAGTACAAATTACACAGACTAAAAAAAACACATCATTGTAAAATCAATAAAAAATAAAAAATATGCAAATCTCCAATCGGCATTTAAAGTATGCACTAAAGAAATTCCTGCAGCCATAAATGACAGTTTTGGATTAACCTCTGAAATTAAAATGAGTACACTCTTGTAATATATAATGAATTACGAACAATATTATCAATATAGGTACCTATCTATAGTTTTCAATAGCCAATTCCAATGTTTCAATTTTCATCTTTTTTCCTATTGTGAAACTCGAGAGCATATATAATATATATATATTTAATGTATGTCTATATGCTCGCAACAAATCTCCAGGGGTATATAATTTCAATTAAATTGTATATGAATAGCAAAACCAATCAATGTAACCGTAATTAAAATCTCGAAAAATGTATCAAGTCATATTTATTTTGTTGGATTAAAAGAACCGCTACTATATTCTACATATAATTATAATATGTAGCACTGTTCGAATTCGATTACCAATTACGTATAGTATATACCTTTATTTATATATTATGCGTAGGTATAACCGCGGCCACCCGTGGACCTCTGCACTATTTCTCTGGCGTTATCAATCCAATATCATTATCGAAAACCGCATGTGTACATAATAATACGCGTTCACAAAAGAGTGAATATGAAGGGCGATTTGTTTTTTATTATTATTATTTCTTTATTCTTTACATACACGTTGGAACCGATTGACTTGACCCGCACATATAAGCGTGTGTGAATAAACAATCATCTCACCGCCAAATGGGTTCATCGTCCTCGAGTCAGTTCACATATCATAGCATGTCATAATTTTCGTCGGCCAGTTATTTGAGATACGCTTCTTATTCCGATCAATCGATATATTTTTTTGCTCCCGTTCCGAACTCATAATATACACGTTGATATAACTGCAACTTGAAAGATTTTAAGGGGGGTGGTACAATAATATGTATTTGTTTCTAAAAAAAAAGTTAGTGTCTGTTGACACTACTCAATGACAGAGAACTCTTGAAATCCACCATACAGCAGGTACCTATATCCTTAATCGGATTTTATTCATATATATATATATATATATATAATTAAAATACGAATTTCACAATTCAAATTTAAACCCGTATATATAATATAATATTTAAATGTATATTATAGTTAAATAGTTTGTACCTATAGGTGGAAAATTACATAATAATATGTTAAAATATATTATGCTCATCGTGTAGTTTGCAAAAAATTGAACTCAATGAAACCAATGTATAGATTATTGAGTCTTGTTATTTTAATTTCGATCGTATTATACGTTTTTATGCATTATGCAGCTGTGTATGACTCAGTCATATTAACAATTCGACCCACATGTAAATATTAGTACATAAAATGTGTACATAAAATGAGATCAGTCTGTTAAAGATTTAAATGATTTTATATCGTCACCAATAAACAAATTCAATACTTTTTGTGGATTAGTACATTTTTGTTCGTTTACAAACCATGTTTCAATGTTTGGTGTTCTCCAATATCCATGGCTGTTTGCAAAGTAACAAAGTAAATATAAAATAAACATAAGCTCAGAAATTTGATTAATATGTTTACACCATGAACATTAGAGGAAGGACGCCGAACACAGCAGAACGAAGCGTAAAAACATGGTCCGGAATTATCGCATTCCGCCAGAATGCGCGTCGGACCGTAATGATGTCGTTTTTACATATTGTATAGCATAGGACATTTAATGGTTTTTTATTATTATAATCTAAATGGTGAAATTTATGAATAATTACTATAGAACATTTTTTTAAAACCAAATTGCCCTCGATCGAATATATGTGTTTCCAATAATATACGACTTTTATAAAAAAAGATATAGTTGTTGTCTCTTTTTATAAAAGTCGTATATTATTGGAAACACATATATTCGATCGAGGGCAATTTGGTTTTAAAAAAATGTTCTATAGTAATTATTCATAAGTTACACCATTTAGAATATAATATTAAAAAACCAATAAATTCCCTATGCTGTACATGTAAAAACGACATCATTACGGTCCGACGCGCATTCTGGCGGAATGCGATAATTCCGGACCACTTTTATATACACAGTTCGGCGTCCTTCCTCTAATGTTCATGGTTTACACTTACATTTTGTCAAAATCAAAATAAACTTACCCAATAAAATAATAGTATTTTATATCTATACTTACATAATTTATTTGATGTACTAATTCAATATTATCAAATACGAAACAAACAAATTTAACTATTACTATTTAAATTAATACTTAAAGGTGAGCTTGATTCTGAAGTTACATTTTCTTAACGTATAATATTATAGACCTGGTTAGGAACAGTTGTTATTAAAGTTTTACCTAATTAAAAATATTACTATTGCATACCTAATTAATACGTTCATATTATATTCAAATTGTTCTTAAAGGAAACATGAAACAAAACAACAATTGTGTATCATTCAAAATTATATAAGTATATCCAAAATAATGTCATATTAATGTTTCAAGCTCAACTAATATTTTAAAAGGTTATCGTTAATTCAGTTGTCACTCGAGATCATTCGAATTTAAGGTCTAGGATTTTTTGTCATGTGTATTAAGCCGTTATTGTTAAGGTTCCGGTTTGAATTCTTGTTCATAACTTGTTAATACGACTAAAATGTACGGCTTATAGGATAATATGTTAAATTGCAACGACGTAATTGATTGCGAAACTTTTTTATCACACTGCACCGAGGCTGCAAAAAAACACGAAACTGGTAAATTGCCAAGAAACATCAACTAACTTTTGATTACAAAATCTATATACTATTAAGAAACATGGTGTATTAAATTAGGGATTGAGATGTTAACAATATTGTAATTGCGTTAACTTTGCGCTTCTATGAGATTCTGTTTTTTCTTTATACCTTCATATGGCGCCCGATGTCAGTTTTTGCGGGTATTTGATATGTGTTTGAAATAAATTACAGAGACATTACAAGTACATTAATATGTGTTTTAATAAATTATTTATTGACTAATAAAAACATAATTTAATAATATGATAACAATTAATTATACATTTTTTTGGAATTTTAAAACACCGAAAGTTTACTCGGCTAGTGTCTAAATAAACTAGTCAACGAGCATCCACTTATTGTGGCAATAATAATATATACTTCTTCTTTCTGGTGTCTTAAATAGATATGTCTAATATGTTGACATATGTGGCTATACTGTATAGTAACGAATACGTTTTTCTCGATAGCTCAGGTTTAAATTAGTCATTAAAACGCAAAATTATGCTCCCCCTTCCGTTCAGAGATATAATACATAATATTACTACCTATAGATAGTTGCCTGCATTTATGCCATAGAACATCCGTCCATTTGTTTCAAATGCAATATACAATATGTGACTGGGGTTTCGTATTAGGGCTGTTTAAGCGCTTCCATACTAAAATATAATGTATCTATACAGAATATTATGTCTACGAGTTGTTTCTTTGGGTGTGTGTGTGTGCCATGTTTTTTTAAAGTAAAAATCATGTCTTTCGTCGTTGTTGGTTAGTAGGTAGTTACTTATTTACTATACTGTCTCCGACATTCCTGCACCTCTGCATCGGTGAAATATGTAGGTACCTAATTGAAAAACTAATCTGAAACACAAATACAAAATGGTAACTCGTTTAACATTGATCGTTTATTTTTATTAGTACTATCCTATAGCTATACTATACAGCCAAAGCATTTTTATAGTACCTATTAAACTTAGTTATTTTAAAATATACAGTTTAAAGTTTAACCGTGACAATAAAAGGCCATATATATTATATATACGTAGGTATACACTATTACTTTGTACTATTCAATTTTAATTATGTTATATGGCATATTAACCAATTTATATGGGTACCTACATATTATATATAGCTGTAGTAGTAAATAATAATAATAGTTGCGTACAATGAGCAAGTGCTTTAAATAAATTCGCCACATGAATTAGTTGTAATTGTATACGTATTTTATGTTTTTACATTAATATAGGTAAGTATAACTATAAACAATTCATAATATCTTAAAATAATTATTGACTATATTTTATTATTTCAGTGCCTTGCTTTAAACTTTTTTTTATTTTTTTTTTTATTGAACAAACATAATATATTTACAATCTGTATTTACAAGTGATACAATAAGTAAATGGGATGATTTTTGGTAAACAGGAGGGGGAAGTCACCCAGTGGCGGCACCCCGTGGAAGCGATTTAGGGAGAAAGTAGGTCCCTACACCAGTTCCTTTTCAGGCGCCTGGGTGGATTACCTGGAATTTGATTTGATGAAAGTTGGGTGATTATAGGATTAGAGTGAGTAATGAATGTTTTGTGTGTTTTTTTATAGGTGATTTTGGCAAGGCTGTTTAAGGTTGGAATGCAGATGTCTTTATGGAGTGATTCATTGGTAATATACCATGGGGCACCAGATATTAAACGTAGACAAATAGACTGAAACGCCTGTATTGTTCTAGTATTTGAGGGTTTGGCTGATCCCCAAAGTTGTATGCCATAGTACCACATGGGTCTTAGAAGAGCCATGTATATTGTTCTTTTAGTTTTTAATGAGAGCTTTGAGCGGAGTAAGGGTCTAAGAAGGTGGAGTCTTGAATTGAGAGCTTTACGCTTGTTTTTTAAGTGGGGACCCCATGTAAGGCGTTTGTCAAGAATTAAACCCAAATATTTGGTTTGCGTGGAGGATGGAATTTGTTCATTGCCGATAAAGGTTGCGGGACATTCTAAGGATCGAAGTGTGAAGGTAATTTGAGAAGATTTTGATGGGTTAACTTGGATTTTCCAGTCGTGAAACCAGTTGTTTAGAACATTTAGGTGGTTTTGGATTTTTTGGGCAGCATGGATGGGATCTTTGTCAGTAGCAAGAATAGCAGTGTCATCCGCGAACGTACCAAGTAGTGTGTTTTCGTTTAGAGGTAGGTCGCTGGTAAATACGTTAAATAGGAAAGGAGCTATGTCACTGCCTTGGGGAACACCAGCAGTTGCTATTTGAGAGTTGGAAAAGGTGCCGTTAATTTTTGTGACAAATGTTCGTTGGTTTAGATAAGATTTAATTAGTAGGTAGTACGGAGCAGGCAAGAAGGATTTTAATTTAAAAAGTAAGCCGGGGTGCCAGACTCGGTCGAAAGCCTGTGCAATATCTAGGAAAATACCAATGCAGATTTGTTTGCTCTCGAATGCTGATGAGATTTGATCGACAACTCTATGCAGTTGGTGGATTGTGGAGTGTTTAGATTTGAAGCCGAATTGGAAATCAGGTATAATTTTATTAACTGTGGCAATTTTTGTAATTCTTTTTAGAAGTATTTTTTCAAATAGTTTTCCTATGACAGACAGAAGGCTTATGGGACGGTAGGAGGATGGGTTTTCAGGAGGTTTGCCTGGTTTGTGGATGAGTATTATTTGAGCATGTTTCCAAATAGATGGCATGTAAGAAAGACGGAGTATAGAATTGAATATATATGACAAAAGTATTATTGTTTTGGGTGGTAATTTTTTTAAAAATAGAGCAGTTATTAGATCATAACCAGGAGCTTTGCTAGATTTTAAATGTTTTATATAGAAGAGAACTTCATTTGGGGAAGTGGGTTTGGCAGGCATAGAAACTGGTAGTGGACTATCTAAGAACTCGAATACTCTGGCAGAGTGCTGGGGATTAGTTTGTATGATGTTTGGTTTAAATACTGTAGCAAGGTGTTCAGCAAAAACGTTGGACTTTTCATAGTCGTCGGTGATTTTAGAGTTATCGGGGCGACGGATTGGCGGAGTTGGTTCGATATGTCTAAGGATTTTTTTGGTTGCTTTCCAAAGCGAGCCGTTTGTTGGATTTAGGTTAGAGATGTAGCTATTATAGGATTGATTTTTGTGGTTTTGGAGTTGCCTTTTAAGTTTGTTGGTTAGGTTATTAAAGATCCGCTTGTCGTTAGGATAACCTGTAGTTTGCCATTTGGCACGAGCTTTTCTTTTTTGTCTTAAGAGTTCATTGATGTGGCCCGGGAGTGGGTAGTTGTCCAGAATTGTGTTCGAGGCGGAGGAATAGTCGTTACTTGCGCGTGAGGACAGTTTAGCCGCGGATTGGATCATTTCTACAAAAGTGACAGAAGCTTGCTCAATGTCTTGGGTGGTTTTAAGAGGTATGCCTAATTTAGTATTTTTGCTTAAGTACTGTATGTAGTGGGTCCAGTTAATTGGGCCTGAGGTTAGGGAAGGTCTTATTGGGATTTGATTTGTTTCGCCATCAATGACTAACTTTACTGGGGTATGATCAGAGGAGAGATCCGTGATGTTAAGTATAGCTAAGGGTAGGTTACTTGGGGTGGAATATATGAAGAAATCTAAAATATCTGGATGCCTATTGACGTGGGTGGGCCAGTATGTCGGTCCAGTTGGTGCGATGTGAGACCATTTATGATCGGTAATTGTTTTATGAAGGATTTTACCTCTTGGAGAGGTGGAGCGACAACCCCATAATGGGTGTTTGGAGTTAAAGTCACCACCTGCAATGAAGTTATTCCCTAGTGAGGTGAAAAGTTGAGCAAAATCTTGAATGGTGATTTTTTGGCTGGGAGAACAGTAGACTGAAGCAAGGGTTAGCGGAACATGGTTTAGGAAAATTTGGATAGAAACTGACTGGAGGTTGGTTTGTGGATTGATTGAGTGTAGGTTGTGAGCCAAGTTAGTGGCAATGATTATGGCAGAGCCTGCATGAGCCGTACCGTCAGGGTGGTCTGCACGGTATATTGAATAACCAGGTAGTTTTAATTTTAGTGTTTTTGTTAAGTGAGTTTCAGTGATACAAGCTACTTGGATATTATTTTGAATCAAAAAATTATGTAGTTCGTGTTTATGTTGGGATAAGCCATTTGCATTCCAGAGAATAATATTTGTTGGATTATTTATCATTATGACTGAACAATTTAGTAATTAGTGATGTAAGGAGAGAAATGAGGGGGGTTATTAGTGATTTAAATTCTTCGAGAAAGGATGTTAGGGTTGGAGCTTGTGAGACTGTTGGATCATGATTGTCCGGGTTCGAGGCGGTGATTCTTTTGGAAGTTGTATGGGCGTATGATGGTTTTTCGTTGCTGTTGATCTGGTTTGGCACGACCTGCTGTGATGAATCTTTTGAAGAGCTTAGTGTTGAGAAGAAATTTGGTTTGGAGTTTTGACCCCGGAAGGTGGATTTTGGTGCGGAGTTTCGGTTGAATTTTTGGAGGTCCTTATGTACTTGGCACCCTCTATAATTGGCTGGGTGTGGCTGAGTACATAAAGCACAGCTTGCAGGAGAGTCCTTATCTTTCTTGCATTCACTTGATAAGTGGTTGTTGCCACATTTCACACATCTAGGTTGGTGATTGCAGTATGCTTGAGTATGACCATAGGACTGGCATCGCGTGCATTGAATTAGGTTGCGTCTGGGACGGGGCTCCTCAATTTTTATTTTTGTATAATAGAGTGTGTCTATTGCAAAAATATCTTTGTTTGATGGTGAAGGCTCCAAGTCCACGAAAAAGAGTGGGAGGGGTTTTTTTGTTTGATTATGCAAGACGTTGACGATATTTCTGACAGTAAATCCTTTGGAGTTTAATTCCTCTTTTATAGTGTCGACAGGCGTAGAATGATGGAGGTGTCTGATTACCACTCTGTATGATTTTTCATCTTTGAGTTGATATGTGTGGAAGTTAACTTTTTTTTCTTTTAAGAATTTTACAGTTTTGCGATATGAATCAGTTGTATATGTATTTAATTTTAAACCGTTTACGGAAGATTTGCATAGAAAACCATCAGGTTGAGTCAACTGTTTAATGGATTCGCAGAAGAGATTAAACTGCACTATATCGGTTTTAATAAATATAGGTGGTGGTAATGGGAGTTTTGTCTGCGATAAATTTGTTGTGGTATCGGTTTCCATCTCATCGTCGTCGTCGACATTATCATGAGCAAGTGGAGAGAATCTGTTTTTAGAAGTATACGTAGAGTTTGAGTGTTTAAGTTTCGGAGAGGTACCCGTTGGAGAATTTTGTTTATTTTTTCTCTTATCTGTCTTTGTTGACCAGGGTGTAGACCAGTCGAAAATATTATCTTCAACGTTGGCAGTGGGGGTAACTGAAGGTGGCCCAGCTTTCGATTGTATGGAGTTTTGGTTGATTATTGTTATCGGTGGCACTAATGGCTTTTGTTTATCTCTTTTTTTTGGCAATGGTGATTTGTTGTTCATCGCGGTGGTAATTAGTGGGACTAATTAAGAAGCGGTGTTTATAGGGGTTTAAGAACCCGGGGGGCCCTAACGGGCTGTAATACTCACAGAATCACTTCCGGCGTAATCTCACGAATGCGGGCGTATCAATCGAAAAATTGTTTACTGGTTTTAAGTTAACTTTATACGTAATAGCGCAAGAGCGTAACAAAAACATGTGTTGATTGTTCAGCCGTACGGCAGAAAGTTGCTTTAAACTTATAATATATTTTTGCAAGAATATTTCTTTTATAATATTTGTATACACGTACATGATATGAGTATTGAGTATTATAACGTGATTGTGGGTGAATAGAAACAAAATTTAGAAATAAGATTCATTGACCAACAACTACAATCTAAGTGTAATAATTATATTTATTAGTTGTAGATGTAATAATTGATTATGTAGTAAAGAATCAAATTCATTTATAACTTATTCCAAGGATGATTGTTGATAAGAAAATTGATAAGAACAAAAATTATTTTAACTCCAAAAATGTACTATCAACTTTGTTATCATGGTTGTCATGAAAGATGTGCGATAACTCTAAAAAACAAAAAGGTCAAAAATGAATTAACGAAAGTATCAATTCTATTTAATCGATTGCTTATTTATATATATATTTTTTTAATTTAAACATTTTGAATTTCGGGTGAATTTAAACATGCAAGCCAGATTGTTTTTTAAATAAATACGATTATATAAAGGATATAATTATGTAATTTGAACTATTTTTCTTTTTAAAAAACTCCAAATTCTGTTGCTATTCGACCTAATTAGAGTTGAATAACAACGGGAGGTGCTCAAACAGGGATTTTGAGATTTCCAATGGACGTTTTTGTTTATAAATGGTTGCCGTGGATTTCAAAGCTATAATAATAATAATTATTGGTTGCCATTGGCTTAAAATTGTTGTTATAGTAACCGTTATATTAAAAAAAAAACATATTATTCATATAGCTTTGGTATTTTTAATGGGAAATGAAGTGCACGGGATCAGCTAGTAATCTATAGTAAATAGATACTCGAGTATCAATAGATCTATATTGTAACATATGATTCCATTGGACATTTATAAGTTAAATATATTTTATTTAAAGGTGAGAATCATCCGGAATGGTCCTAACCTAACCTAACCTAACCTATTTGCTTATAAAAATGTATGATATAATATTATATTTTGTTAATTTATTATATACCTATAAGTAGGTACAGAGTTTTATCTTAAATATTTTTTTTTAATTACTTTTTTGCAAACTTTAGTGTGTTTATAAGTCTTTCGTTATTGTATTATACATTTACAGAACGACATGGTAATGACAAATTAGTTACTTATGTTATTTATTTTCACTGTAACACGGTGGCTCGATGTTTCATTTCCGTAACTTCGGTCACGTCTACGGTCCTCATCAGAACCTCAGAACACTTGATATTTTCAACATTGATAGCATGCTGCTGCTCATACGAATAATAATAGTACCTATATACATCAATCAACTTTATTTCTTAAACATCATCGTTTTATTTGACCACAATAAGATAACTAGTCCTTTTACTGTGCCACAATAACATATATAAAGCGGTAAAGGTATTTAGCACTCTGGCGTTCCGCTCCTTAAGTACACGCAATTATCCTCATTTTATAATACAGTGAAATCAGAGTCTCAGTTTTACCCACGTGTTGCCAAATCATAATTATAGAACAGTGCAAAATATAGGATGTATATAAAATCTCATTATTAGGCACGCAAATGTTTTCCCATAGAGTTTTATACATGAGCTGTAATAAATACAAAAAATATGTATATAATAAACGCTATAATATTATGTATGAAAAATAACACCGTGCGTTTTCGGCGTCGTTTGTTCACACAGAAAATGTAAATTATAACGTCCGGACGCGTCCGGTGCTTTTGGTTATCTCTAAAAATAAAAACGTGTGAACATTGAGATTTGAGAGTGCGGTATAGACGTGTGGTAATTATTAATATTATTGTTATTATTAGTTTTTATAAATTTAACCTAGCTGGTACCTATTTGGAAAAATATGCACTGCCAAAGAAAATGTTCTATAGAAAACTTGTTTCAAAATCAAATTTAAATTTATATAATATTATACATGTACTGTTGAATTCGGTCTGTATGGTATTTTTGATTAAGTACCTACACATTATTTGGGAGAACAAAGTGATCTAGATATAATACCCATAGGAGGATACCCATCTCCACCGAACTGACGATATTATAATATTATTGTTACCAATAACTGTGACAGGTCTGCAGAAAAAAGAAAAAATAATAAATAATAATATTCAATAAGCTTGATTGAGATCCAGCGATATTTGACCTGCCGTTCCTTTCCAGACTCCTGAGTATATAATATACAGTTTTCGCATTGCCTTCGCTTTGCATGAGGCTCGTCCATCACCGCAGTGTATTGTTATAAGAGTATTGAATGATTTGGTGTTTCTTTTCAGCGTTTACCTAGCCTAACGGTATTTAGATAGGCACCTGCATGGCTATACGTTCCCTCAGGACTGAATATGACACCATTATCTCCAATCTATTAATTTTCTATGTGCATAACTGCACATGCAGATATTGATTCAAACGTTCTAGTATTGTAGGTACCCTTAGATAGTTAGATCTTATACTAGTATATTTTCAACCTTGATCGAGTTCCAATAGATTAATTTAAATATTTTTATAATCATGAACGTCTGATATTAAAATTTAAAACTATAATTTGACTTAAATGATATCTTTAGTTTAATATTTATTTTAACTATAAATACATTTTTTTTTTTGAAAATTTTAAAACATTAACAAATAAGTTGGGGCCAGACTCGAGAATAGTAATCACATAATTATATCTTGTTTTTTTTTAGAGATGGCAGAGAAGGTGGTTTGTGCTGTTCGACGACGGAGAACTGATTTATTCGCTGGACGAACACGTGAGTGTTTCTATACTTAAACGTATCTCATATAGGCCACAAAACGTGTGAGCTCATTGCAAGTTTTTATTTATAATGGTTTCCATATGGTCTGCGACAGCTGGAGAAATTGTTGGCATTGTCCGGGGCTTTATATACATATTATATATAATATATATATTATGTGTAGCGTATTTATAGACACACTGTCGTTCGTGTTTTAAGCCTTGCAACAAAAAGTACCCACGATCCAAGCATCTATAGGTGTATATGGTCCAACTTTACGAGATTTTGTTCACTCCTTGGATGTACAAAAATCTGATCATTTATATATTCAAAATATATTCAATCCAAAAACCCTAAATAAAAAATTATTTTTATTCATATTTACATATTTACACACCTTTCAAACATAATATAGAAGCTGAATAATAAATATTTCCAGTAAATCAATCTTAAAATCATACAGAAATTATTTTCCTTTTCAAAACCTTAATAATATCACAATGAAATTAATTAGGTATACTATAAAATAAATGTATTTCACACGTCTGATGTCTTACAAGATTGTAGTCCAATGGCACTTAACATAGTTTTTTCATGTATTCAATACTAATTGCTATTAAATTAAAGTATATTATATTATATATATGGTGGTTAGTCATTGTTTAATTAGTAATTACTATAGTCTATTATAATAGAGTTTTATATTATTTCCTTTACATTTTTCTAATAACTTGTTTGTACACGACTATCATATAGCGCCTATACTGTTTACTTATTCAAAAGTAATTGAATATTAATTCCATAGAACAAAAAATAATTAAATTCTAGAAATTGTATTGCATTTGTATTATCTTAACACTAATTAAGAGGACGTGATAGTGTGATACCCTCATGTGTTGTCTCCGTCTTACAAGTGCGTAACATAGTAAATTCTACGCAAAGCAGAAAACGTGTAAGCTCCGTTAGTTTAAAAATTAGAGTGAATCGACCTCTTATAAAATCAAAAGGTATGATTCGTATCTAGACAAAATCGTGGGCTTTTTATTATATTTTAATTTTAAAGCGTGTTATAAGTATTTTAAAATTGTAAATCGTTTGTACATTTTAAAGTACTCATAACTCGCTTAAAAATCAAAATATAATAAAAAGCTTAAGAGGTTGTCTAGATAATAATCCTAGCTTTAGATTTTATAAGAGGTAAATTTACTCTAATTTTTAAATTAACGGAGCTACATATGTTTTGCTGAGCGTAAAATTTGCCATGTTATGCACTTGTAAGACGGAGACAACACATACCGGTATCACGTCCATTCTTGTCCGACACAGACGTAATGAACAAAAAAAAAATATTACAATATTAGCGAAAAAAGTATACACATAGGTACTTACATAAATAGTCATTACAGTAAGTTGTAGGTATAGTTAAAATGTTGTGGTTTAAAATGCGTATATATTATATGTTAAAAATTAATCAATCGTGGTTACTGGTTAATGCAGTTGGCCTTGTTGCAGTCTGAATAACGTCGGTACGTCAATATGACATCCGATCTCATAATATAGGTATATAGTGTATAATAATATATGAATATAAAGCCACCCATACAGGAAATAAAAAACAAAAATGGCGTAGTTCAAATTTCATACAATACAGTCGGTGTGTCTATTTTAAGTGCATTATTCTGTAATCACGGCCGTCGAGATCATAATTTAGGACAATATTCCTAATTATTATTAATAATAATAACATATTGACGAAATACATAATCTGTGTAGAGGTGCGAGGTGCCCGTATTCGGAGTAGAGTATAGAAATGCATATAGGTATAATGCAATATGTAACATAATATAATCGTATTGTATTGCGGACATCCGTGCAGCAATCGATTATATAGGTATTATTATATTGTGGTCATCGACGGCGACGGGGAGGCTAATCGATTTGAAACGCGTATAATATAATATTATGTTTTAAATCTCTGATGTATATAGATCCCTGTATTGTGCGAACAGCACATATAACGATACATTACATAAGCTATATTTTATAGATCTCCCCGTGCACTCTGAAAAGCGTTCACTATCGAATAATAAAAAATACCCCTATTGGTAATAATAAAATGTAACTCGTAACCATCGTGTTATATACGCATGAATTGTATAACAAGTTAGGGTGAACACTGCGTGGGTTGTCGAGGAATGCGCGTCCGTCGATCGTTCGCCAATAATATAATAATTGTATCGAATCCGCAGGGCCGCCGATCGACGGTGCGGCTCGATCGTCCATCTCACTCTCTCACAATTAATCTCAATCTCTCCATCTACATCTCGCTACACCATCTACCCCATCGGCTGTTCGGTCGTCGCCGCCATCATCGTTTACCCGAAAAACGTCGTCATCGTCACTGAGGTTGGATACATATTATTATTATTATCCGTACACACATCCGATAATATAATAATATTATTATACAAACATTCACCTGGCCCGATGGAGGTCGTATCCCAAGGTCATCTACCTTGTGTGCCGTGCGTCGTCGTATATGTACGCGCACTAACTCCTATCGTTGTCGGCCCGGGCCCCGACCGCATTCCCTCACACATATGCGTGTCCGTGTGCACGTGTGTGTGTATATGTGGCGTGTGTATGGGTGGTGTGTGTGTGTGATGAGATGTGCCGCCACATACGTCTCTCGTTTGCGCCCGCCACCGATGCCGCGCCGAGATGTGCGTAGTCCGAACGTGTAACAGCAGACGAATCTGAATAATAATATTATTATATAGTTCGAAGTTCGACGGCAAGAAAAACAATATTCGACAATAACTTGAGAATTTATTTTTAAGAGGATGTCTCACCATGTTACAAACGTACAACATACTTAGGTATCAAGTTTGCTTTCAAAAGAACCGATTTTGTGTTGTTACTTGTTAGCATTAATATTATAGAGTGAATTGATCGACAATCAAACTCACTAGGTAATGACACTATTATATGTGCTTGTATGTCGTGGTTGTTTATGTTATTTTAATGTTCATGCAAGTTATGCCTCATAAGTATGTAAAAATTTAAAATATTACAATTTAAAAATGCTTAAAATCGTAAAAAAACCAATGTACACACTACACAGGTCACAGACAAAGATAATGTTCTTAGGTACCTGATAACTGGTCAATTCACTTTAATATTAAAACTTATTGTATGAACATAAAATTGATTCTGCTGAACTCAAATTTTTATGATTTACCTACAATTGTAGCATACAATGGTAACACCTGTGGGTTTCTACGATTTTTTTCCATAGATATTTTAATACCATCGATTATAATAAAGTCAACATTTTTGAATTATTATAATTTTTTATTTTATCTATAGGTAGGTATCGTTATCCTGTAAAGTTCAACAATTTATACTATATTTTCGTTTAGTGGATATCGTAGATAACAAAAATGCTATAAGTAATGCTAAATAGATAATAATAATAATAGATATTGTTTCAATCAATTTTTATTCGGTATATTATTAGCTATACAGGATACGCTTCTTCTAGCAAGTGTAGAATACTATGATACCTTGAAAAACTTTATTTATACAAACAACCAAACTTAAAAAATATACACTTTAAAGTAAAAACTAATTTTTTAGATTTTTAAATCTCAAGCTGACGTCTTTTATATTGCAGAGTCCAACAATCGATTTCGAGTACCTAAAGTATTATGAGCCGCGCCAGTCTGCCACTCCTTATTTTATTATGTCGTTTTGGAGTAATTTATATTATTATAAGTATAATGTACAGACGACCCTTGTTCCGTCTCTGATATAGTAAGGCGCCACCACCACCTTATTGTGTGAGCAAAAAAAATAAAAATGGCGTTAATCTGACAAAAAAAAAATCGGCCTCAAAATTACACACGTGGCATTATTAAATTATCACACCACATTATTCGTTTTTATATTAAGTAAACAAGAATTTATCTTTATCGTCTCGACACACAATATTTCGTAAAACATGTGTAAACCACCCTCTCCAAGTGAACAATATAATAATATACTATAGCTGTCCTGGCGGTCCTGCCCGACTTTGTCCAGACCAAAGATTTGTATTTTTAATAAATATACTTGTACAACATTAATATGCCATATTTCTTCTAATTTATATAACATAGCTGATCCCGCACACTTTGTTGCCCGTAAAAAATGTCAACTCTTGAAAAAATTGTGATTTTTCCACTCCTTTTGAGTGTAACTAGCTGCAATAAGTGCAACTCAGCCACCCCGGTTATAAACAAACATTTTCATCGTAAATCTCAAAATACCTGTTTGAGCACCTTCCCAGGTTGGACCTAGCGGATACAATTGTGAATCTAAATCATCCAGGGACTCACTCAAACACTCACAAAAAATTTCATCAAAAAATGGTCCGGCCGTTTAGGAATGTATAAAGAACATTAATTTATATATATTAACATAATATATAGATTTATAATGATTTATATATATAGATATTATAGTTATTATTAGAATGCCACCCAATTAATTTTTCCAAAATAAATGATATATTTAAACCTCCCCCTTGACTAAACTGATCAACTAGTGAAAACTGTATTAAAATCCGTTGACTACTTGTTGAGATATGCATTTACATACAAAAAAGGGGCTGAGTTTTAGTAGAGATACACAATTTTTCCTGGTAATAAATATAGCCTATATTAAGTAGGCATAATGTAGCATTCTAATGATTACAAATATTCAAATCTATCCTCTGTATAATATTAGTATAGATATAGATATAGATACAACTAGCAAGACCAAAGAAAACATTCGTTATTAATTAGGCTTACACTGAAATGTTTAAAATGTGAAACTTTAGAATCTCAATTATTATAAAATGAACGCTATTTGTGGAAATTGGGCTTTTAACATTTCATTTACGGTCTAATAAATATAATTTTTTCCTATTTATTTTTTAGGCATGGACACTAAATTGTTGAAATTAACCAACTGGCTGTCGGTTTAGAATTTACCGTTGCGGGAAATTGCCGTGTCTTATTAAACGTTTAACATTAAATAAGAACTCATCTTGAACAAATACATATTATTATTTCCTCCAAATTTCAATAAGCTATTAAATGTTAATTGTGTATGAGGACATAAATAATAATTATATTATAATACCTAAATAAACAAACTAATATACAGTGACAAGGCCAGAAATATTTTTATTTTTTTTACTAGAGGAAGTATATGCTCGTATACTTATATATACCTACATATGTGAAACTATAGAGCTTTTTATTTTTAGGAGTACTAAAATTCACTACAATTTTGGTATCTATAACCAAGCTACATTTAGCTCATAGCCCTTCATTCACACCTCAAACATGAATAATTATTTTTAAAAAAGAAGTAGGTAAATGCAAATTATATTGAGTTACTGAAAATCTTAATAATAAATTATTTAAAACTTAAAATAATTTAAACTTGTATAAACTATGATGTTAATTTCTTTAATAAAATAACCATATCATCCTACCTCTTCATTAGAACTTTCATTCAGGTTGATTAAAAAAATAAATGATTGGTACTGGTTACTGAGTACTGAGTATGATATTACCTATAAACTATAAAGACAAGATAAAATAGTATTATTTATATTTAATTTCGACTAGTACATTATTACAGTCTAATACATAAACTATATTCTATAAGTATTTTACCACTAAAACGTTAAGCAACGATATATCGATATATATTAAAAAACTATAAAAGTAAAAACAATATTTAGAATTTCAACATGCACGCATGTGGTATACATGTATACATAATTAAAATTGAAATGGACAACTTTTTCCGAAGTAAGAGCGTTTTCGACACGGTCTATATATATGTGAAATAGTGGTGACTCTTGCGTTATCCTCATTATCTGATTAAAACCTCAACATTTCGGTTCGTCGACTAATTTCCATCGTTTCGCTCAAATATATAAGGTAGATACCTAACCGCATTTTCTAGTTAGTTATAACTTTTAAATTTATAATACCAATATTATGACGATATACATTATTATGTGAAATGTGATTATAAAAACAGGTGATACGAGAACGCAGTAGCAGTAGAGTTCAAATTTTCAACTTGACATTTCACTTTCTCGAAATTTAAAGCAGAACTTGTGTACGTATTTAAAGAGAGAGTAGGTACCTACCTGATATGTATTTTGCTTAATTATTATTATTCGTGGTTATAATTTTAGTTTAAACTAAAATAGCAATCCAGCATAATTGCAATATATTTCAGGCTTGAGCTACATTAAGACAGTCTGACAGTGATCTTATACAATTGGTCGAATAATACACAATATATATTTTTCACATTTTAAAATATGTGCCCATTGGCTATTGACTATTATAGTGGCAACTAAAACTTATATCTGATCCGAAAAAAGGAATTTTAACCCTAAGTGCACATTAATATATTATACATTATAATATACTGTCGATGATATCACAAATTGAATTTCCCTATATTTTATATTCAAAAATTATATAATGTATACGTACTGGGGTATTTGTATGACATCCTGATCTTAAATTATTTTTATTTTACCATTATAACTAATTAGCTTACTTGTTAGTTTTTATTTAAGTGTAAAAAAATACCTTTTTTTAAATTTTAAATTGGTCAAATAATATTCCTATTTTTAAATACAAAAAATAATACTAGATAATATGACTAATGTCCTTATTTAAAAGGTATATTCATCTATATTTTACTATAAAGATACATGGTTATATACTATAATACTTGCCAGCAGAGTCAACAAAAAATATCTTCAAACATATTGTCAAAAACATATTAATAGCAATAATTAATTATAAAGAACATAATTGGTCAATTGGGTGTAATTAAGAGTCTGACGTTTTTAATTTCTTAGAATTTATTGTACTTAAATATTGTTCAAGTATGTATTATATTATAGTTCGATAATAATTATTATCTTAAATCAATATTATTATGATTGGATGGAATAATATACGGCTTGTCATCGGTGTTCTATAAATTGATTTTATTTTATGTATGATATCTTTATGAGTCATTTATCATCATTACATCTTTATGACCTATAATTAAAATGAGTATAATTTATTAATATATTATTATATTGTTCGGAGATTATTGATTAATGTAGATATAATAACAATAATATAATAATAAAATTGTCCATAAAAATTAATCGTTGGATATTTTATAAATACCTAGTTGAACATATTAGTTTATCGTTAGTATCTCGTATAATGAAAAATGAACAAGAATGCATGTACCTATTTGTAATTATTCATTTTGCTAAATCGTTTTCCTTTCGTTGGCAGCAGTTTACACTATTTATGTACTTTCCTTGAGTAAAAACACATCTAATAAGTTATTCTATACTAGTACTATAATTCAGTCGTTGATAATTTACAGTAAAACGATGGAATTTAATTTAAATAAATCAAATATGGGTTTTCATCGAATGATCAAGCGAATAATATTTGACAAGTAAGATGTTCCAAAAAAGCCCTGTGCTTCTAAATTAAAATTAAAAAATATACGAAGAGTATAATGCATTAATGCGTAATGATTAATATCACGCATAATTAGTTACGCGTTATTTAATTTTCATTTTGTTATTCATATTCAATAAAATTCCCTTACAAAACGTGCTCATATTATAATATTATGTTTGCTTCTCTCTAAAAACACGCCTCCTTGCCCGTGCCGGCCGGCTATATAATAATACCTACTCTAAGTATATAACCATCGTCTAATCTTCAACGCGTCGCTGTTATTATCACTATTTTATTATTATTGTGATTATGTATTGATGATGATCAAGGCTAATATTAAATCTGCATGTACACACGACGACGACGGCGAGCGACGGAACACGGAAACCCAACGGGGTCCGTTCACCTCTTACAGGCTACCGTGGAAAATGGTGCTAGTATATTTTTTTACCTGTTTTCACCTCACCTCTCCTATAGTATAATATATCGAAACACTTGTATGAAAATATCATATTTTATATATCATTATTCATTATATTATTATTATACTTTTATACATTGAAAATGTTTCGCCGTCCATCGATTCGGCGCACTTAATTATATTCTCCTCGAAAAACACGTACGTGCAGTTTTCAGATATCTTACAAAATATATACACAATACCAATATACCATAATAAATAATAATAATAATATTAATCGAATATATTAATCAGAGCTCTGCTAGTATAATATAAAAACTACGTGCCTACTCATAAAGTGATATTGGTGTAGGTACACTATAAAATATGTTCGATATAAAATGGTAAAAGGGACGAAAAATCGGATATATTTTATTGTACCTATACGCCCCCCCCCTGCACACACACCGATCAATAATAGGACACCAACGGCGAGGCGCGGCGCGGCGACGGCTAATTATTATTACCATAAAGGTAACTGCAGGTATCGTACATGGTACATAATAATATGTACTATGTAGTAACAAAGTTAATTGCAAAAAAACCTGTCGATAACCATAATATTCCATCAAATGTGTTTTAGTTACTATTCGATATCACGACCATCATATCACACGATGACGATTGACGGTGGTTTGTTAGTGGGGTTTGATCTATGACAGCGCCTTTGGGGGTAAGGTAAGTGAGATGAAGCTAAAACCTAAAGCTTGGACGAATAATGTTTAGTTCGTTGAAAATTCTAATTTTAATATATTTTTCGATTTATTCTTTATTAGTTTTGACAAGAATTGTAGTTTAATTTTATATTTATTTTTATGAGTAATTTATAATGTTAAACAAAAATATATATTTGAGGGAGTTATAATAGGTCCTACAGGCTACAACTAGAACCACCACTAATCTATGAAACCTTAAAAACTTAACGTTGTTATTTAAATGTAATTATTTATTATAAATACTGTACATAGGTAATATTTTATATTTTCGTACCATGTACATGTGTTATTATATATATATAATATAGTAAGCATAGTAAATACGTAACCATATAGCTATATGCCTATATCCAATGGATTTTGTTAAAATTGCGTTTACATAAAACCAGGTAGGTATACATAATCTAATATTTAAAAATCTCGTTTCGCGTTGTTAGTGGTCACACTCCTCCGTAAAGGCTCAACCGATTTTAATGAAATTTATTTTGTATATTTGGTAGGTATGAGAATAGGTCGTAAAAAATGTTCACCCTTCTACCACAACCCAAGGAGGTGCTTAAACGAAAATTTTGATATTTACGGTGGACATTTTTGTTATTAAATGGTTGCTATTGGTTATAGGATAAATAATTAGTAGAAATTAGAATTTATTATTTGCTTGCCATTGGTTAGCAATGCATCAAATACGTATATTGTAATATAATATATACATATAATATGGTATAAATGTAAAATATTATCATTTCGCCAATTGTATTATTATTATTGTGTTTACACGCGAATATCGCACGATGTGCAGTGTTCAGCATTTTTTATTCTTAATAATATTTATTATTATTTATAGACGTTTTACTGACCGATTTCCGAGCACATGAGCAATTCAAACATTCTCGTATAAACTGTATTTTTGGTTTACTTGGCTTTTACCTTTCAAATATATCGAATCGTTTATGATAATATATGGTAGGTATACCGTTTAACCTATTATACAATATATATTGCACCTGACGGCGGGGGAGTGTATCTAGAGACGTTTGGTATCGCGTGTTATACCATATTATGCGTTATGCATCCATATATGTATAATTTATATAATATAATTAATATTTGTCTGTTGAATATTTTATAAACTCACGACGAAAGTATTAGTTTTTTGTAAACGTATTTAGCTATTAAGTATACTGAATACGGCGGCGGTCGTCGACGACTTTCTATAGGTATTTTATTTTTCGGTAATTTTTCTGGGCGCATGGACCTAATCTACACGTACACACGGCTATCTCTCTCTGTATATACATATAATTATATATATATAATACATATATATGCATATATATATATGCGTATATCTGAATATAAATTTAAACTAAACATGGTGCTATATAGGTACCTGGTACCTAGCTACATAATATTAAATATCATACATGTATTTCCGACAAAGCGACGCTGTAAACCTGCATCATTATGCCTATTATTTATGGCTTTCGAGTAAACGCATTAATTCAATCCAATATGGTGTTTAGAAAATATTTACAAAAACCAGCGATTTCAATCTGTTATTAACGCTTTTCACGAAAATATAAATTATGCGCCGTTTTGGACGCATTATATTATTGCCTTATATTTTGTGCGTGAATATATACATATAATATGATTTCGTTGTATATTTTGGATATACACATATTATATTGAAAAGTGCGTATGGTTATGTATCATGTATGTATCACTTTGTATTAAAAACTTAAATTCTCGTTTCTCGAGGAAAAAATCAACAATAAAATTTATTGACAAATATGAATAAACATAGGTACCTACCTATATAAAATTTTAATAGGTATACACGTATATGCACACAAATCTCTTGGCGTTTTTAATGGTTTTTATTACACTTGACGTTTATGACTGAACGATTTATAACACTATTTATTTTTTACAACGCCCTTTGTTATTATAAAATACAGATTTCATCGTGCCTTATAACTTTACTATATTCTTAGTTCCAAAATATTCCTCATACTCCTTAGTATGAAAGTATATCTGCAGATCAACTATATACTATATACATATACCATATAGTTATGGTCTATATCAGGGATGGAAAATGTTTTTCATTATTACGTTTTTGATTAACGTTTTGAAAAATGTTATTTTTCCAAATTGTTTTTGATTAATGTTTTTAAAAACGTTATTTTTCTATTGTTTCCAAATAACGTTTTTGATTATATATATATATATTTTTTATATATTATATTCTTATAACTTATAAATAATAAATCTTAACTTTCTATAGAAATGCACTTAAAAGTTGAAAATTAAAATTAATTAATATTAATATAAAAAAAACAGTATTATCAAAAACGTTATTTGCAAACAATAGAAAAATAACTTTTTTAAAAACGTTAATCAAAAACAATATTTATTATATATTATATACAGAATATATTATATTCTTATAACTTATAACTTTTAACTTATAAGCTATAATAGTAACGCCCAATATAGAAATGCACTTGAAAGTTAAATTAAAATTAATTATTCTTAATGTTTAAGTTTTAAATCAAAATTAGAATTTTTATAAAAATTCAAAAATTCAAAATGTCTGATTTCAAATTAAAATGTTTTTTAATGTTAAAAGTGCATTGGTAAAGATTAAAAAGTAAAGAGTTAAGTTTTTAATATTTTTCGTGTTATAAATAATTTAAAAATGTATAATACTATTATTACTATAATTTATTTTCGTTTTCGTTTTTGATTTCGTTATTAAATTTTTTTGGGTTTTGGGGTTTTTGTTTTTGTTTTTTGTTTTTTTTTATGTTTAATAACCTTTTCAAAAACGTTTTCCATCCCTGGTCTGTATGTATATACATGAGCAGAACAAAATACAATATAATATATATAATATTATATTATGTCTTTAAGGGATATTATTGTACTACAAAAAAAAAAAAAAACAACCATTTACCTTAAATAACTAGTTTTAATAGGTTTCTTGATTTTTGAACCACCAGCGATATTTTTTTGTAATTTAATATTATATATTAATTTATTATACTATCATAACTACTTATTATTGTAATACAGTGAAACTTCCAATTAATAAAAATTTCTTTTTAACGAAATATTTTTGAGAACCAAACCAAATTAGAACCACATTTATTCAACTTCTATTTAACAAATTCTCTATAGTACGGATTTGTATGTAAATGCTCCATCAGACTTCGTAATATGGAAGTTTCTTTGTATTTGAAAGTTTTGTTTATACGTATTTACTGAATGTAAATAAATCTATATAGGTATACATTAAGCCTTTAAAATTCTAAAAATAAACCTCTGCAAGATAATGACTACGATGTATATAATAATATAATATTTTATTGATGGTCACCTTGTTTGCGGAAGTCTATGAATCACGCTACCGTAAAAACTATTTATTTTTTTTTTTAAATAGAGTCAATACAATATTTAATTATACCTGTGTAACCTAACCTAACCTAACAAGCATAATCGTATGTCTATCAACATTTTAAATAAGGTTTTTTGTTCACCCGTAGGTTTTCCTTCAGCTGTTGTCACAACAGTTTTGTTTGAAGTTATTATATGTACAGCCAGGTTCTTGATAATACTCTTTATATAGGTAGGTGCGTGATATTCAAATTTAAGATGCACAAACCTATTGTGATTAGATAAATTGATTCTTCATCATCGTCTATGTCAAAATACAAGCTATAGGTACGCAACCTTGTTTCAAAGACTTGCAGCGTTCATCGATAATCCTTGTTATACGTTTATTATGTCCTCGAATGTCCCACGTAGGCGTTTGTTAGAATTGAATGGCTTCCGGACAGTGCAGTGCCTCGGTTTCTTACCTTATAATAATAATATACACAATGATGAATATTTACAAATTGTCTTATTTATATGTATGCACGTTTTCCTTCCAGCCGGACACCGTACCGCAGGCCAGACTGGACATGTTCACAGCCGTCGCTGTGGAAGAAGCTGACGAAGCGACCGGAAACCCACACAGCTTAGCCGTTACATCCTCTGACCGGAGTATCCACTTCGTCAGGGGAGCATGCAGGGAAGAAGCCAAGGGTTGGAAAGACGTACTTACCTCATACATGCGTCATACTACACAGGTAAACATAATTATGCTTTATACATATAATATACATATACACAAGAGACAAACCTTATAGTTACTAAGTACAATATATGAGGACATGAGGTTGCTAAATTATTTTGTTTAATAGTTTCATCCAATTATAAAAAATTATAACAGTATTTCATGATTATTTTTTTGTTTTGATCGGTGCTTTTGAAAACTACTGGGAACTTTAAATGTTGACCTCCTAAATGCACCAACTAGATTCACTTTCCCATCAAACAAGATAGTGTAGAAGAAAATGGAAGCAGTTTTATTGCCCCAAAAGGTGTTGACAGACACAAAAATAAAAATAAATTCATTGTAAAATCAATACCTTTGTTGCTCCTCACAGAATCTAAAATGTCATAAATGGCTGCTTTCATCAAAAATCTTTTTCATCGTGTCATATTTCTTACTTTAGCCTATATTCTTATTGTATCAAAATACAGATTGTATATTAAACGAGAAAAATAGAATTAACGAATCACGAATATTATTGCTAAAAATATACGAATAATAGTATAGCTATATGTTCTGGTTTGAGTTATTAAATATTCTTTATGTTCATAATTTAGTTGTGCTATGGAAATTTAAGTATTTTATTAAATAATAGCGGATCCTGTGCATTTCGTTGCCCGTTAAATGTACCAACTCTATACGACTCAAACTTTGTTAAATTCGTTATTTAATATTCGGTGTATGCGGTGTTCAAAATGTATCTTAACTTTTCTGTTGCCTGGAATAACATTTCTGATTCACAGCAGTATATTATCAGGTAGGCAATCTACCTAACGTAAATCGGTAGATCGCTGATCCTGTGCTCGTTGTATGTAAGTGTATGATTTAACTCTAAAGTATCAAAGTTATACCAAGTTTATTTTGATATAATGCGGTGGATTAACATAATCAATTAATACATAATCCTAACCTAACCTAACCGTACTAAATGGATAAAAAAAACAAATTTAACCCTTTTTAAATAAGCCTATCTTCTTCCCAGAGATCTGCACACAAACGTTCATTTATATATAATATAGCTGATCCTGCGCACTTCGTGCTCCTTAAAAAAATGATAACTCTTAAAAAAATTGTGATTGTTCAATTCCTTTTTGGTGTAACTCACTGCAGTAAGTGCTACTCAGCCACCCTGGTAGACAATGTGCGAAAATTCAATTTGATGCATGCTAGTACATGATATGCCCGATTAACCAACAACAACCAATAATAAATAAATACTATTTCTATATCTTAATTATTTCTCCTATAACCAATAACAACCATTTATAAACAAATATTTCCATCGTAAATCTCAAAATCCCCGTTTGAGCACTTCTAATAATTGGTCGTTGTTATAATATAGCCTATAGCCTTCCTCAACAAACGGACTTTCCAACACAAAAAGAAATTTTCAATTCGAACCAGTAGTTACTGAGATTAGCGAGTTCAAACAAACAAACAAACTCTTTAGCTTTATCCTATATTATAATATTATAAACTCGAAAGTTTGTATGTTTGTTACTCTTTCACGTAAAAACTACTGGACCGATCTTGATGAAATTTTTACACTGTGTGTATTTTGGCCCAACTTAAAACATAGGCTAATTTAAAAAGGGAAAGGACCAACCCCGGGAGGTGCTTAAACCGGAACTTTGTGATTTCAGTTTTAAATTTATGTTTATAAATGGTTGCCATGGGTTTTTAAGCTATTATAATAATAATAATAATAATATAAAAAATATATATTTGCTTTATTTTTTAAATATAAATTATATTTAATGGGATTAAATAAATTGATTATTTTAATCGACCGTATGTGGAATTAAGTAAAAACGACAAACTTGGTATATAACTTTAATACTTTAGAGTTAAATCATACACTTACGTACAAACAGCAAGGGCTCAGCGATCTACCTGATAATGTACTGCTGCGATTCAGAATTTTTATTCCGGATAACGGAAAAGTTAAGATAAATATTGAACACCGTACACCGAATATTAAATATCGAATTGAGGCAATTGAGCAAAGTTTGAGTTTATAGAATTGATACATTTAACGGGCAACGAAGTGCACGGGATCAGCTAGTAATATTATAGTATATAGATTTCATACCTATATTTATTATATATTATCAGTACAATATATCATATTAAAACCTAATAATTTTTTTTTTTATATTTCATGACTATAGGCTCCGGTGTATGAAAGATGTGCAAATTAATTGTAAATGAAACGTGAAGATATTTTAGATATTTATCTTTTAATATGTATATAATTTATAATTTATATGCCACTAAGTGTTATTTTGAATAAAAATGCATTTTATTACGTCATGTTAAATATAAAAAAGGCAATGCATTTTAGGTATGCCATTGATTTACTTTTATTATTAAAAACGTAAAAAAAAATATATCAGAAAATTAAAAAATAATTACCTGTTGTAATCGATGCAAGCAATAATATGGATACATATCTATAATATGTTATTTATAATTTATTACATGGATCAGACTTCTGATATACTATAATTGATTAGTTAGTGCGGTTAGTAGGTATTTATTCATACAAAGCTTTGTTGAAGAAATTGGGATTCGTTGCTAAAAACGGTGCACTTTAAAAATGATTACCATGTACGTTTTATACATTTTTTTTTTATTATTCTGAACGTTTTGGTCGTTTCATCGAGGTTACGTTGAAAATAAAAAATGCTTTCATTGGGCCCATGCCTATCATTAGGTATGTCATTTTTTCTAACGTAACTATAATATTATATCGTCCGAAAAGATACTCGTCGTCTGTTATTTTATTGGGAGTGCCGATCGTGATAGGTTTTTTCTGTATTTTTGGAGGGCCTATAAAATATATATAATTATTAACTTTGTTTTGTTTCGTATAAAAAAAAATACACGTGGGGACTGGTACCCAGATAAACCGGTTCCGAAACTTCCAATCCAATCAAAACCGATATCCCGATCCATATTATTACTGTTATTGCGAGCCTATCCTCCCGATGATCGTGATGTCTACTATAATATTATATAGCTGCTATATTATAGTATCGGTCCATCGTGTTCACATATGTCAGCCGCGTGTCAGCAAAATCCTACGATTCATCAGCCTCCCTCTCCGCCCATTCGTTTCGGTCCGCTTTAGATTCGTACACTGCAGACTGTGTGATCTAGTTCATCGTCAGCAATAATACACGACACATAATACACAATGCGTCTATTGTACGTCTATACGCGTGTTATGGAAACCCGAAACGGCTTGTGCGGTTGTTCGTTGTCAAACTGAACGAAAATCTCGGTGAAGGAGGAAGCTTTTTAATAATTTTTAACTTTTCAACCGATCCTCAACCCCAAGTTGGGCTATTTTAATTGTCATATATATAAAGCAGTTACATAACATACAGTGCCTGTCATGTTTATAAAAAATATTTGCAAAGATAATTGGAATTTTAAGAGGCTTAATTTTTTTCCAATAAACTTTCATTTACAAAAATATAACAAATGCGCACAACTACACTTCCAAATTATTATCAATATGTTTTAAATATTTTTATAGGACTTGATAATTATTTGAGTTAACTAAGCCTCTGTATGACTCCCATTTCTAATCACCGCCTGTATATTAAATACGGATATCGGGATATGCATGTTGCTAGTAAATCATTGAATATCTTACCTAATGTTATCGTACGATTCTTAAATGCATTAGTATTACCTATCAACAAGGTTAACGCACTCGGTGGCTGGACTATAATATTCAAAATATAATACAAATCCAGACCGGTATACCCATCATATTATTATTATAATATTTTAAACCACTTACCAATATTGGTCGATGAAGATTAGTCTGTTTATATAATATATTATAAGATTTTATGTGTATATGTTTATTATAGTTCATCGATGCTCATTGTCTTGGAACATCGGCACGTGGGCAATAAACCAGATCGTTTTCCCTTTTTTTTCGTCTCCCCGGAGATTGTTTTATATATTAATTAAGACCGCGTATACAGACGGACGTTTTAACGAGCCGTGACCAATGATCAATTCGATCGTATCGGTTCTAGCTAAACGTCATTTAAATACCAGCAGCGACGATCGAGCTGCGTGCACTCATATATATACAGTCCAACTTTCGAACGCCAAAAAAAAATTGTTACGACACTGTGGAGCCGACATTTTTCAGCGAGGCGCGTGACATTTTTTTTCTTTTTAAAAGGAAGACTAATATTATGTATAATAATATATATTAGTATAGTTTTATATTATGCGTACAACAAACACTGCACCGGCGAATGACGTCGCTGCCGCGGGACCGCTATAGGGAATAGCTGCTGCGGGCGATATTCACTCGCAAACTCGATCACGATTGGCCAATTATGGTTTAGGAATTCGCCTCGGGCTTCCCGTATAATAATAATAATAAGCGCGTTTTAGAAGGTGCGCGGCAGTGGCCATCCTGACAGCGAGGAAAGGAAAAAAATGACTAATGTTCTCCACCGCGCCGCGGTAAACAGATAATATATATAATATAATACTACCTTCAAGGTCGTCCAAGTATATATACAGGGTGATTCACCAAGTATCTTCAACCCCATGTAATCCTTTTAAACGAGCATTTATTTGTTTTGATTTTTTTTTTAACCAATCTATACTATAATAGACCTACTCTTGAAACACTTAAGTTTTTTTTTAACATAATTTAAAGAGTGTCCTGTGGTGGTATAAACTTCTTTCTTTATAATGAAAACTTCTCTTTTTAGTTTTTACTGTATAAATTATTAGAAAGATGGATTTTTTTAATTTTTCAACGTCTACCAAAGATAATAGTAAACGACAAAGACATAAGACATGGATGACTATGATGATTTTAAAATTTGTCTGATTATTGTATTTGACTAAATATTAATATATTTCATCTATTTTATGTTTGTGCATAATAATTATTAATCATTATATTCGTTATTCATACTAATATATATATATATATATATATTCATCTTACTAATAGGTAATCCAAATTTGATTAAATGCTTAATATAGGGATAAAGTGAAGTTGAGCGTGCCAGTCGAATCATCCTGTATAATTCATTGCAGCGACTGAGTGGCTCAATCACATATTCACATGTTAATTGTATAACCGAATGTTTGGCTGACGCGCAATTGCGGTATACCTTACCTGTGTGTCGTGTGTGATTTATTATCATTACCACAGACGGCAGGGTTGGTGCGGAATTGTTGCCGGTTTCGATTTGCATAATTTTTGTGCTCGGCTAGCAGCAGCAGTGACAGTCTGTCATGAACCACCGCGACCGAATATGCTCGTTTAATGGCGCACACCTTTTTTTTTGCGTTTTTTTTTTAATCTCTGACGACGACGATTACATATCATTATGCGTATGTTGCTGGTTTCGTTATTATGGATTATGGAATGATGTATACTATAATAATAAAAATATATTATATTTCGGTTACGACTATCGGAGAGTGCTGCAGTGTTGAGTGTGTGTGTGTGGGTGGACCGTAAGGGTTTCGCCACGTGTTAGACTGCGCCTACGCGATTTACGTTATATTATTGTTGTATTGTCGTATACTCACTCACACACACATATACACCCACACACACAGCCCTCGAAATTGATGTTCAGTATAAGAGACTTCGATTGACTTTTTTTTGTTCTTTTCGTCCTCTAACGATGCGTAGAGTTAAAAGTGTTTCAGATCACGATCTCAATAACATATAAGATATGTTTATATATAATACTCTGTTATATGTTATGTATATTACTAGATTTAGCATATGCCCGCAGTGGCTGTGGCTCTCCCCATTCAAATCCGAATGACATTAGTCATTCGATAGTCGATACCATTGTGCTTTGAGTAATGAGCATACATAAAGAGCACAACTAAAATCGACATTTCGATGTTTATTATGGTTTCCCCTCAAACGATTATATATAAATAGGAAGCCGAGTTTTAAACAATAGTTGTGTGGATAAATTTTAACTGAGAGTCAATACATAACCAGATAACGTCTTTTGCCTTTCTTGTGTATAATATAATACGGTGGTCATTTTAATGAAATCATTATATTTTTTTCTTTTATTTTTTAGGTAAAAAAATAAATAACACATACGTAAATGTATAAACCTACTAACCCATATTGATTTTTTTTTTGTCCAAAATGTATTTACAAGTATAAATTTACAAATTTATTTACAAACAAAAGTAATTGATAATAAATAATGATAAATCACAATCTACTTGTATTATTCTTGAGTTGATGTTCGTATATGCATGCTACTTATACTAATATATAATCACATGTTAAATGTTAGAAAATTAAAAAAAAAATGTATAAAAATATACATATATAATGATTTTAATTTATAAAAACTACGTTCTTGGAAATGATAATATGTACAACATAATTGTTGATAATATGTCAAAATTGCTTTCTATTCGAAGTGTGTGTGGTTAATTATATATACAATATATATTAGTTAAAAACTATACATTTTATTATTTTAATATTATATTCGGTAACATTTAGGGGTGGGTGTATTTTATCTTTATCTAATAAAAATAAATTGTCCAGATAGATACCATAACATAGTATATTAAATACGAGTACCTATATAATATTATGCGTAATACGTAATCTGATGGAATGATGTTGTACCCACACTATCTACTCATCGTGGCGTATGTCCCACGAATTGTTGGCATAAATATTTATCTAATACCTACTTAATATTTATATTATACATTACACTTGTTTACATATTTTTATTTCGTTGTTGTAGATAACTCCGACGACCAACGGCGGCGTACCAAAGCACAAGCGGAACTCGACGTTCCCAGGTCCAAACACTACATCCGGCGCTCTGAATGGACCAGTAGTAGTCAGAGGTAAATTATTATTGAATATCAACAATGACTTTATTGTGTACGCGGCAACGTGCGTGCGTGTTTAGTATCCAAAAGGAAAATAATAATAATACAATTTTACTTCCGGCGGATGGGGCATACCAGCGCTCTCGCTGTGGCTCTCTGTAGCTACTGCTGCTACAGTAGTGCCCGCTCGCGTTATCCTTGGATCTGATATATAATACGCGCGTGTGCAGGCAATTGTGTAACGGGTTCGCAATGGACGCCGGTTAAACTGGTTGCTATATATAATAATATATATAGGTACGCGGCCGTGGAGACCTATACCTATGTATAATGTAATGTAAATACGTAATTAAACCAATTCGAACATTCTTTTCGGTTTGCATCAATATAATATAATATTCCAAACGCGAAAAAATCGTCGGACGATTCGTACCAATACTACTATATGTTGTACCCATATAATACTACTTATATTATAATACGCACACGTCTCGACAACTGTCCGCGCGCTCGACAAATGTCCTTATACATTATTATAATAATACGTATAAATTAACGCGTTGTCGAGCCTCGACTTTTTACCATAATATTACGGTCTTGTCTTGGTATTCAAATTAACCGTATAGTTTCGTATGTGTAAACACACATGTGCATACATATATTATACGCGTTTGTACAAATAGGTATAATATTCCACCTCGATTCTTTTCCCCCGGTGCGTAATACCTATTTACTGATTTAATTTTCTCTCCGGTATTATATGGCAATGTTTCCATTTTATTTGCATACGCCGCGTATTATGTGTGAAAATATTTTTTTAGAATATCGCGCGTGGCGTTTTGTTGTATTACGATTTTTTTGGAATCCATCGCATTATTATACACCGCAGTTTCTCGCACCTAAATACATACATACGTCATACACCATCTATATGTATACTATAATAATCTATACATTGCGATCGACTAAAACCGCAAAAACGGTATACCATGACTGCTTAGACGTGTTTTCACGCAACCACACACGGCTTCGGTATAAATATATACCTTGCGGATAATATTCTTATTACAATATATTATAATATAGTGTGTGAAAAATGAAAATCACTGCTCGTAAGTATGCGTTTTTAGAAATTATTGCGTGCAGCCTTATACCGTAAAAAAAATAAAAAGTTTATATTTTAGTATATTATGTTCTATACACTATAGTCAAAATTATTTATGACGATCGTATAGCGATCTAAGCACAAAAGATGTTTTCCCACAAAAATACCTAATGTATCGCTAAAAAGACAATAATAGTTATATGCGTTTATTTTACTATGTTAATGTTCGACTAGTTCTAATATTAGTACTATGAATATGTTCATAAGCTCTTCTTGCTTTTCTTTTTTAACAACTGAGCGCTACTATAATATAAGTTAGACAGTTCTGCAGAATTCATTATAGACCAATGGCTTCATTTGGTTGGCTGAGAAGTGAGGGGGTTACTATGTACGTACGTTCATTCTAATTTAGTTTCCATATACTATGTTAAAGTATGTTAAGAGGACGTCACACCCGCGTGTGTTGTCTCCGTCTTACACACGATATAGACAAAATGCGTTTATGCAGTCCGAGTAGAACTCGCTCAATTTTGGTGTTAGAATAAAAACACCTATTATAAAATTAAAAGATGACAGTATTTTAAAGGACAAGAAGGTGTGTTTTTTTTTATGTGTTTAGTTTATGGACATAATATAGGATTGTATATGGGAAGTTTAAAAAGTATAAACAATATACATTATACATACTTCAATACTTCAATACTTCCACCGAAAGTTCTAGTCGGCGCTTTCCGTACACTATTACTTGTTACTACTTACTACTACAAATTAAATATATAATATAAAATATTCGATAATTCTGACTAATACTCATATTATATATAGGTTAGGACTTTAGGAGGTTCTATAATATGTAGACATGCCTACTATATGCTGAATGGTTTACCCTATAGTCTATCAAAAACTTAAACGACTGCTCTCAAGTCGGATATACTGAGGATCGTATATTATGCAGAATGTTAAGCAATATGACCCACAGCAGTCCGTCCCGTTCCCATTAATCTCGTAATCACGTCGTGGTCGCGCGTTCTTATATTATTATATACGTTTAGGTACCGTTGCGCACGACAACAATAGGAGACACTATTGCAGTCCACGTGCCTTCTTTGCAGCGTGTACATTGTAGTAAGTAGAACCCTCTGACTCTGTCGTCGCAGTTTTTTGCTATTTTTTTCCCTCCAGAGTCCGATCGCTTGCGTATCGCATTATTATCTTAAATTCTATGGGCCGCAGCGCACATGACGAGCGTGTTGAAAAGAGGATAGCCCCTCGGCCGCGTTCAATATTCAAAACGATGCTTTTTACCTAATGTATATATATATATATATGATATACGTGTACCGTATAAGAGTATAAGACTATAGTGTATCATATACTGCCGCCGGTCATCGTCCTCTTTTTTGGTGGTTTCACGATCTGATTAATAATAATAATGATGAAAAAAAATAGTACATCCATAGCCAAGAGAGTAAGAGACACATTTAATAAAAATATTAACCCAAATTTCTATTATGGAATACATCGTATCGTTATCTGATTGTGCGTACGAATATTAATAAATTGATGTCGAAAAAACAGCGTCAGTGCAGACAGAGCTTAAGATTGTAGCGGCATTCTTTGGTTTAATTAGAAGCTCAAAAACAAGCAGCCCTCAGTAATGGAATTTCAGGTTTAGTAAAAAAAGGAAAAATAACCAGTTTTGTCATTTTACACGAGAACAGTCGGGCTCGGTCACAATTACCTGCGAAATTTTGCATATGTATGTAATATGATAAATATATAAATGTTTTAACGTCGATGGCGGTATAAAGGTTAAATCTGTGGTAAAGCCAGTTTGCTATTTTTTTTCTTTATCTCTGGTGTACCACTTCGTGTTGACGGAGTGCGTTTTAAAATTTAAAACCATATTTGATTAGTTATCGCCCGTAGAGAGTAATTGCCAATACTAAATATATAATATATTCTCGTATACCTATAAGTACATATTATATTGGCAACGTTGCTTCAATAACTCTCAATTTGGTCATTATATTATTATTATAATTTTTTAATTACATATATATATAGTGCAACTACAGTTCAATTATATTATTTAGATTTAGTGTAATATTTTAAACTTGATTTAGAAACACGATGATGTGAACATTTTGCAAAAAAAATTAAATCGTTTTAAAAGAATTATCTTGCGGAACCCCTACACGTATAACCAATTATTCATATTATTATATTATTACAAAGCCTGCACTTTTAAATAAGATGCCATTTATATTTTTGTTTTTTGCGTTTAAATTTAATTAAATGCTTATATGGAGCGTATCTTTGTTTTTTTTTATTTAGGATAAGCTAAAAATAGTAGCTCTAAACTGGTTTTGCGTTTGCATATAATGAAATATAGTTTTATGTAAATTTTTTTCTATGGACAAATGACAAACGATTACTCTCTCGTCGACTTCCCAATATTTTATTATTATTATATTTTATTATCAAAATATTAATATTTTAGACATTTTCTTAAGATTTAAATTTACTTATCTCAGAGATAATACCAAAATGCTCAAAACACATGCAGTGCTTTTTTATAAAATTATAATAGAATTGTTCATGTTTATGTTAAAACTTAATATGTAAATCGTGATTCGTGACGTGTTTGAATAATAATATTATTATTACCAGTATATAGAGAAACAAATTTATTTAAAATATATTGATATCGATCTATATTTGCATATAATAAACGTATACGGTCCCAAGCGTTGGTATATTATATTATGAAATAGGTAATAGGCATAATCTGTATATTAATCTGTTATTACATAATAATGTAATATGCTTATATTATGCAGGACGCAAGTTATTATTATTTCTTGGTCGAAACCGATCTATCGGTAAATCTATGACTGGATGTCAATTAATTAAAATTAAAATTCGATATAATATATTATAACTCAACATTAGAGAGTTCGTATAATATTTTAGTATGTGTATGATATTATAATAATCGGAACGGGATTAGAAAAGTGTTCTAATGAATAATGACTTCCTGCGATATATTATTATTATTCGTTCATAATATTATATACGCGTACGTGTATTGCATTACAATTAATGTGATGCACGTTTTCTACGTATAGATTTTCGTCAACAAATGAAAAAAACATTACCAAAAATGTGAATAAACAATGCCGATGCTCCTCGTATTATGTACGACGTGTAACGATTAGTAAACCGTGTGTATACCGTTGAACCAACTTCCGGTCCGATAACCTGAAAATTGAAAATCTGAACCACGCAATATAATATAATAGGTACGTAGGTACTAGGTGCGTATACAATATGAACAATTCGATGCTTTTTAATTACAATTTAACTAGCCCGAAATATTAAACGAAATTTAATAGATTTTTGGTCGTTTTACAACATATAGGTTGGTATAAAATTGCATAATAGTATACTATGAATCTATATGATGCTACTATAATACTATAATAATATGATACAGTATATTACTCAATATTTATGTCGTTTTAATAAATTATAAATAAATACATTTATGATCGTATTATATTTTTCTTTGTTTTCATAATTTTAATTATTCTTCTAAATAACTGTAATTTACGAGAACGAAAAAAATGTTTGTTCTTATATTATTATAAATAAATGTTCTTCGTTCATAGTATTCGAAATGGGAATACCAATAATGGTAAATCTGACACCTGCATTACGAATGTCATATAAGTATTTTATTTAAGACCTGGCCTGCTCTAATTTAGCTCAATCATTAAAACTGTTAGTCATTGGATAAACTTGAGTACTTGACCCTCGCACGGCTTTAACAGTACCTATGTCCAAATTTTTAAATATTTAAATAGCTAATTAAATTCGACACTGTTGAATAAATTATTTTTTTATATCCGTATAGGTAGTTGAATAGCCAATTTAACGGTAATGTTGATGAGTTGCTATTTTTAAACAAAAAATATCTTTTTATTTATTTTTTATTATTTCAAATTTAAGATAAGTTCGTTGAAAAAAATCTAGAGATACTATCCAATAAATAAATATTTAGAACACTGTAAGTCTGTAAATAGTAATATCACAAGCAAAAATATATTGTTCGATCTTTATTTAAAAAATGCATATTTTTTTACCAAAATAAATATTTTGTTTAAAGTAAATTTTACTTAATTATATCTTATGTCTTTTGTACCAATCATATTTGATTCAAGGGTGTTATTAAAAAGTCGAATAAAGATAAATTTGTTTAACAGTTTAACCCAGTGTATTGCAGGAACTTGGTAAATAGGTACTATATATGTTTGTTTTATAAAACGGTTGGTCAAAACCCAAATTTTATTGGAAGTTATGTTAATATTTTAAAACATTTCATAAAACGCCTTACTATGATTTATAAAATGTGTGTAAAATTAACATTTATGTACATATCCTAGTCAATAATATATTGATGTATACGTTTGTATAATTGGTAGGTTGGCTGGTAACGTAGGTACCCGCAGGTGCTCTACCTACAGGATTTGCCATTGCCGGGTTTCGTCATTGTTGAACTACATACCAAAATTGACTAATATCAACATTTAAATGACCATAAAATATTATATAATAATTAGAGAAGTGGCAAGTAAAAGTTCAAAAATATATTACCTACTAACTTTTATCTTTACTTTGTTTGAGTTTGTTAATATTTCTGTAAACAAACTTTTACTCGAATTTTTTTGATCATAACGCGCACTTGGCAGCTGGAAAACAATTCGTGTGTTGCACTCGAATAAATGATATAATACAACAATTTTGTCTGTATATAGTCTATGTTTGAATGCAGTTGTCATCTGCAGAATGTAGACGACTCCGAGACTGCGCCACTCGCGTATTGTATATTATACGACATGGCTGCATGCTGTGGGTCTAACTACGAAAAAAATGAAATAAAAAAAACCCGCAAAGATAATACAAAACTCGCGTCGTCGTTGCATGCCCTCCGCGAAACTCGACACTAGTCAGAGAAATCGTATACATTTTTGCCCGCCTGGCCTGTCACTGCAGCAGTGTCGACTCCCGTGTCGCAAGACGAGTTTGCGTATATGTATCTCTCTTTCCTCGGTAGGTATAGTATGCTTTTCGGGCGGTTATTGACGTGAATCTGAAGAAAAAAAATGGCGTTATAAACGGATTTTTCGGTGAAATATACCCAAATGTGGGCTGCGAAAGAAGCTACTATCTTGCTGCAAGCCCTACACCAGCACACCACGGGCGAAGGAGTGTCGTGTGCTGTATACTCGTTTAATGAATGTCGCCGCGGTATATAGAAGTAGAAAAAAATTTAACTTGTGTGTGTGTGTGTGTGTGTGTGTGTCCGCTTGTAACGGTGTGCAGCGTTTGATGAAACCGCTCTCCGGATGCACACACACGCGCGCGATCACGGTCGGTATTACAAATCTTTTTCTGCCGTATATAATATAATAGTTCGAATAATATGAGCGCGCACGGCCCCGTATTAATTAGTATAGATATATCATAATATTATTTATTTATATGTATACCAATGATATGTACGCATTCCCGCGCGGTGGCCTAGTTTCCTTAATGAAAATAGCGACGACGTAGGTACCTATATGAAGAAAAAACGCCGTGTACGACTCGCGCGCGTGTAACGTTTATAATGATATTAAGCGGCGTGCTATACACACACACATGCAATAATAATAATAACTGCATTCGTACATATATGTATAATATAGTCGTCGGCATATTATAATTAATATACAGTGCCGAGTAGCGAGTATATATATTTATGTATAAGACACAGGAGACGGTGGTGACTCGGGAGTTCGTGTGTATAAGTGTATTATACAGGATGGTATTCTTTTACATCGCACTTAACACTATACAGTGGCTATTTTCTTAACATGATAACCTAACCTTTTATTTTACCATATACGAGGAACTGAGCCACCAAAGACCGAAACCCGGAGTGGAACTGAATTATACGTATATTAGTCCTTATAATCACCCCAAGCTCCAATGCAGTTTATTTTATAAGTACCTACCCTTCATCAATTTTACAAAAGTTGTGTGGCTTATATACGCGGCTGATGGCCTCTCTTCTCGCTTATTTTCATTGGACAAGAAAATGTTCAGTTAGTTGACTTTGCCTTCGTGGATAAGCTGATTATTATATATCTTAGATCCATATTCTTGCTTCCTTCGTGCCCTTGTTTTCGACCTTTACCGAATCAGTAGAGTAACCCTTAGCTAAAAGTTATATAGAGAAAAGTTTGAGTGTTCTGACCATATAATAATCGTCCTGTATGTATACCTATATTACATTGAGTATATGTCTTATACTTATATACAATATGCGTTGTCGAATCGCGGTCACCGTGCAAGTAGATCACCGCAACCGTCGGAGGTACGCTCGGAGCCCGCGGGACGTCCTAGCCGCAGGACCCCGGAGAAAGGGTTATTATAAGGACAAAAAGGAAGATGTGTGACAATCGCATATTATTATAATAATCGCGTGTACCGTATGCACAGTCGTCAAACCACAGCCTGCACCGCGGGTCCAAGTCGACTTTTTATATACGGTCCTCGTCCTTTATAATCTTCCCTGCTATAACTATACGTATATAATAGTGCGGCGAACTAGATTTCGACCAAACGTGACTGAATTCTCCACGTGCATATAGGGCCGCGTGTATTACGATATTATGTATGCACGTAGTGTAAATTGACACAAAAATAATAAACAGTTCGGTTTGGCCGAGTTCAGACACCGCGTCGAATTAATATAATATACCTGCACACAATCGTCGTCGATAGTATATAGGTATTTTATCGAGCGAGCTATACGCACGACGCGTATTAATTCGACTTTATTTTTTTATTCCAAACAATTTTCACCTTATTAATATACCGCTGACAGCTCCGCCGCAGCCACTATATAATATATTATAGCCGTTAATCATCATTCCGCAGATTGCATTTAATCGATTTCTGTGCGGAATGAGATAAGTATATTCGAAATTTGCTAACGATTCCGATACAATACAGTTAGTAACTTGGTGTATACGAATACGATACAGCGAGGTTATTTCGTATTATTGTCTATTTATTATCATTATTAGCTCGCTGCACATTAAATATATATATATATATCGATATCTGTTTAAGGTTGTATTTACTCCACGTCGAAGCGAGTGTCGTTAAAATAAACCTTTATTCACAAGCACACGACATTCGTATTTGCTATTTCGTACAGGTAGGATCGTTATTGTTGTGTACTAGGTATGTACAATTTCATTATCGTGTTACAATTATTGCCATATCATAATATTATTATGTCTGTAATATTTCGTCATTATATATTATTATAAAAGTGTCCTTCGCGCGTAGGGAATAAACTTCTTATTGTATCCGTTGAAAGTGTATTAAATATATTTTGAATGCGGTCAAGCAAAAAAAAAAGTTAAGCCAAGACGTACCTCCTACCTAGGTAATTATCGACTGAAAAAGAGTTTGGTGCTAGTCAGGGCCATTTGAATTACGTTTTTGAAAATATTGGTTTAGGACTTTATTATTACGACACGAAACGTGGACCAAAACTAATAAAAAAAACACGAAGACGGTTTGTAATTATTTCTTTTTTCTTTTACTGTGCAGCATTACTCATTAAATAGCTCCCATAGTGCACGCGTTAATGACTATATCATTACACGTACTACACGAGCATACTTAAAAACTTAAAAATAAATACCTTATTAGAATATCCTTAGAATTCCATGAGAAATATTGACGTGACAACTATCATGGTCATGTGAGACAAAACGAAGAAAGAACTGCGCAGAAGAATAATAATATATTATAGAGTACCTACTTACATTACGGGTTTTTTTCAAATGTTAAGTATATAAAATCGGTTGTTCGATACCACATCACCAAACAGGTGCACTCTTGCTAACGGATAGATATTTAGAGGAGAGAATAATAGAAAGAAATTCTTGCCGGTGGAGATATATCGTTTGAGTATTATTTTTTTTTCCACCGACGATATTATTATATTATTATTATTATTACGTCTGAGAAGAATTCTATATACAACGTACGTGCTCGTATATTATATATGTACTGTTTAGGGGCCGGCCGGCTGCAGTCCATAAATATAGGTACAATTAAATCCCTTGCGAACGAAAGGGATTCGTCGAAGTAAAAAAAAAACAACTTCGTTTTATCCTGTCGAGTGATTTTTATGCTTGTGAACAGCGTTCTTGTAATTTCTATTATAAATCATCAAGAATAAACCCGCTGTGATGAGTAGGTGCCTATATACTTATACATAATAATATTACCCACCTATATATATATAATTTGTTCGTCTGTTAGAATAATATAGCCGCGTGGCGTGCTGGTGTCTCTGGCACTGTTCATTCTATATATCTTTATATAATATCCAGCAATTTAGTTATAGAATCCACTGCCGTTCGTCCGGTTTAAATCTGAATAGTGTAAATATTTCACAGGAATATGTGTGGAATTATATAGGTACATAATATACATATAGCATGTGATGCATCACGCGCATATTTCGATCTTGGCGTGTCGCCCGAGAACGACCTGCGGATGGCTGCGACGCAGAAGTCGTACGTGAATGATATTAAAAATAAATGTCGATTTGGAAGCGTATCGTGACGGATTTATTTCCTTATAATTATAATGGGCTATGCAGTTACGATACGAGAACACCAAAGCCTAAAGTCGTGTGCAGTAAGAGACATTCTATAATTATAGTACGGAATTCGATCAGCACATATGGCTTCTCTGCAGCAGTCCACCGAAAAATGTCTCCTTCGACTTCTGACAATTTTTTTTTATTGTCGCAGTAGGATTGCAGTATTTATTATAATATTTACTATAGTTTTTAATATTTGAAACTAGCGTTCTAGTATGAATATATATTATGCGCCTAAAAGACATATTATATTACTCGCTGGATTGCGATGAAATAATGACACGCTATATAATATATATAATACATTTAGCGCGTGTCCTCCGAACTTATTATAATTATACGTGTCGACGGTGACGGACTAATAATAATATAGGGATAATAGTTTATGTAAAATGTATATATAAATATATAATGCATGTAAGCACATGGAACGCGCGTTCTAAATATTCCGTCGTTGGAATTCACTTCGTGGTGTCGCGTTACGAATATAATATAATATATGTTATTAATGTGATACTCGTCCATGCACAGAACTCATTAAATTAATATATAGGACGTCGACTGCAGCTTCATTGTTTAAATGCCAGACGGGTGACGATAACAACAACAATTTTAAACAAACATTATTTTAAAACGACCTTTCATTATCCATGCAACGGTGCAATTTTTCAATAATTTCGTATAAACTTTTCTTCATTAGAAATATAATATTTCACAATCTGTAAGTTAAATAAGTTGTACATATACACAGTTAATAATCAAAAGTAATGTGTTGAATATAGGTGGGTGGTTATTTAGTTTTGCGTGGAGAATCCATCTATTGATGAAACTTTAGTGTATGTGGGTGTATTTATTCAAATAGGAGGTCACTGCACTATAGGTCACCCTGGGTCACCTGCAGGGGTTGTTAGAATGGTTCGGAGATGACAATTGAAAGGATAGCGACGGTTGATGATTTTGGGGTAGAGTGGTTTAGCATTTTGTACAGTTGGAATTGAGATGTCTTTATGTAAAGCGTGATTTGAGATGATATAATATATTCCTAAGGGTGTTTTATAGTAATTACTAATTTTATGAAGATATTTTGACATGTATGTGTTTTATGGTTGAGTCATTCTGATTTTTGTGCTACACGGAGAGCGTTATCGTGTTGAGGCTGAGAACCTAAAATATTATTGTATTTTTCCGACCGACTAAACGTTACAGTTGCCATGACAACCAAACAATAAAAAAAAGAAATTAATGTTATAAAGTTCATAGGTTGCCCTTAGCAACCGATGATTAATATAATTAGGTTCAAGGGCGTATTTATTGGGGTGGCTGGGTGGGCTGCAGCCCCCCCTGAAATTTCAAGAAAATCCAAAAAATATGAATGTCAATAAAACTTTATTTGTTGGGTAAAAAAGCTTGAACATTTAATACAAGCCTCCTGCTATATTGTTACAATAGCAGTTGAAAAATATTAAAAATACATAGGTTCAATTTTTTCTTATAATCATTTAAAGTTCGAATTTTGACAAAATTTATCAAATTTAAAATGTAATAAATATTTTGTAATTAAAAATTTATAAAATGTTCAACTTTCATAGTTAAGGATTAAAAATTTAAAACAATGGTCCACGTAAATAGGTAAATATATAAATTACTTTATTCACAATAATATCATCAAATATACTTAGTAATATCATAGGCTGACTGACCGTTTTCGCTTAGAATCGTTTTTCTTATACAATGATATTATATCATTGAATTCAAATTTTACACCATCCATTACAGTGACCCACTTGTAACCTACTGTACAGCAGAGCGACATCCACTTACCCACTTTTTTGTTTTATTGTGTGACTATGTTGATAATTTTGTTCAGCCCCTCCCGAAACCTAATTTAGGTTAACATAGCAACCTCATTATACTTTTTTAGATTCTGTGTGTAGCGATGAATGCATTAAATTTACAAAACGTATACAATATAATGTGTGGATACTCCTTGATTTTTATTGTTTGAAAGTTTTGTATTTTGTTAATGTTCGAAGGTTTGGATAAGCCCCAGATTTGTATTTCATAGGTCTATATTGGCTTGAAGAGAAGCTTGTAAAGATGAGTTATATTTTTTAGATTAAAAAGTTTATATGTAAGAAGAGGTTGTAATTGTCGAAAGTGGTTATTCAAAGGCAAGACGTTTAGTGTAGATGTGCAGGGTTGCCTATGTTACTTTATACAGCCTAAATCTATAGGCCTATAGATTTAAGTAACGTTTTATGCATTAGGGAGAAGTTATTATTCAATGTCATGGTATAGGAGATAAGTACAATTCTTTGGTAGTTTCGTACGTTTTTCTCAATGTCAATGTGCAGAGAATGGATTTTGATTCATTTTTACTTAATTTGAAGAATATAATATAATATTAGAGGTTGGGTCAGAAAGTATTTTTTTAAATACAATTATTAATGTATTTCAATATTTCTAAAATAAAGTTCTTATTAGAATAATAATTTCCAAAAATAAAATAATAAATAATGAATAAAACAATCAGATCATTATATAATATTATGCAGATTGTAGGTTTATATATGTAATATACATGGCGTGATGGTAGTCGGGTTATATATTACATCCATACATGATACACAGAAATACCACACAAGCATCCTTCCGGGTCAAACCTACGGCATAAATCCGCTCGGCGCAAAAAGAAAAATGTGTACCTATAACTAACCAGTGGTGCTTGCGCACGTATATCATCATTATATAAGTGCACAGGACGGGCGTACGTATATACAGGTATAGTGTAAACGTGTAATACCACTCATAATAATAATATTGTCGGGCACTAAAAGGGGTTCTCGGCGAAATTCAGTGTTTTCGTTTGGAGCAAGCATTATCGATAGGCCTCCGGTGCAGCTCGAAATCTATAAATTATATTCGGTTTTTATAAAACGCAATATTATACACAATATACACACATGTATTGCTGCAGAATTTAGTTTCTTTTCTCTCTCTCTCTCTCTACTCTACGTCTCTACCACCTCTTACTCTCGTCTCTAGTTATTATAATATACTACTTTACTTATACCTGTTACCTTAATGAACGTATAGCGCTTACGAGTTACGACATCATCACTGTCAGGTAGTGTCAGCTCTCATATATATAATTGTATACACATTTGGATAAAGTCCGCGGGTATCCGTATAAATAGTAGTACCTATATGTATATATGTATATATGTATATACCCAATATATAATATATTTACAACAATAATCAATAAGTATAACAAAATATAGTACACAAACCATTGTTAAAACCGAACTCAAATTTAATTTGAATAAAATGATAGGTGCCTTCAATACCGAGTGATTTATATTGCACGCTAACATATTTTCTAAGTACATAATACGATATACCCATATATATAGCTATATATTCAGTTGATCACTATATGTTTTTACAGTCTTACAGGATACCCTTTGTAATTTCACTCAGAGCATCAACATTTTAAATGATTTTAAAAACCAATTATTTAACATCTTATATTTTCATCAGCAAACCTAGAAACGTTTTTATACCTGGAGTAAGAAAATTTGATTTTTTTTTCACAAAAATGTATTGCCTTTATTGTTACACGTAAATACTTCGAACCATATTAACAAATTAATAATTGACTGGGAAAATTAGCGTAGCCGTTTAAATATAGATCTCTCCGTTCAGGTACACATAATATGTATCTTGAGATCGACTTGCGTATAGAGCCGTAATAATATTATGTGCAATCATATAATTATATATCATAATACCGGCTCAGTTCTCGCCGATGGAATACGACCGCTGCAGAACTTGTATTATTATTTATTGAAAAGAAAAAATACGCGGTCGTTTAAAACATTAACAGAATTAATGTTTAAATATTACGCGGTGAACGGAACGCCAATATTCTTTTTTTGTGTTCTAAATTGATTATTGCTTTCACTGTTTTTATTGCGCAGTTAAATCGTCGTTTTCTTTATATATATATATATATATAAAAAAAAAAATTATAAAAAATGGTATTTCTTGATTTGACAACTTTTTTTATCTTGGACTAGAATTAGCTTTACAAAAATATACCATTTTGAATTTTATTAATCGAAAATATTTTTAAAAAAACTATTGCATAATAATATGACACAATCGTTAACGACTAATAAAAATCACAATATGTTACACTTTAGTACTTTACATACATTATTGTAATAATAAATAATAATAATGAATCATATACCTAGTTTATTACATTTCGTCACCTACTCTTTATTATTAACACCTTGGTACCTAAAATATAGGTAAATATGGCTGTATAATTTGTATTTTTAATCGCCCGGTTACAAACTCACGCAGAGTATAATCTGATAATATGAACTATATAGGTTTATCGAAAGTCTACCAATTACGTTTCTATTAAAATTACATTTTTTCTCAATCTACAAATAACATCACGCATTTCTGACGAAATAATAGTTTTGGCCTATATTCGTGTCAATTTTCTTTCATTCTATTGTTGTTCAACTGCAATTCAGTATACAAGAGAGTATTCATATACTCACGTGACGCAAACATTAATGAACTATTATCATGATACCTACTATATATTAATATAATATATATAATATACTTGGCGGCTTTTTGACTTATGAGTATAATATACATTCTGCATTTATTGTTATATCGGACGACGGACAAATCGAAAGAACTGACTACTTCAATGGTTATAAGAAGAAACTCCGTGTATATTATTCTTCGATATTTCAATATAGTGCAGCAATATTTTTCCACGTCGATCTGAAATTGTTAATTGTTTTTCTTATACAATTTCGACCGGACGAAACTTTTGAAAAGCACGAGTCTGTATTTTGTTTTTCCTATTGTTTGGCCTAGATTTTGCTGTGCCTTTTTATATAATCGCCTCTCTCGACGAAAACGATTTTTATTTTATGCAACGGTATCGATCAAACGAAATAATATTATGAGGAGGTACCAGCTATCTGTAACCTATTATACAGCAGCTGCTTGCACCGTGTGATCGATGTCGATTCAAAATGTTTGTCTTCGGGACTACACGTGATTACTGATTTGGATATTGTGTGGTCACGACGACGTGCTGAAGACTATATACATAATATTATATAAAATTGTGTTCAGCGCTAAAAATTCGCACGACTGGTAAAAAAAAATGAAAAAAAAAATGAAATAACGTTATCGTCTCGTCGGACAATGAAAAGAGAAACGTACTTTGAAAATGATTACTATGCACAAAACGACAGTATTTTTTCCTACGGGTAATAAAACCTCTTTGGTCACCTTAGATTCAGCCGCACACACTTAAATATTTTCCACGGTCCGTGGTGCGCTATTTGTATACAATTTAAGTCAACTAATGATGACCGGAAAACCGCTATCTAGATAATAATATGCACTCCAGTGTACCAATATATTCGCTCCTTTAATAATTAATAATACATTCGTCGATTGGGTGTGTGTTTTTTTTTTGTATCGACCAATACGCGGATTAATATTTGAAGAAGGATAGATTTATTTTTCGAACGCCAGTAAACATCATCACTGCTGCAATGTCCGGACTGGTGCCACTCCGGATAGAAATTATTATTATTATATTTTAACATTGAGTAGGCATATCACAGTAGCTATAATATATCATTATTATCTAATCTATATACGACATAAATTCAATGATATTATTATACTATTATAGCTCTAATGCGTATAATTTAATATTTAGCTCATCCATACCTTATGCGCATTCCTCTGCTGCAGCCAGTGACTACTCTGCCTGTATAATATTATCTATGTATACACTGTCAGATTTATCTCAATAATCGCATATTAATATAACTATACCTACTGTAGGTACCTATGTTGGTTATTTAAGACATTGATAAATTAATCGTAAACACTGCCTTTAAAAATCAAAAAACTTAATGTATTACGGTTATCGCCATTTCCGTTGTCCTTTATCCATGTAGGTGCCTTTCATTTTCATTTTATGGGATGTAAATGGACTTAGGCCGTGTATTTACTGTTGTTTTGTAATATCTAGGTATCTAATCCTATATGTATACATGCAGGGTATTGTGTATAGTGCATATTTACCAATGTGTCGTTACACCGATTAATCGGTGACGTGTGCAAGACGTATTTCGGTCTATTTCTCGGAAAAAAAGAAAAATCATTTGAAAGAAACATTTACAACATAATATATATATATTATATATGTATAACTAACTAAATAAGTATGTATTATTGTATTGCTCGTTTCTCGGTCGGTTATTTTTGTCCATTTACCAAAAAAAAACGCCTGTTACGCGTGTTTCGCTGTCGGTCATACTTTTGTTACTTCAACAAGACGTACCTATATAATATTATATACGCTTACATATAGTAATAATATAATATACCGCATGTATACCTATATGGTTTGATGTTGGTGGCTAGGACGTGATATTATTATTATATTAGGTATATGTTTACCACGTTACCACAGGTACCTCTATTACCAATTATATACACATGCAGGTGCGAAGAGTTCTGGACAACGCGGCCGACGTCCGAAAATGCTGTCCCGCGGCGGCATTGTCATTTCACGACGAGCGTATCATCATCGCCTCGCGCTTGTAACTGTACAGCGAAAATTATCGGTTCTCCGGTGGGCCTACGTCGTAATAATATTATTATTATTATACATATTTTAATATTTCGGTGCGGTGTATGCATAATATACATATTGTAATACGTGTTATTACACACGATGATGATCGATTCGTCAGCCGACCGCGATAATAGACTCTCCTCTTGCAGTCTGCGCAAGTAACTGCTGGTCGGGCCGACGAGGAAGATGTGTATATAATTATTGAGTGCATACCACTCGTACACGTATATTACGAGTATACGACGGAAGACGGTTTTTCGATTTTCTTCGATACGTCGTAATACCGTTCACCGAAGTATTCGGCCGGTCTTATGTATTCACGACAGCATCATAATTTATTGTGTATATAATATATGGATCGCGGGCACGTTCGACAAAATATCCGTCCTGGCGTCTTCCGCAGCCCTAGCTCTAGTGGTATTCATATTATTAAATATCATATGTTATAACTCATAATATTATGTTGTCTGCAGTTTGGTCCGACACCTATATTATAATAATATCTCGTCATATAAGGTGTTTGAAAAACTGTTACATTTACAAATTATGTATTCGTGTGTCGTCATCCACAAAACACAAGTAATAAATAATAACCGCAAATTCTGATATCGTGTTCAATTATGTAAATTTTGAATTTTGTATATCACAACCACGGAATATACAACTGTACCTATTGCAAGTTGTAACTTATATCACTATATTGTGTATAATATACAGATATACAGTTATATACAAGGAAAGCCACGGAACGCATGCACACGTCATTTGGACATCAGCAGCATGTATTATATTGTATTGACCCACAGGCACACATCGGTGAAAAAATGTAATCGCAAAATGAAGATGAGCGTGCCATCCAACCAGGTGGAAACTGAATAAACGTTATCGTCGATCTTGTTCGCCGGCATTGTAAAAATATATAATACAAACGTACTTTGTATGAAGGTGGTTTAGGGCTGGTGATATCGATCGATCATATTTACATTGTTATAGTTAAGCTACATAATATTATTATACGTAATTATTTCGTATATGCAATCGAAATTATAAAAGCTAAGCTCATAGGACGAGTCGGTTCCGGTTTTCCGGAATTATATGTTATCCCGTCGCTATTATCATTACTGCTTTCAAGTATATTTCTATATAATATTATAGTTACCTACATTATATAATATATAAATGCATATTATGTATACTTATCAGTTATATAGGTACCTACTATACAAACTCCGAGATGTATTAGTATAACCCCTGCAGTAGGTTTACTCGCTGTCGTCGTAGCGATATTTATTTTTACGACATAAAAAGTATAGTTCATAATATATTATAGTCTATATGATAGTACAATAGAGTAGTCGTTGCAGTGGTTGATGGTCGTGCGCTTTCCACGTTTTGTCGAAACTTATATTTTAACGATAATAACGATTTAACGTCTCCTTTCATTCCAAGTTAATCCAACATTACAATCCATTAATAAAACGCATATCTTCTCTAACAATCCCTGATAACCCCCAGAGACGTTTAAAACGCTCCTGGCCTAGAGACCTTCTAATTTAATCCGTCGGGTGGCACTACTGAGTGCCCTCCCCCATCTGTCATTCACGTTATTATGTAAATACTATATCAATATTACTTATTGTACTAAATTTTGTATAGATTGTAATTATATTTTAATAAAAAAAAAAAAAAAAAAAAAAAAAAAAAAAAAACGATAATACAAAAATGATTACTAGACAAATAATTGAAATAGACACGTTAAGTGCCTTATTTTTATACCTATCATTATATGCCTTGAGTAACAGGCATGATAATTATTCAATTCGATTCGGCTTTAAATAGCCGTTGTTTTGAAATCACTTTATTATATTTCACAAAATTTAATTATACACTGGACGCAACATTTTTAATCTTATATAATAGTGTAATATTACTATCGACGTGTTTACTCTGTACACCAATTTTTCATCTACCTATATATAGGGTACGTAGTTACTATAATATTATATATATATATATATATATAGTAGGTATACAAAATAATAACAGAATAGATCGAAAGCTCTAAACTATGGTGTAACATATACTATAGTATACAGTGTTCGACATATGTGAAAACGACTCAAATTGAACCGGTGGTGTCTATAAACTCATTGTAAGGAGCTGATTGAGCAAAAAAAAAAAACCCGCTATGAACGGTGCAGAATACTATAATACTGCAGTATATAGTTTTGAAGGACTTCCCCGATGACGATCGTCATTACTCATTTGTATATCTATAGTTGCTTCGCGATCGTCTGCGTTGTTATATTTTACGGAACAATTCTCACGCGAACTAATTCGATAAACATTCTCGATCTCCGTTTATCGCCGCAGTTTCAGAGCCCTTTCACCGCTGAGCCGCCTCTTGGACAGCGGGCGAAAAAGAACTCAAACGCGGAAGCTGTATAATAAATAATATGTCTGCGGACAAGAAATCGTAACAATATCTACCAAGATATACACGTAAATATTATAGAAGGTGGGCCACCGTATCCCATATCTTTCCGTTTTACTTATTATGTGTTATTCCTTTCAACAGGCAAGTATACTGCTTTGATTGTATTGCGAATTGCAATCACTATGTACAGTAATTTTCTTTGTACTTACAGATCATTTGTATATAACACCCCACGAAAGTTAAAAATACAGTAATTTAATAACCAATTACAGTGTTGACTATAAATACTAAAAAATAATGTGAAATACAATATTCAAAAATTGATTAATAAAAATATCATAATAATAATAAAAATTAATCAAATAAATAATATTTCAATGTTTTTAAATATATAGTGAGTTAAAACAAAACTCAAATTTATATTTTTATTGCATATTATTGTTGGCAACAATTGAATTGGTTGGTTGTGTACCTAATTGATAGTTTCTACTTTCTATCATATTATTTATCAATTTATAAATGAAAATAGAATTTGCGGCCTATCACGACTTTTTACCTAAGGCGATGAACCATATCTTATCTCTATTATATTCAATAGATAATCTGCCATTCCTAATTAATAAAAATTGAAAATATTTTTATATTATTCCGAAGCAGAGTAATTTCCTGAGAATGTTGAACTCAAGTCAATGACTAAATATAGTCTATAGTTTAGATGACTGAACGTCCGGATGGATTGCATTTTGTTATTATTATAAAACGTAAAGAAACTTAAACAATTATATCGTTGGAAAATATGATAATAAATGTACCGAAAAATCACTGCGGCGCGTACATGCGGCATGTAATATAATGGCTAATAAGTTACCCCCTCGTGTTTAGATTATATATATAATATATATATGTTTATATAAACTGATTATTATGGGGACGAGTATAGGACTTGCATATTATATTATAACAGTATAATATCGTGGCCGAGATTAAATATTTTATAGGTATACTTATTACGACTTATCAATAACGACTACACATAATATACAGTTTAGTCCGGGGTGCGTTTTTCCCGCGATCGTCGCTTCGTTTATAGCAGCTGTACATACTATCGTCCAAAACGGGACCGTGCGAGAGAGAAAGTATAGGTATACATTATAATATATGAACCTATACCTATCTATACAGGTACACACGCCTAGACATAACCCGATGGAGATAAGGACCACTGCAGAGTCTGACCCGTTGACACACACACTCTCGCGCCGCGCGATGATAATACTTCTCTATATATCGGACACGTAGATTAACGCGCCGCCCCTTCATAGACCGACCGGCCGTGCGCTTGCATCCGCTGTCGGCATATCTGCACACATGCATGTGTGTATATTATATATATTATAGGCCACGTGTACCTGTATTATATCGCCCGAGTCGTAGGTATTATTATTACTATTAGGTATACGTACATGTGCTTAGAAAGTTGTTTTACAAATATTGTTTTCTTATATGTTCCGCCGCCACCATAATATCCCCTTCCGATCGTCGTCGTCGTCGTCTACGTCTTCTCCGTCTACCATATATGCTTCTTCTTCTTCTTCTTCCTCTTCTTCCTGCCGCAACAGCCCAATAGTTAGACGCGCGCGGCATGGTTGCACGCCAGAGAAAGTGAATAATATTTGTAAACACAGACACACAGACACACACACACACACACATCACATACACGTGTTGCTATAAGTATATGCCAATATTATATATATTATATTATACTCTCGCGCTTATATAGGTACGGCGAATGACGCGATGAGCTTCTAATCGGGGCGGCCTATTCTATCGCGTATAGGTTATGCTAACGGTAAAATCAAAACTATCCGTCGCCGTTGCGTATAATACACAACATAATATACATAGCATCATATCGTATCGTTTTCCGTATTGATTTTTTTTTATTATCATCGCGGCTATCATAATATGCACGTACCTATTATATTATATTTGAGGAAACGCGAGAACGAAACATCCGAATTCCGGTTTGATGTATATAATATATATATAGATAGAACATAAATAGATAGATACATAAAATCGTATTATATAGCTGTCGAGATTTTTGTTGGCACGAGAAACACGATGAGTGCTCCTCGCGCACCGTGAAATATGCGCCGGCGGACCGTCATCGTCAAATTATTATTATTATTGTGGCTCCAAGATATTGTACGCGGCAAGCGTTTAAGTCTCTTTTGACAATAATATATTATATTATATATTATTATATACTGCACACGTTCACTATATAATACTGTTCGTCACTGTGGTGTATATATGCGTGTATTGTTATCGGAAACGTCCGGTTTCTATATATTATTATTATACTGTTCAGTGTTCACACGTCCACAAAATACGCACGTATCATATGCCGCGTGTTGCAGTGCGTATATAGTAGACAGTAGACACGGTTGAAGAATTATTAACAGTTTGGTTTTACTCGTTTGTTAAAATACACGGGGCATAGGTCTTATGAAAGACTATTCTGTACGTCTTATATTATTATATTATGAATGTCTCGTTAAGGTCTCTAGTCTATAGTCTCTAGCAGTCGTAAAAATGAACTTTGTCATCATTTTGAAACGCTACTTGAAAACAACAATTAGGCGTGTCCCATTATTATGCTATATAATAATATATAGACATGGTGAGCGCTGAAGATCTCTACGTTCGATCCGCAGACTCCACACGACGAGAAGGTACGATATACGAGTATTATTGGATGCAGGTATTTGAGATGTTGCGCGGGAAACAAAAACGAACGTATAGTATTATGTCAGGACATAAACCTAGTATATATACGTATATACTATATTGAGGAAAAAATTAAAAATATTATTCCGACGTTATATACTTATATGTTTTGTGGATATCGATACGCGTGACGGCTGGTATTATAATCATAGTATAAATATATAATAGGTATAATAACGCCGTACCTATATGTATTATATTTACGACTGGAAACGATTGAAGTCGCGTAGATCGTGTAGATCAATACAATATGTGTCGCTTTAAAATCCGTTATAGGTATACGAGCGTTTATCGTTTTCGTCGTCGGATTTTTATCCGATGAAACCGCGGTTTGTAAACCACCGGTTGCAATTCATCCTCCGTATTGTGCCTGCTATATATTTTACATTATATTGTGTCAATTGAGTATTTTGATATGTACCTGTTAATGATTACAATACACATTAATACATAATAATATATTCGTGTGTACATATTATTATATTCGATTTGGTTTTTATTTCCGTCGATTATAAATGGAGGTCGTTTCCTGCGGTCGACACAGCTATTGATATGCGCGCAATGCCTGGTATAATCACTGCTATAATCAGCTACGAAATAGGTCCGTTCGGTCGTAAAATATAATTTATTTTTGGACACATGACAGCGGGAACGAACAATATTTTATTCGAAGCGCGTAATACGGTACATTTAACGTGAAATAAACCGTACATATATACAATCAAGTATACGGGGGCCCCCGTTCGCGAAATACGCATCCGTATGTATAGATGCATTAGGTATTATATACAGAGTGAGAGAGAAAACAGTTTTCTTCGCCCGACCTACGCCGCCGCACGCGCCGTCTCTACTGCAGGACGACTGTGGCCGCGTACCTAAATAACATAATATTATTATATACCTAACGTTAGTATTAAACACGTACGACGCTATTGCCAAACGGAAAATCGGAATGCGATCTGATTAAAAAAATAAAACAAAAATTACGTATAAAAAAGTAGGTAAGAAAAAAAACACGTTTCGCCCAGTGGCTACTCTAAACCGCCGACTATAATATTATTATATACCTATACGACGGCGACGAGTGTGATTACGAAAGATGAAAACCAACGGTTTATTATTATTATTTTCGTGTCCCGTAATAAACTGTGCACGCGTTAAGTAAGTATAAAAATAAAAAAATTACGAAAAAATCACATAATATCACAGATAAAGAAGCATGGCCCGAGGCTGGAGGCAGCTCTATTTGTCTTTTATTACAGGTTGTTGCATATTGTATACGCATGCACGTAGACATAAGTACATTATATATTATGTATGTTGTATGTTCTCTTCTTTGATTCAACGAGCAGATAATGAGGATTGTATTACTATACGATACCTATAGGTGTGTGTTTTCGTATCTGCGCAGACCCCGGTCCCGATGTCTTGCTCAATTTCCCGAGAGATACTAAATATCGTTAATAAAAATATATTACTATATACCTTGTGTAATGTATATGAAAGAATTTCCAAACATTTTTTTTCTGCCAAAATGTTGATAATTTAGAAAAATTATTGCGGGTGCCCATAACCAAAAAATTAAAACATAATAAAATCATAGGCATAAGTACCTATGTAAATAGTTTTACTATTGTAACTAAATTTCAATGACTATACATGCAAATTAAATTATTAAAATTATACAGTTGATATAATTTTCCAACATGTCCCAAACAAGGTAGTACCCCTCGGACATCAGTGAGAACCTCAGATTAGGAATGACAGTCGTCTATGTAGGTAGCAGTTTCAAAACTTCATGTTTTTAAATTGTTTCCATGTCTCGATTTGTTTTGGATGGATGTGTTCTGTGACGTTACATGAGCTGCTTTCGTGCAGCCCGGGGAAAACGTAAAACGCAGTTTTGGATTTAAGGGTGGCAGAGCGGCCAGCCCCCCCCCCTTGGCCTAGCATCTAGGTTAATAAATTGGGCTGTTCTTAAATATTTATGTCGTAAAACTTGGAAAAACACAATGACCCTCCCCACGAAAAACAAAATTCTAGATCGGTCACTGGTAAGACTGGTACATGTAATGTGATGTTAGCTATTCGAAAAGCCACGGTAGTCCGCTCTCGCGGGGAGGTGCCATCCACGCTGTTGAAGTGGTCGAGGTTTCGCGTTGAGCACGATACGATGATAAAATTAATATTAATCATCGTATATAATATTATTATGTACGTAGGTACATGATATCGAGTTACGATGTATAATAATAACGACAGGAGAACGATATCGATCGGACGTCCATACTTGAACGAATAATAATAATCAGTCCGACGCAAAAACTACCGTGTAGATAATAATGTTCGCCGCAGGTGCCATATATAGTGGCTAAAATAATAATAATAAAATCGTCTCGCGAGCGCATAAACGCGTAACAATAAATAACGACAGGTACGTATAGAAAGTTGGCGGCGGACATCGAAGAATAATATAATATATAACAACCCCGCGAATTCACACGCGCACTGTACATCCGAAAACAATTATTATAATATTATTTACGTGCTCGAAGGGTTACCCATTAAAAATTATTATATTTTGCTATTATGCGCTTAGGGTACGAGCTTCAGACCTCAAAGCTCAATACTAAGACCCTGGCAGTTGAAACACATAATACAGCGCATATTATAATATATTATATATTGTGCCTATACACGACGAAATGCGGGCACGAGCTCCAAAAAACGTAGTCCTCGTCGTAATAATAATAATAATAATAATTAATAATATTATTGTTTCGCGGCTGTAACGACGTCGTACATAATAATAATAATAATAATATATTTTAATATTATCTACCGGGGCAAGTAAATCGTGCTCGCTTACGTCCCAAGTACGTACGAGACGGTTGGTTTTTTTGTCTTTTATTTTTATTACCCTAGGATAATCGTTGTTGCCGTGTTCCCCGGCGCGTGGTTTATTGTCAAACTTTCCATTGTGTCTTGAAACCAGTTTTTCTCGTCTATGTTCGCTATTATACTATGGTATTATCACATATAGTATTATTTCGGAACGTCGTCGTTTGTCGTAAAAACCATAAGAGTTTCACAACGTGCGTATAATGTGTTGTACACCTACCCATAATATATAATGCTCGGCACGCTCAGCGATTGTGCGTTATGTGTAAAAACTTTGCGCCTAAGGTGAGCGCGTACCAAATCGTTAAGTGTTGGACACGTCGGGTATGGGTTACCCATTTTCAAAAACGCAATAGGTGTACCGAATTCCTATCGTAAAGTGCGCGCGTCCTCGACCGTGTGCGTGTGTATAGATTATAATATTGTAAAGGTGGTATTATGTGTTTTGAACCTTTAGGTCATATAATATTATTATGTTAGGTATAGGTATAAAATACATTATGTATAAATATGTATACAAGTTTATACTGTCGATGCTGTGTGTTTATATATTATAATATGTATGTATATTGTATAGGTATATATATATAAATATAATATTATATAGGTATATTATAATATATTTAAATATGAATACGAATTTATTCATAACAGACGGGCCGGCGGTCGCTCTGTATACAGTTCTTAGCATACAAATAGCGTTCGGACCAGCTTCGGTGCGTATTATTATAATATGGTAATTTTTAATACGCATTATATTATATAGGTATAGGTTATACCTATAATGCGTACCCGCGTTATTATATTCTGCTGTCGATTGTATTAGTCAACAGTTATTGTCGATTACTTAAAAGTTAATGTAAAGGAAAAAGGAACGTTCTTCAACAGACGGCGTACCTATATAAAAGTACAAAACGAATTAGTAATAAACTGCTAGCCGATCCGTTAAACGTTCGTATATTATATACCTTAGAGATAAAAATTATTACACATAAACGCGATAAAATGTTTGCAATCCTGTTATCACGATAGTGGGAATAATAAAATGAAATACATTTAGAAATTTTCCTACGCAAACAGCTATAGTGTTAGTAGGCACTATGAAGTATAATTTATGTCTATGCATATTATGTCTATGTGCCGTGGAATCTTTGATTATAATAATATTAAAATGTTAAATATTGTAGTTGTTTACAAGGTCGGTCATTGATCTATAATTATTCGTATTCCTTTCTTGGAGTCGTTAATATTATTATCTAATATTCCTTCATTAAATACATATTGATTTTCTTCTTTTTTATTAGCCACTACCATTTCTACGAGTACAAATTTGGCTAGTCATCAGCAGCAAACGACGGGATGGGCGACTATGGCGCCAAGTGTACCCGATCGAGACCAAAGACCACGGTCGTCAACAGCTCCCGTTATCGTGGCCACAGTCCCTACAAACAAAACAGACCGAAAAAGTAAAAAATAATTTTACAATCATATTATATATTATTATACTAATAGGTACTACATTGTTTACAGTTTATTCGAATTCACCACCTACTCGGGAAAAAGTTCGCACAGATGATAATGTACGACATAGGTCCACTGAACAACATCGGTCAAATTCCAGTCTGTCTCAGACATCTTCTTCCGGGTGGGATCAGACAGATTCAACAGGCAAGTCAAATCTAAAATTGGGTTATTAAAAAAAGAAAAAATATGTTTAATTTGATTGTTATTTCAGATTGCGTTACCAGAAGATTGCTGATCGAGGAGTACGAAAGTGAATGTAAGCTAAAAGAAATCGCTGATTCGATCAGTCGGTTACATCCTCGAAATATAAGTAATGGGATATTATCCAAGCCTAGAAACATGGAGCCCACGAGGGATTCAGATGTTACCAATCAAAAACAGGTATATTTTGTAACGCACCTGTTCGATCATATTTTATGCTTTTATAATATATTAATGAAAATATATGTAAAAACCAAATATTGTTAATAGGTACGTGGAGATCCGGACGGATGTGGATTGGATTTGTCTTTACGGTACTCGCCTAGTTCAGAACTTAGAGTTGATTTACCAACTGAGGACTTATTGAATATAAAGAAAGGCTGGCTTATGAAACAAGGAAGCACATCAGATGTAAGTTTGAATATTATTCATTTTGAAAAAAAATAACTCATTTGGATACGTAGGTTATAATTTATATGTATGTGCATAGGAATGGAACAAACATTGGTTCGTATTGAGGGGTTCTGCGTTATTATTTTACCGCGACCCGACGGCTGAAGATCAAGGCATCTTAGACGGTGTAGTCGATTTAAGTTGCGTAACTACTGTTAGTGAAGTGCAAGTCAACAGGAATTATGGGTTTCAAACAATCGTAAGTATTCTTATTAGCACTAATATAATTTAAGTGACTAATAGACAATCTGTTTGCAGTCTTGGGATGATAAAAAAGTTATATTATCAGCAATAACATCTGGAATACGAACCAATTGGGTATCAGCCATACGAAGATCTGCTGGGCTCACTGAAGAAAATATGACTAAACCTTCGTAAATATATTTAATTTTTCATTCGTTTTATAATGTATAATTTGTATATTATACGTTTTATAATTATTTTTTCGTCTTTTAGTTTGGACGGTACATTGTCTTCTTCGAGGTCGATAGTTTTTTCTTCTGATGACGAATATAGAACAGCGTCTGAATGTGGAAGACGGGAAAGTAGTGATTGGGGTGATACTTTGCCACCGTCGCCTCCTCTGAACCGAACTCCAATATCAAAAGTTAAAGAACGAGCTAGAGGTGGTCCTAGGAGTAGAATATTTACCGGAGGATCTCTAGCAGCCAAACGTTCAAAATCTTCTCCTCCCGTATCTCCAAGAAGTATATCTGAAAGTTCAAAGTCTGACGAACTTTTGTTATCGTCGTGTGCAGAATCTGATGATACTAAGGTAAATCGGAATTCATTTAAAATAATTTACTTATAATAACTATTTTTGTTTTATTTTTAGAGCGATCGAAGTTCATTAGTGGGCCGAGTAGGGAAACAAACAGATGACCTGGTTGATGTGAAAAAACAACTAACTAGTGTATTGTGTCAGTTGAGTAATGCTGAGCAAGAGTTGATAAGACTGCGACAACGTAGACATGATGTGTTAGCGTTACAAAAACAAATAGAAACGATGGGAACGTCGTTAAAAATGGCCGAGGACATGATAAAACAAAAATCAGACCAATTGGTGGAATTCGATTCAATGAAAAAAATGTAAATATTCATTTGTAAAATGTATACAATATTTTGACAACTTAAGTCTATAATACTAACAGTATTGTATATTAATAGTTACAGAGATGAAAAGAAAAACTGGGAAACGACTTTGTGTTCAGTGCAAAATGAGTCGGAAAAACACCTCGAGGAATTGGAACGAACTAGAGAACAAGTTTCTAGACTTCGAGGCACTCTAGCAGATGTATCCGATCGGTTAGCTAGAGGCATCGAAGAAAACGAATCTCTTTACAGGAGGGTTCGTGAACTAGAAGGTCGGTCAGTGCCAATAAATGCATCAATCCGGGATAGCCGAGCTAGGAGTTTAGATTCACTTAGTGATTTAACTAATATTGATTTAGACTTGGATACTGAAAACATGGATAAAGAAAGGTTAGTATGTCTATAAAAATAAATATACGATATTTTTTACTCATATTATATCGAAAACTGTATTTTTTTTATAAGGATTATTGAAGAATATGAAGATCTACGCTGTAGATTCGAAAAAGCTGTTCAAGAAATAAGAGCAATGAAACGTGAACTTAGAGAATCAAACATTCAAACTGATTGTTTGGAATTAGAGTTGATTAATGCCAGACAAGATTTACAGATTAGGCAGCAAACGTACGAGGCTCAAGCTTCTATGATGGCAGCTAGAATTCAAGATTTAACTACAAAACTTACTGCAGCTGATAAACAGGTAAAATACAAATTATAAATAAATAATAAGTGATCAATTTAAATTATTCCTGTCTTGATTTTTCAGATTCGTTTGTTAAAACAAAAACTTACCAAGTCGGAAGGGCGTGAAAAACGTCGTTCTTTGTCACTCAAAGGACGTGAATCGTTTACTATATGCAAAGAGTTAGAAGAGAAACTAGTGGATTTGGAAAAGAAAATCAGTAAGCTCGATGTAACTAATGGTAATACAATTGAAAAGTCTGATTCCAAAGATACGGGATGTCGAGCCAGCACAGTTGCGTCTAGACTGCGCCGGAAGTCATTAGATAGCGCAACGAGTAGTGAACCTATGAAAGTGCTTATTAGAATGACGTCTTTAGAAAATAGAGTCAGTGACATGCAAAAGGCTAATTCGGATACCATGAATATTATCGTAGAAGATGGTATCGATAACAAAGAAGCTGAAATCTGCAAAATCGAATGCGCTTGGCGTGCGAAAATGAGCGAAATTGCATCCAAAAGAAGAAAACTTCAAAATGAAGGCCGTTTGGACGATGAAGCGAAAACAACATTATTAGCTGAAAAAGTTGCGACCGAATCGGTTTTTTTAAACAAATTAAGACAGTTAATTAAGAATGATATTGCAATAGAGGCAACAAACCGAATTAAAAACCGACTCGACTCTAATATCGAATTATTCGCGGAAGTAGATAAAATAGTTGGAATAAAAAATAACACCGAAAAAAGAGTAAAAGAATTTATGGACAACAGGATGAGTGTAATACAAAAATACAAATGGGATGCTGATGAAGTGAAAACCATCGCTTATGACTGTTTGGAAAACATTGTTACGGACACTGAGATGCACATGGCATTAGACTACTATTTTAAAACCCAAGATTTATCTGACAAGGGAAGCGTCATGCTGATCCAATGTGTAATGAATAGAGGGAAATTGGAAACGTGGTTGAATGAGGTTCGGAATTCAATCGAAACAAAAATTTACGAAGTCTTGCAGAATTTACCGACTAAGGCAAAACGTACTGAGGAAAAAAGTTGTTTAGAGGAGTATTTCGAAGTGGCAGTGCTTCATTGTATGCTAGAGTCCGGTTTGAACCTGGTGGAAAAGACTCCAAAATGTAAAACTGACATGGACGAAGGCGAAGCTCTATCCGAGTGCCAATACCTAGCTGCCAAAATGTGCCAGTGTTTGCCTCCGGTTGACGATAAGCGAATGTTGCACGACAGTCTGGGAGGAGTTGAAACCGAAGTGATGGCTTTACGGTCATGCATGGAAGAGATAATCGATAAGCGGCAGTTGAATGGACCTGTGTCTGACCCACAACCTTTACGCAATGAAAACAAGACCACGTCTTGGATAGAAGATGTGTGTAACAAATGTCACGACTTGCGCATGCAAATAGCCTCACTACAAATGTATCTAGCACAGTGCCAGGAATGTCAGAGATGTGTTTATCTACAGGAAAAAATCAAGGGATACGAACAGGAACGCGATGTCGAACTGGAAGCCATTAATAAGCAGCACCAAATGGATGTGGCTGAACTAAAGAGTCGTTTGGAGGAGGAGAAACGAAAATTATCGGCCGTAAGCGACCAAGAACAAAATGTACTCAAGGACCGAGTAAGAAAATTAGAAAAACGCTTAAGCGCACTAGACTCTGAATACAGCCAACAAATGGATAATTTAAGATTATCCTATCAAATTTCGTTGGCTTCAAATGATTCGTCCAACAGTATTATGACGGAAGAATCAACCAAGCTGAGGTATCAAACGGAAATCGAACATTTAAGGGTAAGAAATAAATAATAATAAAATAAACTGTAATTGAGAAAATTAAATATTCTTATTTATTTACAACACGTATAGTTTTAAATTGTAACTTAAAATCCATTTTTTTAAATCGCTCATAACCTTGTCTTAGGCATTATGCGAAAAAGGTCTTTTGGCAATGGAGAACTCGCATAGACGTATAATCGTCGAACTGGAGGAAAAACACCGCCAGGAGACCGAATCGTTAAAACTGGAAAAAGAACAGGCGCTTGCCGAAGAAACACACGCGACTTTGGCCGGTGAGTAGCGTTTATTATACTTATTTTACAATGGACAAACAACGGTAGTTATTAGTAAATCTACAATCATAAATTGCAATTATTTGGTTGTAGCCTTGGACGCGATGAGAAAAGCGCACGAGGCTGAAGTGCAAAAAGAAGTGACCAAGTTCAAGACTGAATTTTTGAAAAAGATCCAATCCAATCACGACATCGGTGCTCTTCATAAAGAACATGAGTGCGTCATCGAAGAACACAAATACTTGCCGTGGGGGAAATTGTGGTGCTAATGATTGTGCTTTTTGAATTTCAGAGCCGAAATGGAAGAGATCAAAAAAGAAATTCTCTCGTTGTCCGAAAAGTATTCAATCAAGTGCGTCGAATCGGCGAACCTGGAAGAAGAACTGAAATCGGCAAACTCGCAACTGGCACAAGCCCAGCAGCAGATCATACAATTGGATTCCAGGTATGTTGCTCCCGTCAAATCCTTTAGAACGTATCGGCCAAGTAATACTTGATTCGAAAACGATTCTTTATACTATATAGGTACTTCCCTCGCCTGTCCGCACCAACCGTTACTTTTAGATCCGATTTTTCCTTGTCCAAATGTATCATACTATTATGGTCTAACGTCGTATTTTTTGCGTTTAACTCTCATCATTTAGGAACAAGCAACTCCGTGCACATTTGGTGTCCGAGACCAACGATAACAATATACCTTCAGACTTCGAAATCACGACCGACGCTGAACTAGGCCGATTGAAGCAAGACATACTGGTAAGTGGGCATTAAGCATGATCACATTGTTTATAGAATATTGCGCTATTGCATGACACCTGTTATTCGCTGATTTTACACCATAAACAAAAATTCTTGTATAATAGTATAAATAGTAGTGGTAGTAGTAGTGGAGTAAGGTAATGGTAGTTGAAGTAGTATAATAGAGGTGACATTTTTTCATACTTATCGAAACGTACTGAACATTGGAAATTGAATGTAAACCACTTGAAATCACTTATTTACAATTCGTTGTGAGTGCGTACCATTTATCACATGTAAGTACGTGCAATATTATTTTAAATATAGTGTTTTTTTTTATTTGAATAAAAACTAAGAAATAAAATTAAATATTTCAATGTTTTTTAATAAGTATAAATGTACCATATTTAAACTTTTTTAAGAGAATACAAGTTCGGACTTCGGTAGTATAATAAATTAATAAATGGCAGTTAAAAGAGCAACACTGCTGTATTAAACATAATACTATTATGTACGCTGTCGTTGATTCGTTTTTATCTACGTAGCATTTCGATGATATTTTTAAAACATTTTAAAACTGATTTAACAACGGTTTAATACCTATACATCCTACAAGTCCTATCGTATAACCACATTATAATCGCATATATACATTGCAATTTCGTAACCCGCGTAGTATTGTAAATAATATGCAATTAAAATAATAATAATATACTACCTTGTACCTACGCGTCTTTTACAAATATTTATATTTATTTTACTTGTAGTTTAATAATAATATAACAATTGTATACTGTACATACCTAATAATAATAATATAATCCCTGTTTGTATAATCAATATTTTTTTTTATATATACCTCTTATTGCTTGACCGCACAAACAACAGCATGGCGAATCGCTTGACAGCATTTTGAACAGTTTTGAACAGTACGACGCGACGGTGACGCGGGTCGACCGGCCCGTCGTAGTGGCGCTGGTAAATAAGTTGCGGACCGTCGCGGCCTGCAGGAACCGCACTCGAGGTATACACTATATACAGCACACGCACAACCAAAGTATACCAAAGTAACCGTACTTATACATTGGCGGCGGGCGGCTGTTTTGAGGGGGGGAGGGTCCGAGAGACGTTCCCTTGGATATATGGCCCGAAAGCTATATAAGACGACTGCTGATGACGTCATGATAGAACCGGGACCGCTTTCAACACTTCTCTGCTCTGGTTTCGGTGTATTGTTTTCTTGTAGATCTCTGGTATAATCGTATATTGTTGGTTTTGGTCCGGTTTCGGTTCTTTCGGCGATTGTTAAACGAAAATCTCACAGATCATTTCCGGTCTGCAGCGGCTCTGGATCTAGACGTTATAGTTATATTACCTATATAATATGTTATATGTTATATTACCTACAATACTAGGTATATAGATTATAGGTACACAATTCCGAGACGTTTATCTATAATTATTCCGTGTATATTATATCATAATATATGTTAATAATAATATATATTATTATATGTATCATAATTTAAGGATTACTAAACACATAAATACTATTAGTGATGTGTGTGTGTGTGTGTGTGTGTGTGTGTGTGTGTGTTTGTATGCATACGATTTTGGAGTGATTAATTATTATTACCAAGCGGTAAATATAATATTTAGGTACCTAACTATAGTAAAATATGACAGATTTCGGAATCGATCCAGCACGCCCGTCTGCCCAATCGGAATGAAGTCGGTCAACAACTATAAAATACACTTGACATTTTTTTATCGTAATTAATTACATCAGAGTCTGGATTTTTTTGTTTTTACCTACATGTTTTGAGAGTATATAGGTACACCTTCTTGAACGGGAGTAAGAATTGTAGATAAATTTGACAACGTAGAATATAGACACGTAAATAAAACCGTCGAACGTTTAAGGCATCATCCCACTAAAATCATACAGTTTTATTTTGTACTTAGTTACCTATACTATCTGACTTTTGCAGAGTACTATCATCATTGAGTAGATAGTCTGATAGTATTTATACTCAATGGTACTATTTATTTTTGTTTCCATTGTATTCATTCACCAAAAAACAAATATGCTTATGTGCGATGGGCCAGATTTTTATACCCATTTTTACTACTTTACTTATTAAAAATTAATTTAAATGATTTTTTTTCAACGAACACAATAACACAAATGTTTGAACAAATGTATACCTACTTTCTTATTGGTCTGTTGGGTATTTAAGAAGATTATCTTATAAGTGAAAAACAACTGATTAACAATAAATAAGAAACGAGAATGTGCTCCGTCCCATTATAGTCTATAGGATTATATACTGAAAATAAAATAGAATATTTCGCCAAAAAATATACTTAGTAGTTAGTAATTGTATATTATTATAGCTGGCTACTTCCCGTAGATTGCATGTTTGAATATTTTTTAAGGACATAAAAGTCCGGACTCTAGACTAATACTAAATAGCGAACCGGAAAAAGGTTTTTCTCCAGTGTATACGCAAAACGATTTTATATTGTCTGTAAATAATTATTATTGTATATCTGTATTGTATAATGTATATGTTTTTTGTTTTGATTTTGTAGAGCCCATTGTCGACGGGTCATTCGTTACACCAGAAACGTGTAACGTGACTCCTCGTCACGCGGAACCCTCGGCTCTAAACCCATCAACAGGTAATATTATAGACATATTATAAACATTTACGTGTATTTTTCCCTAGTTGTTTTAGGTACAAAATTATATAGCATATGACTTGTGGTTTGCGTTTGGGCGAGTTTTTAAATATTCCAATGTACCTATGTGGTCTAGAATATTGTCTAATCGACAAGCATCATCGTATATTTCGTTTTGTAGGAAAACTGTTTTTAATTTTAATATTCATATTTGGTATACTAACATACTCAAAATACTCGTAATAATTAATATAAGTACTAACACTATAACGAGTTCATGTTTCCAATGTCGAGCAATACTGATATTTGGGGAACGGAGTGGCTGAGCGGACTAAGGTGTCGATTGCGACACGCACCGTCGCCGGTTCGAACCTCGGTCACGGGCGGCACTTCTCTTCGGGCAGTCACGGTGTCCAGAGAGGCCGCCATTCCACCACGGCATCCCCGTGGCAGATACCTCTAGGCTCTAGGGGCCCACTTGAAAATTCTACCAAACACAAAATCACATTCCTCCGACCGTTCCCTACCGTCCCAAAAATCCTACAGTACCATCCTACAGCTAATGGCCTCGATTGCCGGGCTTAAGATTTTTAAAAAAAAACCTATACATAATTTTTAAAAATCACTGGTTTTCAAAGGAAATAATATTTATTTATCATGAGGTATGATATCAAAATAAAAAAAAAAACTTGGAGATTACGTCTTGTTGCACTATAACAAGACATCTCCATTTATGATATTAAAAATGTGGAGATGTCTTGTCGTCGCCCACAGGTCTTCAATATTTATATATCGTTACAATTTTATCTTTTATATCGTATCCGTACTCGCTCGAACACTGCACTATACATAAGGAACTCGGCCAAACGCGTACCACTCGTATTGTACAGTACTTACTATATACTAATATATTGTATCTCGTGTCTCGACTTTGATTAAACCGTCAAAAATATATTATATAATTAAAAATCGGTAAATAAATAAATCGTATCCATGTGTGACGTATAATGACCTCTGTGTGTATCGCAGAGCCGAAGAGGTGTCCGAAGAAACTGTCCAGGGCCAACAGCATCTTGCTGAGGTCGCCCGCCATGTGCGGCGTGGTGGCCGACCGGAAGAAAATGTTCGAACGGCGCTGAAACGGAGCTCGCCGGAAGTCGCCACGTCGTCGCATATCCGGTTCGCGATCTGCGGACGTATTAATTGTTTTAGTTATTGTTGCGTTATAATGTTCTAATATGTTTATACGGGGCAATGATAATAGTTATGATTGTAATATTTTAATATTATGTTTGCCGCCTCCACGCCCACGCGCAATACGTCCAATATATAATGTATATTGTGATAAGCACGCTAATAGTGTGTGCGCGTGCGCGTTTGTGTGTGTGTGTGTGTGATTCATATTGAATCTTTTTTTGTTCTTTTTATCGTTATATAATATTATAATATTTATATAAAATATATATTATATATAATATATAAACCTATTATGTATTATTGAATATATTATTATTATGTGTTATTTTTTTCGTTTTAAAAAATAATATGTTTTTTTCTTCCGCCTTTTCGTTTGGAAAAACGCATGTGTTCAGCCTAATTAGTTTTGTATACCAATAATATTATTATAGTTGTTGTACATAGTTTACGTGATGTGCATATAACAGTATTATTGTATTTTGTAGTCTTATTATTAATTATTATAATATGATATAATTTGTAGTCACGTATTGACGTACCTACTCTTGTATTGTGTATAATATAATATGAATATATTATGTGACGGCGACCAGACCGAAGGCGTTAAACATTTTGAATATATATATTATAATAATTATATACTTACAGTATATTTTGTTATTTTTCTCGTAGGTCGGTATATTATGATATGAAAATAATAATATAATATTTTGTTCGTCGTCGCGTGTTGTATTGTATATTGTTTATTATTGCATTATTTTTTTTTTCGATATTAGAGTGAGTGTTTTTTTTTGTTGAATATTGTTACAAAACTAACCAAATACGTAGTGTGCGTAACTCTTGCACCCTCTCCCCTCCCCACCTGTACACCTGTTTAAGTCGTGAAACTGTTATAGCAAAACAAACCATAATATTATAATAGGTATATGTGTACAAAATGTATTCTCGTTTGACACTTTTAAGTTTCAAAATAATTAATTTTGGTCAGTTCTATATACATTGTATCCCCTTAAATCTCCCCTTATTATTATTATTATTTTTTTTTTTAGTTTAAGACTTTTTTTTGTTGTTATGCGAAGCTCAATCTAACAAATAAATACATTTTTTTGCGGTTTGTTTAAATTATTATGATTTGTTTTTTATTGCACTTTTGTTTGAAACACAAAATAACTAGGTACTTAACTAGTATTGATAAGTATTCTAAAACCTAAATAACATTATAATGAGCGCCACCGCGCCATGTATGAAAATGGATTCTAGGATGTTTCCTCCATGGCTCCATATCTTCCACCCCCCCCCTCAATGGACGTGTAACCCTGAACGGGACAATCCCCTCGGATAACAAATTAATATTAAAAATATTAAACAATAATATACAATGCAAATCAATAAATGTACATATTATTAAATTAATACCCTAGGATTAATATATGAATATAATTCAATAATACGTAAAAATAACACTAAGGCCAATACAAAATTAATAATATATTATATAAATATTTAAAAAGGTGCTCTGCTGTACAGTAGGTTACAATAAGTGGGTCTCTGTATAATGGATGGTATTCAATTTGAATTCAATGATATAATATAATTGTATAAGAAAAACGATTCTGAGCGGAGACGGTATGTCAGTCTAGGTATCTTAGAAAATTTTTTACGAATTCTTAACTCAAAATAATTTGCTAATTTTCATGAGTTTTCCATATTTTGTCAATTTTTGAACTTTAAATGCTTATAAAAAAAACTGTGACTAAGGATTTTTAATATTTTTCACCGGCCTTTGAAACAATATACTAGGAGCCTTCTCTTAAATTTTCAAGCTTTTTTAACCAACAAACAACATTTTATTGATATTTTTAGAAAAAAAAATGGAAAATGAAAATGTCCCTAAACAGTTCAAAACATTTTTAAAATGTTATCGTGTATAGAAAATGCAAATATAAACAACCAGTGAAAAATTCATGTATTCATGTTTGTTTTAAAGTTACACCAAAAAAAAAAATTCAATTTTGTGTAAAAATTCACGTTTTTCCTTAATGTTTCTTATGTTTTTCTTGGCGCTTTTGAAAATTACTGGGAATTTCAAATTTTTACCTCCCCAATGCACCGACGATATTCACTTTCCAATCGAACAAGGTACTTAAATTGAAAATCGAACCATTATTTCGACTATTTATCGTGTACACTGTACACAGACACAAAAAAAAGTTTAAAAAAATATAATTAATGAAAATAAAAAAATAAAAATAAAAACTTGTAAAATCAAAACATTCATTTTAGATTCTAAGAATCTAAAATGGGGGTGGCACTGAGCATGTCTGTTGAATCATATTGGTACCTTGTATAAGTCACCGAAATTTGTTTATTATGAAAGCATAAACTTAGTACTTACTGCCGTTACTGACATAGAATCGGGATTGTTCCAAAATCCTCCTTCCACAAAAAGTGGTGTACCTAGCTATCACTCCACACAATCCATTTCCAAAATGGACGGCAGTAGTTTCACACAGACACAAATAAAAGAAAAAACACATCATTGTAAAATCAACACATTCATCGTTCCACTCTGAATCTAAAAATATTAAACAATAATAATATACAATTGCAAATGTAAATAAATAAATGTACCTATACTGTGCAAGTGGTGGTTTTTATTTATTACGGTGATATTCAAAGAAATAAACAACATACTAATTTACGTTTTTTCTGCTATAATAAGTTATATGATTTATTACACAAATTAAAGAGAAAATTATTCAGTAATTGAAGTTAAAAAAACGTATGAATATCACCGTAATAAATAGTTACAAAAATGTTAATGTTTAACAATCCTAAAATAATTATTTTCAGAGTTACAATCAAAAAGCTGAAATTTGAGCGCATTTTTTTCTAATTTTTTTTTTTTTTTTTTTGATTGGCTGTAACTTGGTCAATTTTGGACTTAGAAAGTTGATTCAACTACCAAAATTCATTAAAAAAATAATTAGTGGTTAAAGCAGGGGGTTGCCATTTAAAAAAAAAAAGTTGACATGTGCATGCGCGTGATTAGTTAAGTAAAAAAAATTCAAAGACCATAAAAATGTGTATTTTTATGTCATAACAACTGTCAAAAAAACGGAATTCAAATAGGCAGGTCTCTACGCAAAGATATTGAGTGTTCTCGATTACTGTTAACACACTATATATTTTGATTCAAGGGGGGAAACGTCCAGTACTGCTAAAATTCGAGAGGGGAAACGTCCGAATACTATGAAAATGTTATTATAAGATAACGGAAAACTATGTCTGTGAAGAAATAGCCTATCCAGAATGCCGTGTTACCGTTTGTATTTTTGAAACACAAATACGGTTTATGCGATTTATGGTCAAAAAACATACACACCGTGACTTTCTTTTATCTGTTTTAAATAAATTCTGTAGGGAAATAAAAAGTATTCTGGAAATAATAAAACTGCAACAGCGTTCTTTTTGGTTGGCATAAAAAAAATGTAGTAATTTCATTACAGAACAAAATACCAATGTAATGTTGCATAATGCATGATATTGTAATAATATGTAACACGAATTACAAATATTAGTGTAACAAAGTTACTTTTTCAGTAATATGGTAGTAGTTTTATAATATTTTATTTGGATTAATGCAATTTATTGTAACAAATTACTTTTTAAAAGTTATTTCTATGGAGTAACATGTTATTAAGGGGGTTCGAAGCGGTGATTTAATAAGGGGTCGTGTATAGGCAATTCGATGTCTTATAGTCGTTTCGCAGTGTGTTTGTGTGCGAAGTAAATGATCATTAGTGTGCGTAGATACGTTCGGAATCAGTGGTTTCGCACGCGCATGCACATGTCACAAAATAAAATATTTGTTCCAACGAGAAACTAATTTCAATCAATTGAGACCTAAAAGCCTGACAAAAATACGATAACTTAGAATGATCGGATTTTAGTTCTGTAAACATATTTGAATTCGTCGTTTTTTTTCTAGGTTATTGTGGGAGTCGATTTTTGAATAACTGTTTAACTTTTTAAAGAAAGACACAAACAATTTTCAAAAAATTGAGAAATCAAAATATGATTTAACGTGAATTCTAAAAAAAAATCGAAAATTGATTCCCACAATAACCTAGGAAAATTGTCAATGAACTCGAATCTTTTTACAGAATTGAAATCTGATAATTCTAAGTAGGCGTATTTTTGTCAGGCTTTTAGGTCTAAATCATGAAATAAATACGCTGCTTCGAATCCCCTTAAGATAAGTTTTGTGTGTAGAATTGTATGACAAAACTTAGGGTCTAGGACATGCGAAAAATACTATTATTATTAGAATAGTAAGAAATATTATTATTTGAAATTTATTACTGAGTTAAAACAAAATATTATATGAAAATAATAAAAATTTTATTTCCATAAGAAAATCTACCATCCCAAGAAATGTTAAAGTATTTAAAAAGTAACAAAAAAAAAAAAAAATGTGTTAACTTTAAAATATAATAAAAAATCTGATATATAATATAAAAATTAGTTTCAAATATTATTGTAGACATTTTATGCAAATCATTAACATTATTATATTTTATTTTAATTAGCGGGTTTGAAAATACTGCAAATAATTACATAATATTACAGTAACTACAATAATACTTGTAATAGATTAGTAAATCAAAGAAAACATTTTTAAAAATTAAAGATACCTTCAAATCCCTAAAAAAAATTAAAAATAAATATGGTAAAATTAAATCATTAATCTAAATTAATATTAATATTAACATATTATGTATGGTTTAATAAGATCGAAACGTGGATTCTCATTGGCCATTAATATTAAACGCCAAACAGGCTCATTTTTCATAATTGCTCGAGCATCTATAAATGGACATAAAAATGAACAATAGAACGTATTTGACTAGAGGGATCTTGAAGTTGACTAAGGATAGTAAATCAGATGAATCAACTTCGCCAGACAGCAATCCCTTCAGAAACTATATGCAAAGCATACTCCTGCATTTGGCCAAATATGCAAGTCGTAATTTAGCAGCAACATGAGAATAATCTTTATTGAAGTCTGTATAATCCACATCAACTTCTAACCACTGTTGAAATGATTCAAACATAAATTTATTAATTAGCAGATTTCATGTCATTGTGGAACGACCAGGACAAAACTCATGTTGCTCTTCCATTAGAATATTATTTACGGGACGCTGAATTTCTATTAGAACCAAAGATTCAAGTATGTGCAATAATTATCAGGGCCGTATTGGAACATTTTGCGCCCCCCAAAAAGTTATTTCTTAAATTGTAAGGAACCTATTATTTTGGTTCATTATTTATGACCCTTAAATGTGGTTAGATTTTGAAATTTTTTTTTTGGAAACATTTTTTGTTCAATGAGTTAAGAACAATCAGTGATTCAAACAGAATTTGTCGATCGGACTTAGTTTCAACGTTATACACGAGTTTGCGAAATCCCATCCATCGGGAGTTTGTTTTATTAAATTTCTTTATTAATAATATAAATATATAATATACAGTAAGTACAATAGGTAATTTCTGATTTCACCAAAATTATAAGGATAAAAACTCACATTTAAAAAAAAAAAAATCAAAATATTATTTTTGGTATTTTGATGATGTAAGATTTTAAGGTTTTGAAGTTTTTTTACCATCATTAAGCGTGGAAAACACACATTTTGAAGAAAAAAAATTCACGAAAATTGATTTCCATCTAAACTCCATTCCTTCCAATATTTCATACTTTCATCTATTAGTTATCTCTTAAATCACTAGGAAAACCTATGTTAAATAAACATATTATAGTTTTTATAAAAAAAGTATACTGTATACTTAAGTAAAATAAAAATGAATACAATATTACAATTTACAATGATTTCTATATAAACATTTATTTTTTTTATCTTATTGTAAATAAAAATTATTGTACATATTGATTGAAAGAATCTAGTAACTTGGTATCCGAACCGTTAAGGTTAATACTCATATTATAAAAATAAATTATAAACTGAAAAAAATTTATTATTTATTTTAATTGCATTTTTTCTGATCTTAATTTTATTAATAATCAGGACGTACGTATAACGTAAAAGTAAAATAGACATTATTATAATTATGTTGTGTTTTACTTATTTACAACAACACTTGATGCGGGCTGCTATCATGCCATTAAACCTAAGTTATCCAAGGAATTATTATTGTTAGTATAAAAATAGATTTGAGAGAATATCATCCTAAAATAAGCTTTGGAGAAATCTCCACCTAATCACAATACATAAGGAAAAAACATTTTACATAATTTTAAAGTTATAACTATGTTGACTTAATAATAAAAAAAGTTCATGAAAAAATTACCGCCCCACAAGTTCCACCAGGAAGGGCAATGGCCCACCCTGCCACCCCTAAATACGGGCCTGATAATTATGCAATTATAATTACAAGATAGTGTATGTTTAAAAATTAATTTTTGATTTAGTTCTAAGATAAAATGCAATTTTATAAAGAAAATAAATAAAACATTTTTTTAGTTAAAATAAGATTTAAAAAAATTATTAAATATTTTTTAACATCAATAGTTTTTGCAAGAAAATTATTACTTTCATAAGCTTAAAAATATTTTATTAATAACATATTATAAACAGTTGAAAAGCTTTATTGTGTACACTTATAAAATATAAAACAAATAGGCATATAAAAATAATTTAAATAAAGGTTCTAAAATTATAGTTGGGTTAAACAATTTAGAGGTTAGTAAATACCCATAAACCGTAAAATCTGTTTTGCTGTAGGTCGCTTTTTATAATCTTGCATTGTACACATATTAAACAGCTCAATAATTTGTTTGTATCTTGGATCACTTACCAAACTATCAGGCAATGGTGGTGTTTCACCTGAATAAAATGTAGCATTGATTAATATCAGTACCAAACAAAATATCAAAACTAATTGGTTTTACAAAAAAAAAAAAAATCACCTAAATGGGCGTCCATGTCTTCACTGAATCCAGTGTAATATGATTCATTAATTGCAGTACTTGAGTTTGGAAACGATAAAGTCATCATTTCCCAAAGTACCAAACCATAGCTGAAAATATCAGCTTTACTTGTGATGATGGCCCCCATACATTCTTCACCCTTCAATACTTCTGGAGCAGACCAACAAGGAGTCCCAATGTATAATGCTTTACAACCTTTAATTTTATGCAATGTTCCATCAAATTTTAATGGCAAACTGACACCAAAATCACAAAGCTTTACAATCTCAAAGTTATCTGTGAAAATTAAGATAACAATCTAATTAATCTTAAAAATAGAAAGTTAATAAATAAATACATTGTTTAATGTAAACCTTATCATAACACAAGGATTAATAATTTTTCAGTTAACATTAATTTTTTAAATTAATGATATTTGTATAAATTGGTTTTTAGTCCAGTCAATAGAATTTTGTATTTAAGTTAATCAATTTTGTTTAGGTATATCTTCTTGAACTTAAATAATATTATGAAATATAAAATAATAAAATATTACATAAAATGTGTATTAATTTTTATTTTTATATTCAATGACAACTAAAAGACAGAAGTAAATTAACACATATTAAAAAGTGAACCTTCAGTCAGGGCCCGGGAAACACTTTAAAAAAAATAAACAAAGAAGTTTTTATATACTCTACTAATGTGTGTAATTATTATTGTTAAAATATTTATACAAAAATCTGTAAAAATGTTTTTGATTTATAATTTAAATTGAATATATTATTTTTTGGCCAGAAAAGAAATGCAATTTTAATTGGTCCGTCAGTCTCTTTCTGTTATATCGTTATTGCAGGACATAACAATTGTCTGCAGATGATCTGTGGTTATTGTTACTTTTTTTGTACTACATAAATCTCCTTTATTTTAAAATTAAACTACTGGTCTATGACGGGTATGATTTACATCAAATTAAATTTGGACATTATTTTTTTTATATATACCCCATAATGGTGCACATATCTAGTAACTAGTAGTTAAGACACATAAACAGACTTACTTTTCACTAAAATATTTCCAGATTTTATGTCTCCGTGTAATATTAAAGATGAATGTAAATAATCTAATGCTTTTGCAATGTCTACAGCAACTTTTGTGATATATTCTACAGGATATGGTCCAAGATTCTCTTCCTTACGCGTTTCAATCAAATCGATTAAGCTTTGTTCACATTGTTCCATTAATAGTACCTTAAATTAAAAGAACTTTACAGAAAACATTTAAAACAATAGGTGTTGTTTTAGCTTGTAAGTGCATACTTCTCGGCCATCAGGTCTTTTGACAAATGCCCTATAGCCAATTATATTAGGGTGGTTGAGTGACGATAATACTTTGGCCTCCAGTTGCAAACGATTGCTAAACTGTTTGCGATCTCTACCAGCATTACGACTGATAATTTTTGCTGCCCACGGAGACTGATCTTTTCTTTGCAAATTGAATACACCGACACCTAAATTATCATATGGGTTAACATTGGAACACATTAACATTGCTTGAGAAACAACACACCTGTTCCATATCCAATGCGTTCCAAGGCAGGTGTTTCTGGTAATTTTGCTGTGGAACGCAGTATTTTCGGAGTGGTATAATTGCTCATCTTGTTATATTTCTCTGTAAGCGGAACAGTTTAATAGTGAAATATTAAAAACAAAATAATATTATATTATTCGCTACCTATGTACTAATTAGTAATTGTTCAATTATAGTCCAGACAACTAAAAAAGGATGAATGTTGAGCATGGACGCCATAGAGTAATTATTACTCTATGATGGACCCACGGTTCTTTTTATCCGTGATGATAAGTAATAAATTATAATGAATTTGGTACCTTAAGATAAAAAAAAAACTTTAGTCAAAAATATCATTCGTCGAACGAAAGCTGCAAAAACCGTTGTGGCGGAAGTTGTCACCTAGTCAGTTGATAAATGTTTTTGAATTATTCAATAGTTCATTACTTGTCACGTTTGCGTCCTTTTGGTCCTTCACAATGAGTGATCACTGATCAGTGATTACTAATTACATAGATAAATAATGATTAATGAATAGAAGGAAAAAATTTATATTATTGAAAGTATTATCTTACCTAAGTTCTTCATAAATGAATTAATTCGTCGGTACTCGGTTGAATAAATGAAAAAAAAACGGGATTTCTGAATATGAAAAAATTCGTTATATACACTTCACATGGAGGAAACGACGACCTGTTGTGGATAGAATTCAGGAATTCGTGTGTTCCATGATACTATCAAGACAGAAATTCGGTTGCTCAAATCGGTGTGAAAAAAACGCACCAGCACGTTTGCACCTTTCCCGTATCAGTGCGTATTTCAGACCTTATTATTGATAACACCACAATACTGTATCTATTATCTAAGCTGTTCTACGCTACAACTTTACTTTATTTATAAATTAAATTAAATATTTTAGAATTTATTCAAATAATCAAATTACAAAATTAAAAATATCTAATACATTTAATTCGTCATGCATTCAATACTTCAAAACATCTTTGACCATTCGAACCACGATAAACATTTTCTAATGTTCATGAACAAAACATTTTTGGTTGAATGGTAAAATAATTATAATATATAATATTATTTATTGATATTATATTATTCTTTAATAATTATTTTGAATTTATTATAGTCGACTGCTACTTTATTACCAACTGTTTGCAAGGTTGCTGTGTTTGGTGCTTACGTTATAAACTACAAAAGTAAACAAAATTCTATGATACTTGATTTGCTGTAAGACTGATGTTTCTTCAACGTCTATTTGGAAATTATTGAAATTTCCCCAATAAAAGTATCTGTATGTTAATTATAATTTATCATTATATTCAGTACTGATTTCTATTTACAACTGTTTTTAGGTTTGTAAATGGAAAGGATTGAAAGTCTGAACTGACAAATAGAAATATGATTGTGAGATATCTACGGGATTACTGAGGCTGTAACAATCAGTCAATAAAATATTCATTGTTGACCCAAGATTATAATATATGATGTCAAGAGTCAAGACCATGTTTAGAAAGTGCCATCTAATGACTAGTTATGGTTATATCATGACATTATTTTTGAAACTTGTGTAAATATTATTTATGAAATGTATTGTTTCTTTCTTTCCTATGAAACATATTTATTTAAATTGGTTTTCCATATGTAATCCTGAAAGGATCAATACATTTTGTATATAATGATTGTATAAGAATCTTAATTCTGTTAGTATGCCTCAACCCATGAGAAAACTGATGAGTCTCTTGTAAGGTGTAACATTTTTCTTCTTCTTTTAAAATATTTAAATTTCTTGAATAACTTAAAAAATGCTATGTTTTGCTATGACGTTTATTCGTGCAAACAATACACATATATACTATACATTATTAGAGAAAATGTATGAAAATAATAGTGTAATTACCAGTTATGGCAAGTCCCAACTACCTATACAATTTTCAAGTAAACTAAATAATGATAATGTGACTAGTGACTACTTCACTACCTCAAGTTATAACTATGTTATTTTCTTTTAAGATAATTTTGTAATCTATAAGACAAATTAATGTAATGACGTAGTGTTAACCCATGGCAGTCACAATAACTGAGCTTGCTGAAGAACTTGTTAAGATAGTTTCAAATAACTGATATGTACTCTATTATATTTATACACTTTTCCCAATAATATGTACTAGTGCTATGCACACAAAATAAATATGTCCATAGTTTGCATAAATAAATGTCTCAAGAAAACTATGTATTCTCTATTTTACTAATATTCTAGAAGCTAATAAAAAAAAATTATAATAATATCATTGTTTTACTACTTACAAATTAATTTCAAGCAATTAAATTGTATAATTAAAAATTAAATTTCAAACATTCGTTTGATAAAAAAGCAAATTTTTAAAGGCACCGGCCTAAATATGCCACTGCATTGTAATTACCTATAATTTCTAAACCTTGTTTTATGAACTTACAGATTTTAAAAGAAGAAGAAAAATATTTGTATTACAGCCCACAAGATACTGAACAGTTTTCTCTAAGAGCTATAGTAAAAGTTTATTATTTTAAGACAATTTTATAATTTATATGACAAAATAATACAAGAAGAAGGTCTGCCACACTTCCATTTAAACCAAATGTTTAACTGTCTTAAAGTAATATAATGCAGTGTTAACACTTATGGTAGTCCGTATTCGTAATAACTGAAGAAGTTACTATGAGTACAGTAAAACCTCGCTAAGATGTAATCGCTTAGGGCCATACAATTTTTCTGTTTCCAACTTGACGGGGTTCACATTCATTATGTAATTGAATCTGAACCAAAGAAATTGTCCGTGTTACCGTCTTAGAAGTTTTGTCTTACCGAAGTTTTACTGTAATAAGTGATAAGTACCCATTGATAGTGTTGTGTAAGTTGCACAATCACAATGTGTTAGAAAAATCTCATGTTTACACATTATTTATAAAATATAATACGGATAGTTTGCATATTTTATGAGTGCCATTGGCATTAGCAACATGTGGAATTGCAGTTTTATATATATATATAAATTAAAAATATATTCTGTAAAGAGATGTTTGTATCCCCAAAGTTAATTATTTAAATTCGCTCTAATTACAATTAGTTTTAGGTAAATATTGAAGATGATAAATCATTCTGGCAGGAAAAAAGATACCTAGTATACTGCTTGAATCAAACGTTCAAATCAAATTCCAGGTAAATTAAAAATTCTTAAATTATCTGTACTTATTAAAATTGAAATGATGTTTTTCAGGCCCATTATGAAGCTCATTTACAACTAGTACTTTGGATACCATACAATCATTTCATTTGTTTTCCGCAACTATTGAGAAAATTAAATTGGCTGTGAAAAAAATCAAAAACTCAATGCTATGTAAAAGAGACTACATAAAACTAACAAAAATAAACAATTTTGTAGTTAAAAACTATTTAAGCTTAATTATTATAAAAATATTAACTCCTTAAGTGAAGATAAAAAAAAAAAATGTTTAATTTAGTCGTTTACTAAACTGTAATGGATCAATCATAGGCCACTAAATTGTATTTCACTCCTCACTATAAATTCACTGAATATTAAGTGATAGTTTCTTTTATGACTCAGTTAAATTTTTACTATTAAGTTTAATATAAATTATAATATGTGAAAATAATGGGCATTTACTATTTAGTACATTAAATGTCTTCAACAAAAAGAATTCAACTTTTGTAATTTCAATAAAACATTCTGACATTAAAGATAATAAATTGGCAATTTTAAATTGTATTACTTTATACATGTATTCATTTTTCAATCAAATAATAAGAAAAACTGATATATATGAGAATAGTAGTGAGAACACATATTATAATATTATTAGTTACTATCTTAATGACTTATGGCCCGTATTACAACAGTCGATTACGCTTAACCCACTGACTTTACCGGTCGAATTCCACTGTTTAACCTTAAATGAACTATTGTAAAACGGGCCCGTATTACAATCGTTAAACTAAGGTTAAACCACCGAATTCTGCCGGTAAAATCAGTGGGTTAGGCGTAACCAAAGATTAAACTATGATTGTAAAACAGGCCCTTAATGTTTAATGGTTAATAGGTTTATTTAATAAATAAACAAATCTTCTAAAAATAAATTGATAAGACAAGTATCATTTTTATGTATAGTTAATAGTTGTATAATTTCAATCTTCGTCTGATTAATTAAGTTATTGTTAAATTAGTTCTACTTCTCATGTGCTTAAGTCTGTTCCAATGTATATATAAGTGTACAACTTAAACTTAACTTTATATATAAAAAAGAGCTACAATCAGAAATTGTCTGCTAAACCATTCAAATTATTTTAATCAATCATATTTTTCTATATTTATAATAGTATTTTAAAAACATTTTTTTAACTTGTTATTTCCTATCTATAATTGGTTTATACTTCAATTCTTGTAAGCTTTGTCGTCTCGTATTTTTTCAAATTCTATCTCAAAATTTTAGACTACTTATGGGTACAAAATTCTTAATATGTATTGAATGAAATAAAGTTTCATATGAATATTGTATTAAAATTTTTATTAAGTTTACTGCAGTGTAATATTCATTTCTAAGAATTGATTTGACCCATTTGCCATATTTTGTCCATGTCCTTCCATTTTAATTTGTATCTGTGCTTTCTAATTTATTATAGATTTAGAAAAAATAAATATAGTTTCTAAGCTGTATTTGATACATCAAATTGTTTTCCATACCATTGTATATTTATTATTCACTAAAAAAAATATATAGTTAAAATTACTTGTATGATTGAAAAAAAAAAAAAAATGTAGTCAATTTAAGCATAAAAAAAATAATATTCTACAATTTTTAACTAAATACTGTTGAAGTATAAACTTAAATGTTAATGCTTTTTTTAACAATCATAGATTTAAATATTTACCACAGTTTAAAATTTAAATAAATTAACTTATTATGAAGAGGTACATGCCACGTAATGACGACATGAATTATTAACTATTTTACAGTTCTGAAAAAGAAGTAATTAATATAATTATGATTGTTAAAAGTGGCCAATAGATGGCAGCACATATATCATATGGTTCTTTTGTCTTTAAGTTAAAAAACAATTCAACATTAATTTGTCTTAAACCATAGCAAGTCTATCCACACCACATTTACAATTAGACCAGCTCTTTCCCCCGAGGTAACTCTGTACGGTGCTCCAATCCCATCCTCTCCTACAGTTAAATACCTTGGTCTTACACTAGATAAAAGGCTACATCATATTAGAGAAAAAAACTATCACTCAACAACCGTTTTCGTATCTAATATCAAACTCCTCATCTACAATACACTTCTGAAACCAATCTGGATAGCTATGGGGAAGTGCAAAAAAGACAAATTTAATGATATAAAAATTTAATTAAATTTAATCATTCCAAAATATCGCCCTAAGAAAATTAATAAATGCTCCCCCATACATTTCTAACCTTACTCTCCACACAGACCTAAAAATAAAAGCTATCCATGAAGAAGCAAAACATTTTTACAAAAGATTCCACTAGGTACCGTCTGTCCTCCCACTCAAATCCTTTAATTAAAAACCTTTCCTCCCTCTCAATCCCCGGCTTTCCACCAGCCTCCTAGACGTTTAAAACGTAAATGGTGCAGAGACCTGTTACAAATTTCAATCTAAAAAAAAAAAAAAACGAATAAATAAATATATTAATTATCTCACAACTTAAAAATCATCATTAAAGTGTCATCATTGGGTGGCTTCTTTACTCACTTTTATTTTTTGTTTACTCATATTATCTGTCTCTTATCATATATACTTATTATGTCATCTGATACATATTTTTCGACTCAAAACAAAAAAAAAAACATTAATTTGTCAAAAATTAGTCTAAGATAGCTAAAAAATTCAAATGTCTGGTCTCTGAAATGCTATTGATTTTAGCTCGTGTTTTAGTATAGTTAATGAAATTGAAGACATAGACAATGTATTATAGGTACTATTATTATATTATTGTTTATTTATTTAACTTGGAAATAGTAGGTGCCAGGGCCGTATTTGAACATTTTGCACCCCCAGGCAACATATTTTCCGCCCCCCCCAAAAAGTTATTTCTTAAAATGTAAGGAACCTATTATTTTGGTTCATTATTTATGATTATGACCCTTAAATGTGGTTAGATTTTGAAATTTTTTTTTTGGAAACGAGGTTTGCGAATTCCCATCCATCGGGAGTTTGTTTTATTAAATTTCTTTATTAATAATATAAATATATAATATACAGTAAGTACAATAGGTAATTTCTGATTTCACCAAAATTATAAGGATAAAAAACTCACATTTAAAAAAAAAAAAATCAATATATTATTTTTGGTATTTTGATGATGTAAGATTTTAAGGTTTTGAAGTTTTTTTAATCTTATAACTTCAACAGAAAATTTGACCAACTTTTTTTTATAGTACCATCATTAAGCGTGGAAAACACACATTTTGAAGAAAAAAAATTCACGAAAATCGATTTCCATCTAAACTCCATTCCTTCCAATATTTCATACTTTCATCTATTAGTCATCTCTTAAATCACTAGGAAAACCCATGTTAAATAAACATAATATTATAGTTTTTATAAAAAAAGTAGGTATAATGTATACTTAAGTAAAATAAAAATGAATACAATATTACAATGATTTCTTTATAAACGTTTATTTTTTTTATCTCATTGTAAATAATAATTATTGTACATATTAATTGAAAGAATCTAGTAACTTGGTATCCGAACCGTTAAGGTTAATACTCATATCATAAAAATAAATTATAAACTAAAAAAAATGTATTATTTATTTTAATTGCATTTTTTCTGATTTTAATTTTATTAATAATCAGGACGTAGGTATAACGTAAAAGTAAAATAGACATTATTATAATTATGTTGTGTTTTACTTATTTACAACAACGCTTTCTGCGGGCTGCTATCATGCCATATTATACCTAAGTTATCCAAGGAATTATTATTGTTAGTATAAAAATAGATTTGAGAGAATATCATCCTAAAATAAGCTTTGGAGAAATCTCCACCTAATCACAATACATAAGGAAAAAACATTTTACATAATTTTAAAGTTATAACTATGTTGGCTTAATAATAAAAAAAGTTCATGAAAAAATTACCGCCCCACAAGTTCCACCAGGAGGGGCAATGGCCCACCCCCCCTAAATACGGGCCCGACAAACAGCACGGGGTCCGCGATCTACCGCAGGTAGATTGCCTACCTGATAATATACTGCTGCAAATCAGAATTTTTATTCCGGGCAACGGAAAAGTTAAGATACATTTTGAACACCATACACCGAATATTATAAATGGTAACGAATTGAACACAGTTTGAGGCATATAGAGTTGGTACATTGAACGGGCAACCAAGTGCACGGGATCAGCTAGTTATATTCTATATAAGGAAAGTGCGTTATAACTTTTAGAATAATATATAATGAATTATTCGTATAGTGTTGGTTGTAACAATAATACAGAAAATAGTATCATACTGCAGTGACACAGAAACGATTAATATATTATATTTCAAACGCTACCTATATAGGTAACGCCCATAGAAAAAAATATTTAAAAAGCTTTTGTCTTGGGAATAAAATACCCATTACATATTAGTTTATTAATTAATAATTATTATTAAATGCTAATTTTTAATTTAAAATAAAAAAATCGTGCCAAGGAATTTTACAAGTTAGTGAAGTTGACTATGCAGCTATAACGTGCTAAATTTCAGGTTTCTAAACGTATTTTAATAGAACCCATTAAGTTATAATAATTCCATATAATATTATTATGTACTTATAGGTACCTATACAGTTAAAAGAGAATTTGGTAAGGGTAACCTTTATATTTTGATATATATTTGTTTAATATTGGCTATACCCAGTGGCGGACTGGGAGATTGTCGGCCCAGGGGGAAATACAGCTTAGCGGCCCTAAATATTTTACTATATTATTACTATTTTAGTTGTGATTTTATAAATAATATGAATATTTTATTACTATAATTTAAAATAAATGTAAATTTTACTTGTAGAACTATTAAAAAAAAAAAAGGTGGGCAAGTGGGTGTCGCTCTGCTGTACAGTAGGTTACAAGTGGGTCACTGTATAATGGATGATATTAAATTTGAATTCAACGATATAATATCATTGTATAAGAAAAACGATTCTGAGCGGAGACGGTATGTCAGTCTTTGTATTTTACAATGTTATTATTAATTATACCTGGTTAATTGAACTAATATTATAAATTACAACAAAATAACTAAAATAGTTATTAGATTCTGAGCGGAGCGAGGAAGTTGTTACTGGTTTTACAATGGTGTTTACTTTATTTTTTTTTTTATATCCTGTATACAAAATATCTACCAGAAGGAGTGCTTTTGGAATCAACATATAGTACCTTATCTTTTAGCAAATTGGGTCAAGATGGTACTTTATAAACGTAATATTTCGATTTTCTCAATAGTTATTTAATGCCACAGGAAAAACCACCGACAAATTATGAAAAACCGCTAAAAATGGTATTTTAATTTTTAACGCTTTGTTTATCAAAATAGAAAAGAATAAAAATTAATAATACCTATTATAATATAAATTCAACTTACAGGATATAATAATTAATAATAACAATATCCAAACTTACAAACCGTCTTCGCTCAGAATCTTTTTTCCTATACAATAATATTATATCATTGAATTCAAGTTTAATACAAATTACAATCCTTTATACATTGATCCACTTGTAACCTACTGTACAGCAGAGTGACATCCACTTACCCACTTTTTTATTTTTTTTTATTCGTTTCCATGGTGATAAGCAAAGCATTAGAAGTTAAAACCCCGTTTGTAGCGGTTTTTCGTAATTTATCGGTGGTTTTTCCTGTTTCATTAAATAACTATTGAGAAAGTCGAAAAATTACGACTCTTAAGTACAATCTTGATCCAATTTTCTAAAAGATAAGATACTATATTATGTTTAAATCGAAGCACTCCTTCTGGTAGAATATGTTGTATACAGAATAAAAAAAAAAAAAAATAAACATCAATGTAAAACCACCGGCTTCCGCGCTCCGCTCAGAATCTAATAATAATATTACAATGATATTAAATGATACAATGATACAATGATACAATAATATTATAATGATAATAATTCAACTTACTGTTGATAAAATGTTTTGGTTATCAGTCAAAGAGTCTAAGCATTCAATACAAGGTCCCTCGTGTGATTTATACACCAGTTACAACAAACCCAAATTCTACCAGTACCTACAATAAATAAACACGATTTCCACCAGTCACATAAATTAAATTTACACCAGCGTGTCGACGCTTAATAATGATATAAAATAAAAACCAAATAAATTACAAAGCATAAACGTTTATTAGTGTTAATGTATACACGATTACGGTTTTATAGCAATATTTATATATGTTTTATATATGTATATAGCCGGACACAAACTCTTGGAGCGAACTCGGGATGATCGTGCACGGTGACTTACTACACTGGCGCCATAAACGTGATAAGTGAGGGGGCAAACTAAACAAACTTTCAAACCAGTGCCCAAACACTCCTCAAAAAACTATTTATACACCTAATGGTGTATGTCGCTGTTAGCTCCACAGCAAACCATTCGCAGAGCGAATCTCTTCACTCGGCTCCATAGTGAGCGACGTTTAGGTCTGGCGGCTGTTACTGTAGTTTCCATTTCTGCAGCATCTCCATGGCCGCAAAGTGATACAATTTCCTGTAAACTGGCGGTCTCCAGGTCCAAAGGTTTTGTCAAACCATTTTTCGACTCTGTTGACGGTGGTGCCACTTTCTGTATTGGACTTAACAGTTGAGGGTCGGATTCGACCGGCTTAACCAGTGGGAAAGTTGTCGAGACGGACAACATCGTGTCGATGTCGATAAGTTCTGCAGCGACGGGTTTCATTACTGCACTGTTAGGTAGTTGTTTCCGCATACAATGAATCCAGCGAAACGGTAATTTCCGTGGACGGCATAGCATCAGGTGCATCAACTTCGGCATTTGTTAGGAATGCCATATCGGGCATCGATTTACATAATTTTTGAGCCATTGAAATCTTGACACTACTAACGTCGACCGCTATCTGACGATTTTCACGTAGATCACTGAAAACTTGCATCATCAAAGCTGTTGAGGACTGCAAATCGATCTGAACGTCTTCGCTAGCGGAAATTGGCATGTTGGGTAACGATTTATATCGTCGATGTAGTTTTAAACTGGTGAGATCATTGTCTTGAAACCTTTTAGGGCGATTTTGCCGGAGATCGTCAAACACCTGTTTCATTATTTCAACAGCGGACTGTATTTGGGCTTCGGACGAATTATTCACTTCTGTTATATAAGACATAATGATAATCTGATATAGAACAAGGTCAATAATAATAAAAATATATAAGACAATTTTACACTGTGTTATAATCAATCAGAGAATGATGTAAAAATATATTTACTGATTTAATAAGAACTAAACAGTTATACGCTGCCCATAGTTACAATATTTGTAATGTTTTTTTTAAAACCAGTCAGTGGGGCCCATTATTTTTTTGAAAGAATAAATAAAAAAAAAATAGAGTGTGTTTGTAGTACCTTCGTGCAGGGGAAGTAAAACTTTTTCGCAGTTGATCGTATGAGTTGTGATGTGTAATAAAATATTAAATATCTAGCATAATATTTGTACGTATTCAGCATCTGTATACCATTTTGTACATCTATAATATTATGTAAGTATTGTATATTAATTGTATTAAATTATGTATCGCTGTATACTGTTTGAATGTATAGACATTACATAATATGTGGTTTTACACATTATAATAATTTACATGATAATAATATAAATACTAATTTAATAATAATTATTTCAATATTTAAAAAGCTTATTCGTCGTAATGAGTAAAATTATAATTACAGTAAACTCAATTTGTGAATAAATAATATCATAATATTATGTGTATTTATGACTGTGTACATATTTATTTAAATTAGCAGGATAATATAACTATAGACTCACTCGGACGACTAAGTCCGAAAATACAAAATATTCTATAAAATTGTCATTTATAATTATATAATGTTTTCAAGAAGTAATAAGTATACATTACAAGGTATGATAAAAACTAGTACCTAGCTACAGTATAACCTACTGTTGGGTTCACTAATAAGACTTTTGAGAATTATTCTCTTATCTTTGAAGTAAAATGTTGTTTATAAATTCGTAATTCATAGATTATAATATGGTACTTATACTATTAAGTAGGTAGTATGTAAGGTACTCATTTTTTTCAAACCGTTTGAAAAAAAAAAAATTATAAAATGTTCTGATAAAGAAACACTGCAGCTTTTGCAACATGTTATAGTAATTATCGTTATGTTTTTTTTTATATCAGTTTTGTACCAATGAAAGTTTTGTTATAGTCACGATAAATAGTTACAACATAGTTTACAGTTTTAGTATACATGCAAAGGTTAGGTTACAAAGGGTAGACTAAAATACATTTAGTTAGTATATCTAACCAAGACAGTGGCGGCGCTAGGCGTGGGCGAAGTGGGCCATTGCCCACGGCCTCGCACCTCAAAGGGCCTCGCGTTCCAAAGGGACTTATAATTAACCATAGAAAAATATGGGAGAAGTATCTATACAAAAAATTTTGTATCCATGAAATTATTTTATTGTAAAAAAAAAAATCATAAACATAAATGTTATATTTCGTCATATTTAGTCATTACTAAAAGTACCAGATCACACTATGCGTTTTGTCGGTTGCCGATCGGCAAACGACCGCGACTATTCTATAATTAACATATAAACCGCGTTATCGGGGCCAGACTGACCGATTCGGCGAACCGATTTTATCTAAACTCGATAACGTAATTTCATTTTGACAGTTGTTGTTAGTTCAATTGGTTGTGTTTTATCCTCATTTCTGTATCGATCGATTACCGAAAATTATATTCAATTTAATAATATTTAACGAAGCAAAAATCATACCACACGTACCTAAGTTGTAAGTATAAAACTTTATTAATTGTGTTTACATTTTCCATTGTTTTTTTTTTTTTTGTTTTATGATTAGAGCTAGGATTTTTATGACTTAAAAAATACACAAAAATGCACTAAAAAAAATGCAAAAATGACCTCACTCACACACAAAATTACGTAAACGGCTTCTTACTGTTAATTTTTGGCATTATTAGTCGTAATATTTTTTGTTCAGTATTGTGTATTTGTGTATAGTTAAGATCGGTGTAGAACCACATAGGTACGTGTCGTATATTTACTATTAAAACTACTATATTGTATACCTATATAGTTTTGAGTTCGTTCGATATTTAATCTTATATCTTACTTACTCTTATATTAATTTTTCAATATCAATGGACTAGAGTACTAGGTAGGTAATTGCTTATAGGTACTAATTGGGATTACCTTTACAACACATTAAAAAAGTTTAAAACAAACAAAAATTAGTTAAAATACACAAAATGAACGTAAAAATGACCTTAAAAATGCAATAAATTGCATTGAACACAAAAAATGCAAAAAATGCAAAAAAATGCAAAATAAAAATTACATATTCTAAATTGTTATATCAGGAAACAAATTTAGTTTTTGGTTACAATTGTATAGCACTTAAAGAAAAAAAAATGCAAAAGTCACCAAAATCCTAGCTCTATTTATGATATTAGTTATAAAATGATTTTATTATAATATGAAAATCAGCATGGAAAACAATTTATTGTGACAGAATAGATATATAATAATAATTTTTTATAATAGGGAAGTATGGAAATAATATATTTTAGTATGTTGTATTGGAAATGTTAGTTAAAACTTTAAAAACTAGTAAATAAATGTAATCGAATATTATTTTTATTTAACACTTCTCATACATAATTTTATAAATATTACATAATAATTTATTATTAAAATATAATTAACTATCCTACTATCCATATGTAGGTATCATGTCTGGATCTAGTAGAGACAGAGATACTGGTCGGAAATGGGAATCTGGTGCTTCCAAAAGAAAGAGAAAAGCTGAAATGATGCAAGTGAACCAAGCTATGAGTACTAGTATGATGAAATTTCTAAACAAAACCAGTACATCAACAACTACAGACTTAGACGAACCTAATGCCAAAATGGATTTAAATGAAGGAAATTTATCCAATAAAATTTCAAAATACAATGAAGAATTGACAAAAGAAGTAATAAATAATATTTGCGATTTAGAGATGCACAAACAAGAAATTGTTTTAAGTGAACCACTAATGAGTTTAGACCCAGGGAAATGGGTGTTTCCGTTATCAGGTTCACAGCGTCACGATTTAGTTCAACATGGTCCTCAACAGATGCTAGATATTTGCGATGAAAATTATCCTTTAGACAATAATAAGAGACATTTTTCTAACTTCCACTATACAAGAAAATTAAGTAATGTCGAAACTCAACATCGCAGATGGCTAGTTTATTCTCAATCTCAAGATAAAATATATTGTTTTCCGTGTACAGTTTTTTCTAATTTACAAACACAAATGATTCGTGAAGGATGTTGTGACTGGAAACATCTAAGTACAATTTTGCAAAGACACGAAAAGAGCCAAGAGCACATGGTGTGCATGATTAAATGGGTAGAATTTGACAAACGAATTAAACTCGGGAAAACAATAGATCAAGAAAATGAAAAACGGATTCGTGAATCACAAAAGCATTGGTACAATTTGTTTGAAAAATTAATTAATGTAATAAATTTTTTAGCCTCACATAATCTATCATTTAGAGGTCATCGAGAATCAATTAAGTTAGATGATAGCAATAACTCTGGAAACTTTATTGATTTATTAAAATTATTGTCCAAATATGATCATTCATTACAGAACCATTTTCAACTAATTAATGAAAAACAACTGGCACAACATTATTTGAGTCATGATATACAAAATGAATTAATTAAACTTATGTCTAATAAAGTAATTGAAGAAATTATTAGTAAAGTAAAACTAGTGAAATATTATGCTTTCATGCTCGACTGCACTAGAGACATAAGTCGCGTTGAACAGATGTCTATTATTTTAAGATTTTGTAATACGTCAACCGGTGATATAGAAGAACATTTTATTGGATTTATTGCTGTTGATTCCACAACAGGGGAACATTTAACAAACATTATTCTACATGAGCTAAAAAATAATGGTTTAGATATTCAGGACTGTCGTGGACAAGGTTTTGATAATGGCGCGAATATGGTAGGAATAAACAAGGGTGTTAAAACACGAATATTAAATATTAATCCAAAAGCATTCTTTGCACCTTGTGGTTGTCACAGCTGGAATTTGATTTTAGTAGATGCTGCTAAGTCTTCCATTACAGCTAAAACATTTTTTGGCTTTATTCAAAAAATTTATTTGCTCTTTTCAAAATCTAGTAAGCGATGGGATCTTATAAAAGATAAATTAAAACTAACATTAATGTCTTTATCTGAAACAAGGTGGGAAAGTAGAATTGCTGCAGTCAAAGCAATATTATTTCAATTTGACGATATCATTGATTGTATAAATATACTTAAAATGCAAATAGTAGACGCAGAAACTCTATGTGATTGTGAAGCCATTTTAAAAGAAATGTTAACATTTGAATTTATTGTTGCAATACATGTGTGGTATGAAATTTTACTTCGTGTAAATAATATAAGTAAAATCTGGCAATCAGTTCAAGTTAATTTAAAAATGGCTGTTGATTCTTTAAATAATTTTTGCAATTGGATTCAAGAATATCGTGATATAGGATTCAATAAAAGTATTATAGAATCTCGTCAGTTCATAGAAAAAAGTAGTTATGAAATAGAATTACATTTTAAAAACAAGAGAATAGCAAAGAAGAAAAAAATGTTTAGTTATGAACACACTGATGAACCTATAGAGAATGGTGAAGAAAAGTTTAGAGTTGACTTTTTTAACAGCATGATTGATGGAATTCTACATGACATTAAATGGAGATTTAAATCATTGAATGAATACTTTGAATATTTTGGTTTTATTTATGATATGAATATTTTAAGATCCATTTCCAAAGAAGATCTTTATAAGCATTGTTGTGATTTAGGTACAGTTCTTCAAGAGGGTGAAAAGAGCGACATTCAATCATTTGAATTATACGAAGAATTACAACTCATAATTTCAAGTCTACCAGACTTTATTAAGGATGCAAAACAACTCATCAAATACATAATAGAAAATAATTTACAAGAAATATATCCAAATGTTTATATAACAGTCAGAATTATGCTCACTATTCCTGTCAGTACAGCTTCAGCAGAGAGAAGTTTTTCGAAGCTTAAAATAATTAAAAATTACCTACGAAATACGATGACACAGGAAAGACTCTCAGCATTAGCAGTTTTGTCCATTGAAACGAAAATTGCAAATAATTTAAATTACGAAGATATACTTAAAACATTTAGTGAAGCAAAAAGCCGAAAAGTCCATTTCTTGTAGATAAAAAAAAATGAAACTTCTAACAGTATTATTAATTTAAAAAAATATGTATTTAATTTTATAATTATGTATAAATAAAATTATATTAACTACTTTGCAAATAAAAGGTTAATAATTTATTAGAGTTTATTGTTTTAAAAAATTGTAAATCTTAATATTTATTAAATAACTATTGTTACTTAAATGTTTATTAAAAAATTTAAAAAAAAGGGCCTCTTTAAGTCTACTTCGCCCACATATAAATTTTACCTCGCGCCGCCACTTACCAAGACATCTGCAGGTCATGTAGATTATTGATCTAAATTTGTAATTAGAAAATATACTGACAGTTGGCTGGTATTTATACATACTCAAATTACTTTACTAAACTGTACAATTTAATATCTTTCTTAAATAATTAAGTTTTTTTGTAATGGAATCTTCATCAGTGCCCTGCAGTGCATCGTAAGGGTGCTCGGGTATGTCGAATTTCTTGTGTTGTTATTTATTATATGATGTAAACGAGTAATATCAACATTAATAAAGACTAAATAATTTTCATCACACATAGTCTTTATAGTGATAGCATTTTGATGTAAAGTGCGCACAACCGAAAATCATGATCAGACTAATTTTAAGGCATTTAAAATAATATGTCAATATGTCAAAACCTACTCAATATGACTGGAATCGAAAATTATATGAAGGCTGTTGTACATGTAATTTCAGCACACAACTTTGTGTAAATCTCTTGCACAACTCAACTACCTATATTATGTATGCGCATTACGCACTAAATACTAATGTTCTATAATATACCATTCCATCCATTTAGAACCTATTCGAGAACATGTTATAACTTATACCCTTTCATCTAATTTACTCAAATCGCCGATTATAATATATGTATAGACCGTTGAAACTTCGTATGAATTAATCTCGTGTTCGCGTTGTTCAAATCGTTTACTGCTTCTTACTCGTGGCTTCCGTGAGCCTTCCTACAACTTACAAGAACAGTATACACCGCACCCCAACTACATAACATTAATATTGGCAGTCACACCCAATATAATACCATGTTTACTGTAGGTAGTTAAAGTTAATATTCTTTATAATAATATACAATAATGGTTGAGTTGATAAATCTGTATTGATTCTTGAAGTAATTTATAAATTATAAATGTTATTGTAGAAATATAGACTAGCAATAGGTCGGTGAGCCGTGATGAGGTAAGGCTTTCACGTAGAATAATACCTAAATTTTTCTAAGGTGCAATAATTAATCAATCACTAACAAAGCAAAGGCCTTAAGATACTCATTATAATATCCGCTGTTAAATTTCAAAAGCACTTTCTGCTTATAAACAAAAATATAGCTATACACGATCTATATTCAACGAATCCTGCAGCTTTTTGAGGGATTTACCCATATACTTCACCAATCTGGGTATCCAATATTTTTATCACAAATGGAATAATTTGATGCCATTCAAACACATTTTTTCAAAACATAATCACAGCGGTTAATTGGATCGTCATCAATAAGACGATACAGAATACAACTTCAAACTTTCTGGAGGCAGTCTGAACCAAAACAGAATACGTAAAACCAAGCAAAAAAAAAAAACCTATAGTAGTGGATGTTTTCTTAAAATATATTCTCATATACAGTCATACTCTTAACCCTAAAATAAAATCTCAGTATTTTCAATTAATTTGTATCTAAACTTTAATTGCTCGTATAAAAAGTAATAGCTACACTTATTGGATCAATGTTCTTTCTTCAGTATAATATTATTATACAACAAAAATAGGGATTGTGATTTAAATATATTATTACAGGTATTAAATTAATAACTAGTCCTGTTTAATACGATATATTACACACTTATATTATACACACGAATTGTGTTTTATTTTAAATGATAGATTAAGGAAACATTTCTTCGTCGCGGCCGTTTATTTTTGACCATATATTTTATACACGTCACGCAAGAGAAAAAATAATATTTTCGTATATTATATGAACGAACATACTGATTTTAATTTAAACTCGTCTGCGGGACCCGTAAACAAAGTTCAAGCATAATGGGAAACCACTACTCCATTACATTATAGGTACGTATATACGGTATACTTATGTAGTATAACATTATGTCCTAATTAGCCGATAAATAATATATTAATTCGAGTATTTTACGATGTATTACCTACATTAAACATAATATATATAATATACGTATGTTTAAGTTCCCAAAATATTTAATTTTTTTTTAAATTATACCCATCAATGTATTTAACCAATTTATTTCGGTAGATATAATTAAGTTTTCTTCCAAATATACAACTAGCTGGTTCGATAATATATGATGTACCTACTATTTTATTTCAGTACCTAATCTAACTCACGCAATTCGTCTACACAAAAAAAACCACCTATATAAACACATCCAAGTACACGAACTGCCGAGGCGATTGTCAAATTATACGTGTTATGACTTGGTTTTATTTTACACTGTTTACCAGTTTACCACTGTATCATATCATAGTATTTATAATGATCGACAACAATCACGGAGTAATGTATATAATATAGTATATCATAATCTAACTGTACGAGGTGTTCCAGACTCGCATCGAGAATTTTTTGATATTTTACACATTTATATCGTTTTCAAAGTTTGATAACCTGCTGGCCTTTGTTGGTTCGGGCCATTTCAGGTGACTCTACTGGCTTCATATAAATAATATTATTATTATAAGCTCAATTGCTCAACCTCAATGTTAGTAACGTATAAATTTGAATCAAAAAAAGGGTATGTTATAATAATATAGGTACTTATAAAAATATAAATGCGTGCAATGTAAAAACGAGGTACCTATACCTTATTATTTCTATGAAATGTGACCCTTTTAGTACGTCTAGCACTACCAAAAAAATAAAAATACACAGGTAGGTATGATGTATATACCATTATACCATATTATTTAATTAGACTCAATGAAATTTTCTGTTAGGCGACACGCACACAATACTGCCCTAATTTGTAGTTTGAGACCTGAAATGGTTTAACTGATTTATTATGCTATACATAACATTTTTCTGCTGTACTTCCACACAGTTCTATTATTACGTAAAAATATAACATTTTAAGCCTGTTATGGAAATAATCCAATCGAATGTATGTATCGTAAATACAATAAATTAAAATATTTTATACTTTTATTAGTGTTAAAGCGTCGGTATCTAAATCATTGACTTGTATTTTTTTTAAATTATTATATGATTTTTTTCTGTTAGTATTTGTTGATTAAACCTACCTCAACTAAATTGTATGTAGTAGTATGTTTAGATATAATATGTTTGGTGAATAAATGAAATACCACTTGTCTTATGGTATAATCTTTTCATTAGGACCATGGATGCCGTGAAGGTATTCTGCAGGTATGTCATATTTCTGGCGGGCTTCTTAAACTACAATGTTATTAACGATTAAAATACTATAAATAAATCTGATTTTTCATAAGTGGACGTCACACCCATATAATGTGTTATCTCCGTAGTCCGTTTATATAAATGTACAATACATAGCAAAAACTTTTTTGCTCTCTCTGTGTTTATAGTAGAATTACCAAAGTTCCACTATAACATGGTCGAGGGAACGTCCAGTTAAATATAAGATATCCAGGGAGAATCGTTGGATCCTACAAATACCATAGCCAGAGGCAGATATGTAGATCTCAGAATCTTAAATATATTTAAATGACTAGGATTCCATTTCAGTTATAATTATCTTTCATTGCCTATTAAAAACTTACAAATAATCATACTCACAATTAATAATATGCAAACAATCAGTGGCGTATTTTGAAATTTTTTGTGGGGGGGGGGTCTAAATATTAGGTACCTACAAGTTTATAATATAAAAAAAACACATACGAGTTACGATGTAATAATTATATTATATTATATTTTTTTCTGGGGGGGGGGTCCAGACCCGGGGACCCCCCCCGTAAATACGCCACTGCAAACAATGTTCTACTATATAATATGTAACTGTATCGTAGTCATACGGAGTCCAGTAGTCGTAGTGTGTATTAATATATTATTGTGTCGGTCAGTAGTTGATCGTACACAGCTTGTCATACGCTTAATTTATTAATTAATGATTTATATATTTTTTGAATATAATAAAACTAGTCGATCCTACGTAATCCGTTGCTCATAAAAAATGAAAACTTTAAAAAAATTGTGTTTGTTCAACTCCTTTTGTTTGTAGCTCGCTGCAGTAAGTGCAACTCACTACTCTGCCACCATGGTAGGCAATGTGCGAAAATTATTTTGATGCATGCTTGTACTGGATCTTCCCGATTAACCAATGGCAACCAATATACAAAAAAAATGATTATTTCTACTAATTTTTTCTCCTATAACCAATAGCAACTATTTATAAACAACAATATCCATCGTAAATCACATTTTCATGATTTGTACGTAATTTGTCAAGATTTGAACTTTAAATGCTTATAAAAAAAAATATTAACTGAATTTCTAATATTTTGCAAACGCCATTGTAACAATATATTAAGCTTTTTTACCAAATAGATATATACGATATATATTCGTATTACCATGATATATAAGATATATAATAGTACACTTTAGAAGTTTCAAGTACTCACGAATAACATTATTTAATCACAACAAAATAACTAAAATAGTTATTCTAGGTTTTTTAATATGTGATTTCGTCCAAATTTGAATTTAAAATGTCTGTAAAAAATAATTGTGTTCATATAAACATTAAACTACAATTCCTTAGCTATAAAAACTGAACATTTTATAATTTATTAATTACAATGATTGATAATTTTCAAGATTTTGATAAATTTTGTCAAAATTCGATCTTCAAATGCTTATACAAAAAAACTGTGCCTATGTATTTTTAATATTTTTCAACTGATATTGTAACAATATATCAGGAGAATTGTATTAAATTTTTTCACTCTTTGGCCCAACAGATAAAACTTTATTGATATTTATAGAAAAAAAAACTAAAAGAAATTGAAAGCGGTAAATGTCCGTAAATAGCTCAAAAAGAGTCAAAATATTTTCAAAATTGTATGATGTATAGGAAATGCTAATTTAAACATTCAGTGAAATTTTCATGTATCTACAATTATTCGTTTTTGAATTACAACAAAATAAGGAAATAGTTACATGGTAAATCGAGTGAATATCCAATGTTGTAAAAATTTGTATTTCAAACGCTCATAAAAATTTAATTTGACTTTCTTATGGAACTTTTTTTTTGATAAAGGTAGATAATCTTATAAGGAATCTTGTATTACATTTTTAAATCTTAGATTTAAAAAGAAAAATAATTTGCTAATTTTAGTAGTTTTTCCATATTTTGTCAATTTTTGAACTTTAAATGCTTATAAAAAAAAATTGTGACTAAGGATTTTTAATTTTTTTCATCTGCCTTTGAAACAATATACTAGGAGCCTTCTATTAAATTTTCAAGCTTTCGCAACCAACAAATAAAATGTTATTGATATTTTTAGAAAAAAAACAAAAAAAAAATGGAAAATGAAAATGTCCCTAAACAGTTCAAAATAAATCAAAATATTTTGAAAATGTTATTGTGTATATAAAATGCAAATATAAACAGCCAGTGAAAATTTCATGTATATACGTTCATTTCTTTTAGAGTTACACCAAAAACCAAAATCGATTTTCTCGAAAACAGATTTTGCGTAAAAATTCCCGTTTTTCCTTAATTTTTATGTTGTTTTTCCCGGCGCTTGTGAAAACTATTGACTCCCCAAAGTACCAACTAGATTCAATTTCCTATCAGAAAAGCTACTGTTGAAGAAAATCCAAGCACTTTTACTGTTCTTAAACGTGAGGACAGACAGAAAAATAAAAAAAATTGATTCTATGAAATCTTCTTGAAAACAACTAGGGTGTAAAAACTGTGCGTCAGCTATTAATTCTTCAACGACCGGCCCAAATTTCACAATTTAGACCGGCCCAGGGGGATATTTCCCCCTAGCCCCCCTGGCCAGTCCGCCCCTGGCTATACCTACCTAGTACGAATTTACTTTGAATAGAATCGTTATAAAAAAAATAATAACTAATAAGTATATAGGTATTCACAAACGATTGTAACTGTATAAGATGAACTCTAATAATATAATATAATATATCTTAAATCTTAATACCGCAACAGTCGCAACTATTGACTGGTATTTGGTAACTAACGAACGGACACAAAAGATATGGTGTCCTGTGGGTGGATCCGACATATGCTATGGAAAAAATACAAATACCTAATGAATCCGTTGTTTAAACTATAGAAGATAATTTCTTCAAATGAAATTTATTGAATTATGTGGATTAGATAACTAATGGAGGATTTAATATTTTATTTAAAATACAAAATTTTTGGAGCGGATTTGATAAAAATATTATTAATTCCACAATATTATCTATACTATACAATACTTACATATATGGCTTTATACATTAATAGTTGTGTACTTGTGTGGTATATATATATATACCAACTATTAATATTGTGATATTAAACAGTATTTGTTGTTTAATCAATTTGACAATCATAATGTTACAGTCACGGCTCACGGACTGTAGAAGATCTATCAATATGTGACTAATATGTGGCGTCCTATAATACTTCTATAATTTTTAGATTCTGAGTGGAACGATGAATGTATTGATTTTACAATGATGTGTATTTTTTATTTTTTATTTTTTTTGTGTCTGTGTACACGATAAGTAGTCGAAATAATGCTTCGATTTTCAACTTCAGTATCTTGTTCGATTGGAAAGTGAATATCGTTGGTGCATTGAGGAGGTCAAAATTTAAATTTCCCAGTAGTTTTCAAAAGCGCCGGGAAAAACAAAATAAAAATTAAGAAAAAACGGGAATTTTTCCAAAAAATCGATTTTGGTTTTTGGTGTAACTTTAAAACAAATAACCGTAGATACATAAAATTTTCAGTGGTTGTTTATATTTGCATTTTCTATACACGATAACATTTTCAAAATATTTTGATTTATTTTGAACTGTTTAGGGACATTTTCAGTTTCCAATTTTATTAGTTTTATTTTTTATGAATATCAATAAAAATTTATTTGTTGAGTAAAAATACTTGAAAATTTAATACAAGGCTCCTACTATATTGTTTCAAAGACAGATGAAAAATATTAAAAATCGTTAGTCAGAGTTTTTTTTTTCAAGCATTTAAAGTTCAAAAAATGACAAAATATGGAAAAATCACGAAAATTTGCAAATTATTTCGAGTTAGAAATTCATAAAAAATTTTCTTTTTAAATCTAAAATATGAAAATGTAATACAAGATTCCTTATAAGATTTCCTACATTTATCAAAAAAAAAAAATTCTATAAGAAAGTCAAATTAAATTTTTATGAGCGTTTGAAATTCAAATTTTTACAACATTGGATATTCACTCGCTTTCTCATGTGGCGATTTCCTTATTTTGTTGTAATTCAAAAACGAATTACTGTATATACATGAAAATTTCACTGAATGTTTATATTAGCATTTCCTATACACCATACAATTTTGAAAATATTTTGACTCTTTTTGAGCCGTTTACGGATATTTTCAGTTTTCAATTTTTTTAGTTTTTTTTTCTATAAATATTAATAAAGTTTTATCTGTTGGGCCAAACAGTGTGAAAAATTAATACAAGGCTCCTGATATATTGTTATAATAGCAATTGAAAAATATTAAAAATACATAGGCACAATTTTTTTTTATAAGCATTTAAAGATCGCATTTTGACAAAATTTATCAAAATCTCGAAAATTATCAACCATCGTAATTAATAAATTATAAAATGTTCAGTTTTTATTGCTAAAGATTGAAAATTTAAAAAAAGATTCTCATAAATAGTTCATACTGTAGCCAAAAAATCTAAAAAATATATGAGCACAGTTATTTTTTACAGACATTTTAAGTTCAAATTTGGGACGAAATTACATATTAAAAAACCTAGCATACCTATTTTAGTCATTTTGTTGTGAGTGTATAATACTATTCGTGGGTACTTGAAAAGTTGAAACTTCTAAAGTACACTATATTAGATATCAATGATAGTATCAGGGTTTGTTATTGATGTATAACGTGTTATAAGTACCTAGTGGATATTGTGATATGATTAATTTGGAATTTATTATAGGTCAATTTTTTTTTTAATACCATAGATATGTATATAATATGTCTTAAACCTAGACTGACATACTGTCTTCGCTCAGAATCGTTTTTCTTATACAATGATATTGTATCATTGAATTCAAATTTAATACCATCCATTATACAGTGACCTACTTGTAACCTACTGTACAGCAGAGCGACATCCACTTACCCACCTTTTTTATTATGTATGGTGAGCATTTAACATGTTTTGGTACCTAATATTATCAATTGAGAATATTGTTTTATTATGTTGTTGTGACTTACTGACTTAATATCAGTTATACCTTATAAAAACTTTAATATTGTACTGTGTCTTGTGTAAATGCATTTGATTACACAATTACACAATTCAACTTTAGTTGTAAACCTAGCTTTTACCGTTCATAATAATATGTAGGTATATGATCGTATCGTTCAAGACCCAAGTGCACACATTTTAAAATATTTTTTATAGACTAAAGTACGGTTTACGGATTCACTATAGTGCTTGTTACAGTCATATGTAAAAGTTCAAAAAACTATTTTATTTTTTCAGCAATTTTTACATTCTGCGAATCCGAGGGAAGCAAGCAATGTATTGGTTTGGCCGTTTTGGCACGTTGAATCTGAATGCGGTACTCAACAGGATGTACTTAGCTTCCTAAGCGTAACTAGACCTTAAAGTTGAGGGGGCTCTAGCCCTAGCATTTTCCAAACAAAAAAGGGTGGGGTGCTCACCCCCCTCCTAAATCATGTTAAATAAATTATCAAAATTATAATATTGTTTAATTATTATAGTGTGTTGACATATTTTTTTGTGTGTATAAAATAAATTATAAAAAAGTGTTACTGAGGTAATATTAATTAAATGATTAAAATTATGTAGAATTTATGTAGAAAAAATTATATATTATTTTACCCAGGGTTATTACATACAATAATATAGTTGGTCAAAGATGTTAATAAAAAAAATTAAACGATATATCAAATTTAAATTTAAAAATTAATTACCGTTGGTAGGACTATAATAATTATGACAGGGGGGTGGCTACAATCAAAGTTGGCAGGGCTTAGTTCCCCAAAGCTCCCCCTCTCTAGTTGCATATATGCTTAGCTTACGTACTGTTTCCTGTGTTGCCAACAGGGCAGCGGCCTTGTCTGACATAAACATACACACAATGTGCAAAAAAGTAATTTCCCAAACGTATAGACTAGAAGTATATTGACGACCCTATTCGTAGAAAAAAATGTGTTAATATTTTACTGACGTTTTTCACTTTGTGTATTCTGTATAATATAGCCTATTATAGGAT